>JAJOZX010001864.1:430000-779565 GCA_023014485.1 Bathynomus jamesi
ATGAACAGGTGGAGATAGTTTTAATGTGTGCAAGGCGTGGTAACACACAACGATCAGTTGCTACTGCTTTTAATGACAAACACCCTGAGAGGCCGCCAGTTGTTCAGGCATCAGTTGGAAAACTGTTCACTCGCTTTAGAGAAACGGGTAGTGTTCATGATCGGCCGCGTAGTGGCTGGCCAAAAAGTTCAACCGATGCAGCAACATCACTAACGGTACTCAATTATCTCGAAAACAGCCCACGTAAGTCCTTAAGAAAGTTATCCCAGGAAACGGATGTCTCCAGAAGATCCATTCAACGAATTCTTACAACAAATCGTTTCCACCCCTACAAAGTCCAACTCGTTCAGGAACTGCACGGTGACGACACAGACCGTCATGTAGAGTTCTGCCAGTGGTTTCTACAACATCGACAGCTTCAACGAAGGATCATGTTCAGCGACGAAGCGATATTTCATCTCAAAGGTCGTGTCAATAGGCATAATGCACGCTATTTGGCCAATGAGAACCCCCTGGATGGAGGAAGGACATGTGCAATTCGATCCACGAATTATGGTGTGGGCTGCGCTCTGGGGGGATTGGTTAATTGGTTCGTACTTTTTCGACGGCAATGTAACAGGTGAAACATATCTGCATATGCTGCAAATATTTCTAATGCCCATACTGGACAACATTTCATTGGCAGAACGGGCAGAGATGTGGTTTCAGCAGGATGGTGCACCACCACATTTCGCAACCATCGTCCGGAGCCCTTTAGATGAAATATTCCCAAGCAAGTGGATCGGACGGCGAGGGCCCGTCGAATGGCTACCTAGGTCTCCAGACCTCACGCCTCTTGACTTTTTCTTGTGGGGGCATCTCAAGTCGGTAGTCTATGCTGATCGACCCAGAACCATACGTTCTCTAAAGGATAAAATCACATCTGAGTGTGCCAAAATCAGTACCAATGTGTTAAGGAATGTTCAAACATTATGCATTCAACGTGTCAGAAAGTGTCTCCAAGTGGAAGGCCACCAATTCGAACATTTATTATAATTTAACAATGTGCCTATGGTTCGTGACTTTTGCGCCACCCTCTATATATATACAGGGCGTCCCAAAAAAATGTATACACACTTTAACAGCTGATAGCTCAATTGATGTTTCTTTCTTTCCAAGTTAAACCCATTAGAATTAATAATGGCAGTCAGACTAAGCTTCGAACAAAGGAAATTCATTCTAAAATGCTACTGGAAGTGTGAAAACGCAGTTGAAGTGCAAAGACAGTTTAGGAGGGAGTTTCAAACAGATCCACCAACGCGACTTACCATCACTCGAATTAGAGATAAGTTTGAAGCCGATGGAACTGTTCAGAATGTCCACAAGAAGCGTTCCGGAAGACCACGGACATCGACAAGCCCCACAAAGCAAGAAAGAGTACTGGAAACGTATCACCAAAGTCCAAGAAAATCTGTGCGGCAAGCGAGTCGTGAGGTAGGAATTTCAGAATCGTCTGTCCAACGCATTTTGAAGCGCTGTCAATGGAAAAGTTACATTCCAAGATTAGTCCATGCTATTAATGAAGATGATCCGGACCGAAGAGTGGAGTATTGCGAGTGGTACTTGGCACGATGTGGATGTGGATTGGACGAAGGGGTTTCGTAGAATACCCTCCGCGTTCACCAGACCTCACACCACTAGACTTTTTTTATGGGGATACTTAAAAGACAAAGTCTACGCTATAAAACCTGCAACAGTCGCTGAATTGAGAGCAGCCATTGAACGAGAATGCACACAAATACCAACGAAATATTTCGTGATGTTTGCGATTCCATTGCTTCGCGTTATCAGCAGTGCCTGGACCAGAACGGACGTCAGTTTGAAAACAGGCGTTGACAAAACAATTAAATAATGTCTGTAGATTCTATTACATTTTGAAAATGAAATGTATTTTAATAAACACTGCCTTTATAATTATTTAAAGTGTGTATACATTTTTTTGGGACGCCCTGTATATATATATATATATTATATATATCCTCACCCGAATTAAATAAACATTAAAAAAATTACTGAAACAGTTGATCTTTCACGCGAGGCCTTTATTTATGTTACAAACAACTTGTACGTTGTAAAAGATCCTCATACTGTCGATGCCTGTGATATATACCTTTTACCCAACTAAACGAGAAGTTACCGTCAATCTTCACAGAACGAATGAATAAAAAGCCTCTATTCGTCATCTAAGGGCCAGTCCACCAATATCAAAGTTTGTAAACACAACATATAATGCCACTTTGCTATAAGAACAGTTCAATGTCTCTTCCGTAAATTAGGTCACAACGGATATGTGGCTTTATGAAAACCCCTGCTTACAGCCGCCAGCGTAAAGCGAGCATTAACATAAACCAAGGACGACACATAGATCTTTGGTATTTTTTTAGAGAATTGTTCTGTTTTCGGACAAGTCTCAATTTAATGAATTCGCGCCTAATGGTCGCGCACATGAATGTGAAGAAGCGTTAATTAAGGACTTCAGGAATCCTACATGGCTGCTGCAACCTAGTGTACAGTTCACCACGGTGGCTTTAGCGTTATGGTATAAGGGCAGAGACTTGGGATGCTGGAAAGAATGACTTTGCACGGTGTTTATCCAGAGAAGTCTTTAATTAATTCTAATAAATGTATAACCCTTCCTGAAAATAGCCTCTCATTGTTCCAACGCACAGCATCTTTCACCTAATTAATTCTAATAAATATTCATATATAGCCCTTCCTGTTCCAACATACAGCGTCTTTCGCGGAAAAGCACATATGCTCAAGAGAATTGTGCCTCAAGCTGCACCTCCGAAACCACCACTCAACGGAATTAAGCGAAAGAAAGGCTACACTTCCCAAAATACCGACAAATTCTGACAAGGATATGTTTGGAAGCTCCTTGATTGCCAGCTGCGAAAATAAACACTTTTTTCCTCACATCTGTGGCGGCTCCAAAAGATATTCCATTATTTGCCAGAATCTTCACCCTGCCATGATGTAAAATCTAATAACTTCTTCGTCAAAGAATGTCTTAACCTTTAACGAAGTTCTTTGAAAAGCTACTTAATATTAATTGACTCTCTCTTTTTCTACATCTTAAAGGTATGCCGTATGTCATAAAACGGGGTAATCCAAAAAGGTGTTCCCAAAAATATTTATGTAACATTTCTGGGAATACCTTTTTTTTTTCATCCTGTACAAATTTATCCCAGTTCGAAGGTTATTCATTATAATGTAGTAGGTTTTCATATGAACTGCATGCTTCAGTGCTCATATGGGAACAGAGAGGGTTGACAAAAGTATATAGACACCTTTGGATTTTCCATCATTTTTGATTTGCTAATAAAAATCAATAAATAATAATAGTGTTGCTTTCGCCTTTGTATTATGGAAAGGTGACACCTTCTGGCATTCCATTGATGAGCTTTGCCATTTATTCTTGAGGACAATCATCGTGGGGCCTATTTACTTTTGTTAACCCTATGTATAAAAGGGTTTATACACAAGAAAACGTTGTGTTGAAACAACCAAATAATAATCATGACTATCAACCCAACGTGGGTAATAAATCATTTACCCGTTTAACCCTTTACTGCCCAAAAGGACAAATTTTTAACCTTTCAAATACACGCATTCATAACTTAACCCTACAAAATATTTGGCCAGTAAAGGGTTAAGATCCCTGAAATATTATAACCATGATTAACGTAATCATCGCATGGTTATATTAACATTTCAATTGGTTGTCAAATAGTTAGTCGGAGTGTGATTGTTTAACCAAATTGTGTGTGTGTGGTTAATGTTATGTTAAAATGTTAATTTAGAAGTAAACGAAAAAGTTTCCAAAGGATGTTTGTTAAAAATAAAAATATCCTTAGTAATAATATAATCCATCTGGAAAGCCAGAAACCGCCATAGCGCTCAGGCCAACTAATACAGCCCACTGTTCTAACGCCCGTATTATTAATATTATTATTACTAGCATCATCGGCAGTCGAACACTCCACCTCAGTGTCTTCACTTCGTGTATAGAGGAGAGGGTATTAAAATTTTAACTGGTTAACCATGCCAGTTTTGCCCTAAATTCCGTTTCGTCTCAAAAGGATTTGTACATCAATATTTAGCGATTCACGTGACCTTCATACATCAAATAGTAAAACCGGTGCGTATGTTTATATAAAGTGTAAGATTTTCTACGCCTTAATACTGAAGGCATTATCTGAGGAAAAACTGCTAAGGCATAATATTGGCTCCAGTAATATGATAAAAATATTTAATAACAACAGTTTTATATTTTATTATTATCGATTTCGACAACGTAAGGGGATGAAGCGTTCAGTGTGGTTTGTATGTGGGTGAGTATGTGGGCGGTCTTACTGGTCTTGTGAACACTAACGCCATTAACCCTTTCGCTCCGGGTGTGGCATATAAACTACACGTCCAATTTGGGCTCAGATCTGGGTGTGGTAAATAAACCAACTCCTAATCTTTTTTGAACTCCGGGTGTAGTTTATAAACCAAGGGTATATCCCTCTCTTCCCACCCTTTGGGGTTGAAAATGGGGGGGGGGGTACATGTATTATAATTCGAATTCAATAATTCGCTTCAAAGTGAAGCCCATAGTGAAAGGGTTAAAAGCGTTAACTGGCATCTCACTCCAGTGCAGACTACTTATTACTATTACTGTATTATTATTATTAATATCAACGCGGACGAGAAGTTGGCGGTGATAGGTCATTCAGTGCAGTAGATATGTGGGTATGTGGTCGCAAAACTACATACCCATCCACACCTACGTGATCCCCGATGCTTCAGTGGTCGAAAGACCATTAAAGCGACACGCATCAATTGGCATCTCTTTCGAGTACATTATCATTATTATTATCATTGGCAGATGCAATTTAACGTAGACAAATGTAAAGTTTTGCATATAGGTTCTCGTAACAATAATTACACGTACACGATAGAGAGTTAGCGAGCGTTGACGAGGAGGTAGATTTAGGCGGACGCGTATCTAAGGATTTAAAAGTTAGGAACCAGTGCCTGGAGTCTTGCGCTAAAGCTAATAGGATGTTAGGCTTCATAGCGCGTAATTTCGAATTTAAATCGAAGGATATTATATTGCCCCTTTACAAGTCCCTAGTCAGGCCTCATTTAAAATATGCCGTTCAGTTTTGGTGCTCGTATTTGCGTGAGGATATTGATAGGTTAGAAAGGGTTCAGCGTCGTGCCACGAAACTAATTCCGTCATTGCGCAACAAGCCTTATGAAGATAGGATTAAAGAGTTAGACTTGCATTCACTCGAAACGGAGATTAAGGGGGGAGCTTATTGAAGTTTTCAAAATCGTTAATAACATCGATAACGTAAATTTTGACAAATTGTTCACTTTCGATGATAGCAATACTCGTAATAACGGATTTAAGTTGCGTGGCAGACGTTTCATTACTAATATCGCTAAAACCTTCTTTACGTTTAAAGTAATTGATAAATGAAATAATCTTCCCGCGCCCGTCGTGAACTCTACCAGCGTTAATGTGTTTAAAAACCGTCTAGATAGGCATTTTAAAAATATTAACGTTGTTTAAAATTAAAAAAAAATTAGCAACAGGAGCTCTGGGGGTGGTGGTCGAGGATGAGTCTGTTGACGATTAATGCCAGCAATAAAATTATTATAAAAAAAAAAAAATTAGACTAACACGAACGTAGATGTAGCTCGTAGCGTAAACTAACCCACTTTTTGTTTAACTTTACCTACTTTTTTTTTCCTTATCCTCTCCTTACTTGAATATCTGTAACTCTCTTTACTTGCATGTCTGTAGTTTGCATGGTATGACAGTGAGTTAAGACTGTGTTTGCATGGTTTGTAAGCGTTCTTATTTTACTTCTTTTCATCTTTCACCCCTTTCCTATTTTCGTCGACTATTTTTCCGACTTGTCGGCAGTGGCCGGCGGATGATGATGGTGAGTCTTTTTTCTGAATGAATGTTAACCCACGAGTGATAGGTGTTGCTACTTACTTAACCCCTTATTCTCTTCTCTTAACCCCCTATTCTTTCCTTTCTCTCGGGCTAACCTTAGAGTGGATTTTACGGTCTTTGTTAGCCTTAGCTTCTGTAGATCTGTAGATTATCATTATCATCATTAATGTCGTAATCATCATCATCATCATCATCATTATCATTATGTACGATTACTTTCCGTGTTTGTCTTGTTGATTCAATTGTATTGTCTATTATAAAGATGAAAAGGCTTCCTATAATTGCTATAATGAAATTTAATACCGATACAGAAATTATTTCATGTCAAATACAAGAACATCAATTATCCAGAAAGTGGCACAGCGCTCAAGCCAACTAATAAGGCCAACTGTTCTAACTCCCGTAATAAAACAATAGTCCTGTATATTATTACCAGCATCATTGTATCATAGTTCGAACTCCCGACTTCAGTGTCTTCATTTCGCTTACGGGGAAGCGGTTTTCATACCCATTGAGGTCACGACGTTAACCATTTTACCTAATGTGTAATAAAACCCTTTTCAAATTTTATGTATTAAAACAGGGGTTCTTAACCTCTGGGTCGCGACCCAAACTTGGGTCATTAAATTGTCATTTATCATTTATTTATGTTATCCCAAATCATTTTACCATTATTATTTATTTTATTATCTATTACGAGTGAACTGTTTGAAGGCATGGGTCGCCGAGCTAGCCCCGAGACCAGAATTTGGATCGTAGCCTAAAAAGGTTAAGAACCCCGTATTAAAATTTACATCCTATTCTATAAGTTCCCTTTAGTCTATAACAGTGGTGAGCAACCTACGGCCCATCAGGTTTCTGAGTGCGGCCCAAGACCCAGACATTTTACTAACCATTGTCCACATGAATGAAAATTTTGGAATTTATATTAATATTTCCATAATCTACCGATAATTTTTTTTGATTTAACAAAATTTCTTTATATTAATAAGCATTAAAGCATAAAAACATAAAAAAATGTTTCTTTTGCTTTACTATTTGAAATTTATCACAATTCAATTAATATATAAATAATAATTTTCTCTAACTCTGTGAAATTTTCGGGCTGTATTAAATGCATTTAAGCATATTCGTGAGGCCAAGTTTAGCGCACATGCAAATTTTTAATCTTGTGGCCCAGTGAGATGAAGGAAGGCCACTCATGCGGCCCACTCACTAACCTAGGTTGCCCATCACTGGTCTATATAGGGTAAAGTTGCCAAGGGTCGCGCATCGGTCCTAATATCGCGCATTTGACTTAAAAAAAACTCCCAAAAAATACTGTAACAGTATTTTGTGAGTAGTTTTTTTTTTTTTAGTCGAATGCGCGATATTGTGACCGATGCGCGACCCTTAGCAACTTTAGTCTTTACATAAAAATTTTCTAATTGTGCCTAAATGGTAGACTTCAGCCTGTAAAGCGCGTACGTTTGTTCAAACAAGTTTACAATTGCATAATGATAATGATAAGCTTTAGTGACAGGATATGAAGCATGTGTGTTTTAATAATGAAAAATGTATGCTCACATATATATATATATTCTGTATATTTTTGGAAATAAAGTAATGAACTGAAGTACCAAATTATTATTTATTATTTTATATTCATCTGTACTGACGTATTATTTATATTTATATAAACAGTTAAATTAGACTATCAATAAATGAATTATTAACAAAACAAAGTATTTGTATGAAAAATACAACGCTTGCACAGTGATTCACTCGCTGGTAGCCCCAGAGTATCATATTAGCGATACTCTGGGGCTACCAGCGAGTGAATCACCTATAAAAAACAGCTCAATGTGGTACCACTATATTAAACACAACCCTTTATCTAATGAATCAGCAGGTCCTCCGTTTAGTGTAGGCAGCTGGGTATAAGTGCGATCGAGTATGTGATCATTCACAAATGTAGTGGGGTAACGTTTTTGTGAGGTAACATTTTTGGTACCTCGGAACACTGAAAATTTGGTATTAAAATATTAAAAAAAAAGTTTTTTGCTGGAAAAAATGCTAGTCCTAATTAGGTTGTTACGCCAGGTTAGGTTAGTTGAAGATTGGTTAGTTTAGGTTAGGCCAGATTACTTCACTATTTAATCATCTAATAGAAATCACTCTTCGAACCCTCGGTTACGTCCCAACCGAGGGTTTGTTTGGATTAATTAGTTTTGGTACTTTTGCATTATCCTCCCAACACTAATTTTTTTTTATAACGGCTAACGCCTGCGGCGGGCTGTTTTTACCGTAACCTAACCTAACCTAACCTAACCTAATACCAACACTAATTTTTTTTATAATGGAAGGAAAATAAAGTACCATAACCAAAACCAAACAAACATTATATAAAAAAATTAGTGTTGAGAGGATAATGCAAAAGAACCTTAGTTTTTTACAGACATGGATTTAAAAAAGTCGGTACCTCGCTTAAGCGGATATGAGCACGTGTGTGTGTGTGTGTGTGTGTGTGTGTGTGTGTGTGTGTGTGTGTGTGTGTGTAAAGACACGAGCAAAAGTCTCCACAATATAATTTATCAATTAATTATTGCATAAAAGTTACACTCCCACGCACTTAACATCCGAGTATATTGTTTACAGAAACGAGCAATCAAACTCACGTGATAAAAACAGTCAACTTTTTCATAGTTCTTCCAAAAGACTTTTTGTGTATTCGCGTACAAAGGAAAGAACTTGGTTGCAGCAACCAATCTATTTCTCAACCAACCGAAATTGGTTAGTTTAACAATCTCATAATCGCGATAAACGTTGAAGATTGGTCGTTATCATGATAAGAAGCATGGTTACAGTACAGGGTGTTCGAAAAGTTCCGTCACCCCCTACAAAATGTACATATTGTAATACCAATTTTATTTGTGTGTTATTAATTGAATTTGTGTGTGATTCATTGACATTTTCTTTCTTTTCCAGGTATTAAAGTTGTGTGAACAATGGCAGACCAAGTCCACTTACCACTTACACTCTGGAGGAAAGGATAGTGATGAGCACATGGGCTCATGAAAGTCACATACTGGCAAAACGAGGCATGATATCCAGAATAATTTCAACACAAGATTCAATAAGGCTGCACCACCAAACAAAACGGTATTACGCTGGGAGAAAAAGCTGTTTGAAACCGGCTCCATCAAGGACAGACCACGGTCGGGAAGACCAACAACGCGAGCAGAATAATGTGAAGGTGTGATTGTATCGGTGGCTCGTTCACCGAAAAAATCACTTCCGAAACGATCACAAGAACTTGCAGTCCCCATGTCCACAATGAGAGATCACATGACAAAAGATCTCGGCATAAAACCATACCGCCTGTCATTTGTTAATGAATTAAGCGATAAGTAATTAGTAACTGTATTTACTGTAATTAAAGTAATTGTTGCTAGTTACTTATTTCTTAATTACACACCTACCACATATAAATACAATTAATCACATAAAAATAAAATTGGTATTACAATATGTACATTTTGTAGGGGGTGACGGGACTTTTCGAACACCCTGTACAATCAGCGCATAGATGAACTCGTTCACTATTTGTATTGGTTATCAAACAGTCAACCACGTATTTGGTTGTCTTAACCACCATTTTTTTCTAAGTACGTAAAACAATTGTATAAACTTTTCAATAGTCAATTTTGGGGCGAGTGGCCGTAATATCTTAAAGAGGAACAAACTACGGTAACCATAGGACAATTGAGCATAAAGCACAGGTTCTACTTTAAGAACACCAAATATATATATACAGGGTGAGTCGAAAGTAGCGCCCGATTTCTGTCAATTGATTGTTTGTTTGCCATTTGTATTACAGTGTACAAGAAGGTAGAAATAAATGAATGACATGTTTATCTAACCATTTATTCGGGGGAAAATTATTACGGAACTGTACCAAGCTGTTTTACTTGCAATTTTCAAAGTGCCCTCCCTCGTGATCGATGCACAATTGCAGCCGAAAAAACAGAAATCGGGCGCTACTTTTGACTCACCCTGTATATACAAGGGAATACGAGAGAACGAACACAGCTCAAAAGACGCGAAGAACGCGAGTGTTCAAAAGCACTTTTAAACGCTTAAGTGCACTTGTGAACGATTGCGTGCGAGGGATAAAGCAAACAAAATATCTAATCAGAAAAAAAAAAAAAAACACCATTTTAAAGTTAATTTCGACTATTTTTCAACCAACATAATAATAGTGGTTGGCTTAACCAGGCAAAAAGATTGGGCTGCCCAGGCTTATTTACTTATTTTGGTAACAAATATTTGAATTATTCACTTAAGGCTGATTGTCAACTATGGTGGTAGGGCATACATTTGAAGTTTATTTACTTATAAAGGAATACAGAGGAGAAATTTAACACATAATTATAAGTGTATATTATATTAAAAACGTAAACAAATAATGACTGCTTCACACACACACACACACACACACACACACACACACACACACACACACACACACACACACACAGTGTATATAAATTAATAATAAGTAAAATAAAATAAAAGATAAGAGATTTATTTGAACCTCTCTTATTTGATAAATCAAAAAACTCGGCAATTTTAAACCAACTTAAATACAGTTATCGTGTGTGTGTGTGTGTGTGTGTGTGTGTGTGTGTGTGTGTGTGTGTGTGTGTGTTTTTTAATGGAGGGATAAAATATAACGCTTGTTTGAACATGAAACTAAAACGAGATCCCGCGAGAACTCATAAATTGTAACCATATTTAACGAGAGAGAGAGAGTTACAAGGAGTTACGAGGAGTTACAAGGAAAAGAAGTACCTCAAAAGGCCTTGCGGCCCATACCGAGGAGGTACCAATGGCAACGGGTGCCATGGAAAATTTTGTACACACTCAAATAGTGTGCAAGATTTGGTCTAACCTTTTCTTGAACTGATCCACAGAGGAACTGTTCACAACTTCCGAAGGTAACCTGTTCCACGTGTCACAGATCTTATACGTAAAGTAATTCCCACACACACTAGTCCTAAACCGTTTCAAATCCAACTTCCAACCATTGTTGCGAGTTGGGTTATCATTTAAACTAAACATACTTCTAAAATCGACATCGTTGAACCCGCGTAAGAGCTTGAAAACCTCGATCAGTTGACCGCGCAGCCTCCGAGTTTCAAGCGAAAACAAGTTCAGGGCGCGTAACCGTCGATTGTAGACCATATGCCTAACGGAAGGGATTAACTTTGTGGCCCTCGCCTGGACTCGCCCCAGCCTCTCAATATCTTTCCTGAGGGTGGGCGACCAGAACTGCACAGCATACTCCAGGTGCGGCCGAACAAGGGAATTGTACAGTGAGAGCACAATCTCCTTGTTCCGAAACTGAAATTGCCTCCTGATATAACCCAATAGTTTCTGGGCTTTCTTTTCCACCTCTACACACTGTTTCGTAAACTTAAGGTCGCTGCTAATTAGCACACCCAAGTCCTTTTCTAAATCAGTCACCTCGATATTACTACCTAACATCGAGTAGTCCGACTTGGGATTGGCGTAGCCAATGTGCATCACTTTGCATTTACCCAAGTTAAACGGCATTTGCCATTTTTCGGACCACTCTCCTATCCTACCTAGGTCCGCACGCAGTTCATCGATCGCTTCGGGCGTCCCAACATTGGCCCCAAGCTTGGTGTCATCAGCGAATTTGGCGATCCGACTGACGATGCCACCGTCGATATCATTTACGTAAATGATAAACAACAGTGGCCCCAAAACGGAACCCTGAGGAACCCCACTAGTGACCGAGGCCCAACCCGAACTAGCCCCTTTAATTACCACCCTCTGCCGCCTATTCCTCAGCCAGTTTTCAATCCACCTACCTATTTCCCCACCGATACCCAGCGCGCGCACTTTCGCCATTAGCCGGCGGTGAGGTACCTTATCAAAGGCTTTCTGAAAGTCGAGATAAAGTATATCAATCGCCCTACTCTTATCGTACTCACTCAACATGACGTGGAAAAACTCGAGCAAGTTGGTGAGACACGACCTATGCCGTCTAAACCCATGTTGGGAGTCCCCAAGCAGCTTGTAGGAATCCAAATGGTCAACGATCCTATCAGCTATTATCCCTTCTAATAATTTACCTACAACTGAAGTGAGACTAATGGGACGATAGTTCCCTGGACTTTCGTGATCCCCTTTCTTAAAGATAGGGGTCACGTTGGCTTCCCTCTAGTCACCAGGCACCTGGCCCATCTCCAACGATTTGTTGAAGACTGTAGCCAGGTGGGGAGCCACCTGGTCGCGCACTTCTCGCAACACTCTGGGGAGAAACTGGTCTGGCCCAGGAGCCTTAAACGCGCTCAGTTTGTCTATTCTATCGGCAACAACTGTTGCGGTACATCTAACACTATCCAGGCCAGCACCTTCGTGCCTCACGCCTGGCTCGGGGATGACGCGGGTATCCTCCCTGGTGAACACTCCCGCAAAGTACTCATTAAGCACATTAGCGATGTCCGCGTCGGAGGTCCGCAGAACGCCGCTTCCGTCCTTTAACGGACCCATCATGCTTCTAATGGGCTTTCTACTATTAACATAAATGAAGAACTCCTTAGGGTTCCCCTTGCAGAAGCTTGCCACCCGTAGTTCTTCGTTACGTTTCGCTAGCCTAACCTTCGCCTTCACTTCCCTACACAGGCGGACATACGCTTCAGTGTTCTCATGGGAACGATTGGCCTTCGCCCTCCTATACGCTACTTTCCTATTTCGGATAGCCGAAGCGATGCCACGATTGAACCACTTAGGCTGCGTTGAAGCAGGGGTGACCGGTTTTGAGGGTATGGCAGCAGACTGCAGCACCATAAACTTGTCCCGGAATGCACTCCACACTCCCTCAACATCGCCGCCAACCTCTAACCCCATCTCTCCTACGCTATCCCTGAGGCTAACAAAGTTCGTCCGCCAGAGATCGAGCTTACTGCCTCTCGAGTTACTACGCTTCACCCGACGGACGCACACAAGGAACCTAATAAGACCGTGATCACTCACACCCAATGATTCGTCAACGGTGAGGCTAGTGACGAGGTTGTCTTCGGTCGTGAATACTAAGTCTAGAACGCTTTCGCCTCGTGTAGGCTCGTTGACCCACTGAGTGAGGAAGTTCTCATCAGCAAAGTCAACTAGCCTCCTCCCTTCAGCATCGGCAGTCCTGTTTTCCCACTTTATGCCGCGACAGTTGAAGTCTCCTAAAACTACACACACCCTATCCCCTAGCAGTCTACTGAGTTCGGTGTACACGGCTGTATCCTCCTCGAGGAGGAGATGCGGAGGTCTGTACACCAAGATTAACCTATAGTTCGTCCCTCCCACGTTCAGATCGACGCCAAGCAGCTCCCGTTCCGACCGGAACTGGCAGTCAACCGGACTCAACGTGTCTCTGACGTATATTAGTACCCCACCCCCCTCCCCACGGGTGCGGTCTTTGCGAAACATTCTATACCCGGGAATTTCGAACTCCCCAACGCAGTCCCTACGATCAGTATGAATCCAGGACTCGGTGATAGCAACGATATCCTGGTATTCTGATGCTAAGAGCGCCCGTAGCTCGCAAAACTTGTTCCTGATCGACCTAGCATTAAAAAGCATTGCACGGAGGGAGCCTCCCCTATTCTGACCGCCCCCTAGCACGACCCGTTTCCCGAACAGCCAGGGCTGTCGGGAGTTGAAGAGCCCCTCACTAACGAGAGAGAGAGAGAGAGAGAAAACTCTTTAATCATTATATATGTATATATGTTACGCCCAAACATCGAAATCGCTCAGTGAGCGAAAAAAACAGCCACAACGCGTTGTGGATGCACCGAAGTGACCACACACCGATGTTAGATATTTTTCGCTTCATGGCCGTTCTCAAACAACCACAACGCGTTGTGGATTTGAAAATTATTGAATGCCCCGTTAGGTCAACTGTACGCCCTTGACGATTGGTTAGGTTGTCGTGATATTTTCGTTAAAACTAACGAAAATATCACGGCTTAACTTTACCAATCGTGAAGGGCGTACAATTAACCTAACCGGGGCACTCAGTTAACCTAACCAGTTGGTTATTTTTTATATTTACGTCTCATTCTAAAGTTGCTTAAAATTAATCGAAACCTACGGGAAAATTATTGATAATAACACTGGTCAACAACAATTTTGTCACAAGGGTTTTGATGGGTGTTCTAAGTGTACTTTTTCATGCTGAATCTAAATATGAAATCAGATTTTTTCTATCAGGCTTAGTTTACTTGTGACGCTATGTTCATTTTTTCCTCATTTAGCATGATCACCGGATAAAAAAAAAATAACATATTATATATAATTAAGTATATAACAATATTATAATAAAACATTATAAAAATAATAAATATAATAATATATTATATTAATTAATATAACTATAATAAAATATATTAATATTAATATATATGTTGTATTAATTTTTCTGTAAAATTAGTACAATTTATTCCTTTGGGGAGAAAGTTCTGATAATGCTGGCAGGATAAATTTGGTCGGAGCAGCAGACTGTGCAGGTTGAAACATGTTTGTACCTGTTCAGACATGAGCCTAGTTTCTGTGTGTAGAGCAGCTCCAAGTCAGTCTGCTTGTAAATGTCACAGTGTTAACAGCTAGTGTCTGTTGCTTCTTGTTAATTTTACACCAGTGTTGTATTCATATAGATGTTTTGTAATGCCGCGGAACTGTCTGAATCATCCTAATTCCTTTTGTTATGTATGTGGTGATCTAACTTTAAAATCCCAGAAACGTAACTTTACACCATTAGTAAAAAAATGCTATGAACTTTATTTCGGATGTAAAGTAGGCTATCAGGACAAGAGTTGGGCCCCTCACATTTGTTGTGTGACATGTGTAAGACTACTTACAGGATGGCTAAACGGTTCACGTCACATGCCATTTGCTAATCCAATGATTTGGAGGGAACCCAAAGATCACACAACAGACTGCTATTTCTGCCTGGTAAATACAAAGGGGATCACTTAAAAAACAAAGAGCCTTATGAAATACCCTAATCTACCGTCTGCAATGAGACCAGTTCCCCACAGTGCTCAACTTCCAGTACCAAATCCTCCTGAACATGTAAGTTTAAGTGATGAGGAATCAAACGTAGCTGTAGCATGTCACGAGGAAAAAGATGAAGACATTTCTGATCCAACATTCCAGGCTACCTGTTCCTCCAATGAACCACATTTACTGTCACAAGGAGACCTAAATGACCTAGTTCGTGATTTGAAATTATCTAAGAAGCAGGCTGAACTTTTAGGTTCAAGATTAAAGGGTTGGAATCTACTGCAACGTGACACTAAAGTTTGTTTTTTCCGCAGCCGCCATGATGAATTCAAAGAATGGTTCTCCCATGAAGATGGACTTGTGTTTTGTAAAGATGTTAATTCAGTCATGGGGGCTCTTGTTCATGAACATAACGTGGATGAGTGGCGATTGTTCATTGACTCCTCAAAAGTCAGCTTGAAAGCAGTCCTTCTTCACAACGGAAATAAATTTCCTTCTGTACCTATTGCACATGCTGCAAACATGAAAGAGTCATACGACAACATGAAGTTGCTTTTAGAAAAGTTTCAGTATCAGAAATATAAGTGGAATATCTGTGGAGATCTGAAGGTCATTGCACTTTTGCTAGGGTTGCAGCTAGGTTACACCAAGTACTGTTGTTTTTTATGTGAGTGGGACAGTAGGGACAAGCAAAACGACTACGTTAAGAAGGATTCGCCAAAACGCACCTCACTTGTTCCAGGCAAGAAAAATGTTGTGAATAGTTCACTTGTTGACCCTGAGAAAGTGTACCTTCCTCCTTTGCATATCAAGCTTGGACTTATGAAAAACTTTGTTAAAGCGATGGATAAAGCGCAAACAGGATTCACATACTTGAGAAATAAGTTTCCCCGGATCAGTGATGCCAAGATTAAAGAAGGCATTTTTGCAGGCCCTCAGATCAGAGAATTGTTAAGAGATGAGAGATTTGAAGGAGAGTTGAATGAAGTTGAGAAAGCTGCGTGGCGGAGTTTCAAAAGTGTCTGCACAAATTTTTTGGGAAATCACAAGGCCGAAAACTATCCTGAAATAGTAGGAGATCTTCTTAAGTCTTACCAAGCAATGGGGTGTAATGTCATTAAATGTTCATTTCTTGGACTCTCACTTGGACTTTTTTCCGGAAAACCTGGGTGCGGTAAGCGACGAACATGGTGAGTGTTTTCATCAGGATATTTCTGCCATGGAAAACCGTTACCAAGGCAAATGGAGCGTCAGTATGCTGGCTGACTATTGCTGGACTCTTAAGAGAGACATGCCTGAGGCAAAGCACAGCAGAAAATCAAAACAAGCTACTTTTTAAACTACAGGTATGTCTTTTCGATCATATTTTAATAAGTATGTAACTATATGGGTTTTTAAAAATTAAATTGCATGTCACACAAAAACCAGACCTGATAGAGAAATTTTACAAACTTATTTGGATTCAGCACAGACAATACTATAAGAATAAGGTATTTTCATTCTTGGGACACGAAAAAAAAATATTTTTTGTTGCCCAGTGTAATTTTTTAAAGGACTTTATCTTTTTTCTAGCATATCTGCTTAACTTTGCTTTTTAATTGGTGAATACGTCGTTAAATACACGTCGTGTTTATGTCATTTCAATATACGTCGTGTTTAAATAGAGTTTGATGAAAGACATCGGTGTGTGGTCGTTTCAAATCGTCCACAACGCGTTGTGATCATATCCGAATCGTCCACAACGCGTTGCGGTTGTTTGAGAACGGCCATGAAGTGAAAAAATATCTAACATCGGTGTGTGGTCACTTGGGTGCATCCACAATGCGTTGTGGCTGTTTTTTTCGTCACTGAGCAATTTCGATGTTTGGGCGTAATATATATATATATATATATATAATATATATAATATATATATAATTCAAACTTACATATTCAATTCTTGTCCTCTTTACAAAGGACAAGAGGGATCCTCAAACACCTTTCAGTCCACTTGGGGAGGTTCCTGTTATTAAACTAGTTCATTTTTAATTATTGTAGCAGTAGTAAAAAACTGGATAGAAAAGCATAAGGCTCTCTCCCCATCCTCCGCTCCCTCCCCGCCAGAGGCGGGTATGGAAAGGTTGAAAAAAATACCTTGACCCTGGGAAAGTAGCCAAGGAAATTTTACAGGAAAGAAGAGAACATAAAAGCTAGCTCTACATTCTACAATTACGTTAAGCACATACAGAAATCGTATACTAGATAGCATGGTTGTATAAACTAACTAATAATACAGGGCTATTCAAAATAATTCATCCGAATTCAACTGAGAATACTTCCGTACCTATCAACCGTGCATCAACTGGGCATACACCACATGAAAGAGGAAATCTCCGAGTTTTACAAGATCACCGCGAAAGGGCTCCAAAGTCACCACACCGTGGCCTAGCCTAGCAACAAACAGTCAGTGTGAAAATGGCGTCCGCACAGCAGAAGGCGTTTTGTGTGTTGCAGTTTTCGAGCTGTAAATCGGTAGTCACAGTGCAGCGTGAGTTTCGTCGACGTTACAGAACAGATCCACCAAGTGCTGCACTGTGACTACCGATTTACAGCTCGAAAACTGCAACACACAAAACGCCTTCTGCTGTGCGGACGCCATTTTCATATTGACTGTTTGTTGCTAGGCTAGGCCACGGCGTGACTTTGGAGCCCTCTCGCGGTGATCTTGTAAAACTCGGAGATTTCCTCTTTCATGTGGTGTATGCCCAGTCGATGCACGGTTGATAGGTACGGAAGTATTCTCAGTTGAAATCGGATGAATCATTTTCAATAGCCCTGTATATTTGTGCTGATCTTATATACACTAATTGTTGTTGTCACAAAAGCCTCGCGCATATGGTATTGATTTTATACAAATATTTACAGCTCTATTTACTGAGGTATCTGTTCAACAAAGACCTCATAACTCACTTCAGGACAGCCCCAAAAGGATTAAGAGAAAGAGGTAAAATTTAAAATCTCCATGTCTACATCCATGTATGCGCAAACCCATCACGCCGGTAAAGTGCTTGGACAGGAAATGGGTGGAAACAGGAAAAGAAAAGAAATCAGATTTTCAACACCATGCCCTCACCCATCACGTGCACTCAGCCACCCAAGAGAAAGAAGAGAAAAAAGAAATCGTGACGGCAGAGACGCAATTCTACCTCACCTAATCCATGCCATGGATTATTTTGATTTTTTTTGTTCGTTTTGAAATTATGTTTCGAGCTTTCGACAAGTCTTTCTTTAGATCAATCTCAATCAAGTTCCTCCCCAGTAGAGAGCAATCGGTCTTCGGTTCTTGTAACCTTGTAACATTACATTTGTCCGAGTTGAATGGCATCTACCAAGTAGCAGACCATTCGCCCAAACTATCGAGATCATTTTTGAAGCGTTCTTACGCCCTCCTCATTACTTACATTATTTCCTTATTTGGTATAATCTGCAATGTTAAAAATTGTACTTAGGAGCCCAACGTCAACTGTATATCGGCATCTTTTCGGTTTGACAGCCTGTAATAGTTTTTAACATTGTTTTTTATTGTCCAGTTTTAATCGAGGATTTCAAAAATAACATTCATGTTTTAGAGAAACAAATAGAGAGGCAGTTATATGCAATTTAACAAATTTAAAATATATATTTTTAAACCGTATTGGGATCTTTTGGTTTGACGGCCGGCGGAAAAAAAACGAGTCATGGCTACGGGACCATCAAATTCTAGACTCTACCAACTAGTTAGGTTAACTGAATGCCCAGTTAGGTTAACAGAATGCCCGGTTAGGTCAACTGTACGCCCTTGACGACTGGTTAGGTTAAGTTATGATATTTTCGTTAGTTTTAACAGTAAACTAACGAAAATATCATGACTTAACCTAACCAATCGCAAGGGCGTACAGTTGACCTAAAACTTTCAGGGATTTTGGAATCTTAAAGCGTATATGATATTCTCTAAACGAAAATGTATAACTGCCTCACTATTTGTTTCTCTAAAATATGAATGTTATTTTTTAAATTCTCGATTAAAACTATAAAAAAACAAGTAATGTTAAAAAATATTACAGGCCGTCAAACCGAAAAGATCCCTGGATATTCTTAATACAAATGATAAAAATTAAAGGACTCAGAACGGAACCCTGCAGAGCCCCACAAGAGAGAGAGAGAGAGAGAGAGAGAGAGAGAGAGAGAGAGAGAGAGAGAGAGAGAGAGAGATACCACTAGATTGAAAAGAAAAAACTGGTTAATATATATATATATATATATATATATATACCCTGGGTGGTCTAGTGGTTAAGACGCTGAGCTGCTGGTGGGGCGTGGTTCGGGTTCCACGTTAAACTATAGGTCTAAGGTGGAATGAAAAGCTTGACCTTCGTCAGAATAAACGATTCGGCCGGAAGCTAACCAAAGGTCATATATATATATATATATATATATATATATATATATATATATATATATACTCCATCTCTTTCTCTCTCTCTGGAGAAGAAAAAAAAAAAAGCATTTATCTGCATCTTATTTCCTGTCCCGATAATGAACGATGTTTCTCTTAAATTGTTTCAGTTCGTGTCTAAAATTCTCGCTTAAATTCGCTACAAAGTGGCTGCTCCAAATGGTTTGTTTTAAATATGTCGTCGTGAATATATATATATATATATATTATATATATATATATATATATATATATATGACCTTTGGTTAGCTTCCGGCTATATATATATATATATATATATATATATATATACTGCATTCAATTCGAACTTAATCCGTCCAAAAAATAATAAATGTAGAATAGATTTTTAGAATTAGTTTATATATTTTTTTTTCACTTTTTTTAAGTTTATATTTACTTCTTTCATCCATTTCTTTTACAATTTTTACCATCTGATACAAGGTTGTCATCACGAGTGGAACTTCTGCACAAAGGATTTATTAATTAACCTGAGATTTGCAAATAGGTTAAACCAACTTCAGTGTTGACAATGTGGTCTCTATTGTCAGCAATAGATTTACTTAAATATATATATATATATATAATTATTCATCGATGCATTCATAGTTTAAGCGGAAGTATGAAGAGTTCAATATATATATATATATATATATATATATGGGAAAAGAGAGAGAGAGATATATATATAAGTAGGTAGAGTGATACATAGATAGATTGATAGATACATAAATAGATACTATAACATTTTTGTGGGGGGGGGGAGAGTTTACTTTACAGTAACATTCCTGTACATGTAACAAGTGACTTAAAGATATGAAAAAAATAAATAAATATTGATTTATATATTATTAACAGAAATAAATATAATGGCGAAAGAACTTAATAATTTTATTTACCTTTTAATTTTCAAGTACATTTTATGGTATACCTTAAAATTAAATAAATATTTCGAAGTCCAACAACACAGCATTACCGCACCGAAGTTCACAGGAGACTGAACCAAAATTTGAAGCGAACGACTCTTTTTGCAAAAGCAAGATTTGGCCACTAGACCATATCAACAAGTGGCGTACATATACGGACGAGAGAGTAGATGGATCAACAAACCGTGAACAAACCAAAAGCTCACACACACACACACCACACACACAAAATATATATACATACATACATATATATATATATATATATATATATATATATATATATATATATGGAATACTGTATCCAAAATGGATAGGAAATTCAGAGAAATTTTGAAGCAGAAGATTTAGGTGTTGTAATGATTGATGACGCCAAATTTGAAACACAAAATAAAATAGCAGTAAACTGAGCATAGAGAATAACTGCACAGATACTGAGAACGTTTAAAAAAAGGGGTAGGAATATAATGATTCCTCTATTGAAAACGCTGATCATACCCAAGCTGGAATACTGCTCGGTCCTAACATCCCCATATACAAAAAGAAGACATTAATCAGCTAGAAGGGATTCAGAGAAGCTTTGCAGCCAAGATCAATGGATACAGAGAACTAAATTACTGGGAATGGTTACGTGAATTAAACTTGTATTCACTGGAAAGAAGAGAGAAGTACACCATTATTTACATTGGAAAATAATTGAGGAACTAATTCTTAATCTTACTTTGAACATTATAACCACTCAAACAACAGTGGAAAATAGGAAAGGAAGAATGTGTCGTGTTCCCAAATTAAAGGCTAGACAGGGAACATCCTCAACCCTGAAGGAAAATAGTTTTGTTGCGAGAGGACCAAGCCTGTTCAACCAGCTGCCCAAGGAACTAAAGAACACGAGTAGTGTAGCAGTGGATATCTTCAAAAGAAGACTAGACGCCTTGCTTAGAACATTTAAACCAGATGAGCCGGGAGTATGTGGCTATGTGAAGTGAAACCAACTCTTTAGGGGCCGTTCAAAAATTACGTAACGCTATTTTTGCTGAACTCGACACCCTAGATCGCCCAGGAACGTCCTGTAACGCTAGACCAGACACCCCCTATAAAGATGTTATGTAACACTTCCCCCACCCCACACGTTACGGAACGTTACAGGGGGTTGGGGATGTCATGTTTTAGCAAAAATAGCGTTACGTAATTTTTGAACGGCGCCTTATTTCACCAGGCCAACTCAAGAGTCGGGGTAATAAGCTTGACCTTCGTGAAATGAGGAATCATCGCACGGAACATTTGAAAGGTTGAAAGGTAAATACTGTATAATTTTTGCCTCCTTGCTAACAGCCATGGTTAGGTTATGAAATTATGATGTTTTGAGTGTTTTCGGTCCCCATTTTAAGGGTTTATTCTCACCCCAAGGAAAATATAGGAAAAGTGTGTTTAAATAATACATACCTTTATGTATTAATTGTCTCTTAAATCTGTACTGAAATGGGTGTAGTGGTTAGCGTCGCTGACTACGAATCCATCGGCCCCGGGTTCGAGACCCGACGGCAGCCGGCGCGCAGCAAAACCCAGCTGTTCATCCTTCCACACAATAAAGAAAGTGGTTGGTAGATAAATGGGTACCCTAGGTGGCCTAGTGGTTAAGACGCTGGGCTCCTGATGGGGCGTGGTTCGGATTCCACGTTAAACTGTAGGTCTAAGGTGGAGTGAAAAGCTTGACCTTCGTCAGAATGAACAATTTGGGCGGAAGCTAACCAAACCAAAGGTTATATATATATATATATATCACGACCACGTCGCGACATTGCTTCCCATTTGATCACCACAGTTAAGCGACGTTGGGTCTGGTTAGTAGTTGTATGGGTGACCATCCTCTGCGTTCAGATGACATAGCGACCCGTGGTTCGGATCCCACGTAAAACTGTAGGTCCCCTCCGTCACATGACTTTTACTGTTACGAAGGAAGTTTAAAAAATCCCCAAAATTATTATTATTATTATTAACTAAAAATAGAGTAACCTCAGTACCTAAATGTTTCGTCAACGATAGCGAAAAATGTAAAAAATTAACTAGTTTTATTTTCCTTAAATAAAAGATGAATGGTGAAATATGCAGTTAACTTTTTCGTTGGGGAAACTAAAAAAAAATTTCAGTCAATAAAAATTAGTTTTCTGCGAAGAGGTTTTGGCGAAACTTTTTAAAATTCTACTGAGAAAACGGCGTAGCAAGGTTAGAAAACTTTTAAGTTGAAATGTGTGTGTGTGTGTGTGTGTGTGTGTGTGTGTGTGTGTGTTAACTTGTGCGTATGTATATATGTAGGCACGCAAGATTTTTGAACTTTTCAAGCGACATCGTGAAATTTTACTTTCCTTGACCCTTATATAGGGGCTACGTTGTGGGCATGTTGTTACACCGCTACCCGTCGATTAGCGAAGTTAAGCGACATTGAGTCTGTAGAGTAGTTGGATGGGGGATCATCGTCCTCCGCTTCCAGATGATGTAGTGACCCGTGGTTCGGATCCTACATATGTTGCGAATGAAGCTAAATAACCCCACCAAATAACAAACTAACCTTTACACAACTAAGGTTGTATAAGGTTGTTAGGTTACTCCTTTCCCGAAATAAGCAGGAGGTATTTTTTACCTGTTTTAGCCTTTTAGTATATCGATTAAATGGACCTGATAACCTGATAAAGGAGACGTCTCACTCCGAAGAGCTTTCTCCAATGTATATATATACAGGGTGTCCCATAAGTCCAGTCTCATAGGAAAATTTATTTTAAATTTACAAAAGTAATAAATTAGAACTAAAATAAATGTCCAAATTGATGTCTTGTTTTGAGACCTTTTTTTTTGTTGCAAGTAGAATAACACGCAGTGGC
Source organism: Bathynomus jamesi (assembly GCA_023014485.1). Classification (NCBI taxonomy): domain Eukaryota; kingdom Metazoa; phylum Arthropoda; class Malacostraca; order Isopoda; family Cirolanidae; genus Bathynomus; species Bathynomus jamesi. Next base: position 453,338 of record JAJOZX010001864.1, read on the forward strand.
TAATGTGGAAGTTAGTTACACTCCTGGGGAAAAAGCCTCCGGAGGCCTTTTCCTCATGAATGTAACTCACTTTCCACAAAGAAAAAGAAAAAATGGTGCTACTATAGCGTGATTCCTACCGGTGACTTCGGTACTATAGGGTGATTCCAACCCGTTTTGGTTCGAAACTACAGTACTGTAGAGTGTGATTCCTATCCAAGGTATAAATGAAAATATAATAAATATAAAATGCTATTTATTATTCAATTTTATTTATTTAAAAAATAGTTTCGGTGCTACTATAGTATGTGGTCTACCTACGATTGGTTAGGTTTAGTCACGATATTTTCGTTAAAACTAACGAAAATATCATGACTAAACCTAACCAATCGTCAAGGGCGATGGACATTGGAATGTAAACAAGCAATTAGTAAACAAGGTAAGAAGCTATAATTAAAAGGTAGACCGCCGAATCGAGGTAGGAATCACGCTATAGTAGCACCGAAAAAATTTATCCCAAGGCCTTTCTTGTATTCAGCAATACACCTTGTCAGGGAATACACGAAAGGCCTTGGAATAATTTTTTCTTTTTCCTTGTGGGTTTGCATCATTCGTTCATTTCACGTATTTAAGTGTGAAATTTATCCCCCACCCCATATATATATATAATTTTTGTCGATATAAAGTCAAAATTTGGAGTGAATTAAAGTAATTACAACTAAAACCAATTTTCAAATTAAATCAAATTCTCATTTCGAACTTGAAAATTAGCATTTAACCACTTCTAACATCGCAAACTTTAATTCACGAAGTTTAGAGAAGTTATCGACATTAATGAAGCCTATCATAAGGGTCAAAGTTGTTTAAAACCTGATTACGGTTGGTTTAAATTTATATTCCTTTGAGTTTCATATCCTCGTGTGTATATATATATATATATATATATATATATATATATATATATATATATATATATATATATATATATATATATATATATATACTTGAAACTACAGGTAATCAACAGTTCAACAGTGTTCTTACGTGGCAGGAGGGAAACGAGTTATGAGATTCGTTCTTCTCCTCACCACTCTACAAAAGGGATGTTTCAAGAGTACCACGCTCCGCAAAAAGGGGATACCTTTGTAAAACACCATTTTTCTTTTCCAAAGAGGCAGCCTGAATGAGGTTATGTGCCTTCTGGCAGATTCAAAAAGGAATAAAATAACTCCAAAATATCAATACGGTGACACCAAACCCCTGTAGAAAACAGGAAAAGTGATGCAAATACCCGACATAAAAGTACGGTTAATTTAAGAAGTGACACTATCATATCTAAAACTAACATTTTAACTTGACAATGGATGCATCAGATCTTGTACAGGGTGTTCCATAACTCCTCTTACCCCTGAACCTTTTCCTACTAGAATTGGGCGACGGTAAAGGGAGTAAAGGGACTTATGGAGCACCCTGTACATTTCTGCCAAACTTCTCAGTTTAGGTACTGTATATCCCGCCATTAGGTTAAAACTGTAGGCTATATTACATTAACCCTTCCCACCAAACATAACAAACCAAGCCTAAACTTGAATACCGGTAATATGGTAAACCTAATATAGGTCTAGGGCCTATATTAGGCCTACCATACAGCTCTAATTCGAAAAATTCAATAACTCGCATATTCGTCAAGCAGAATACCCCAATTAACTATCAGGTCCAACCTTTTCGCTAGAAATTAGCTTTCGAGAGGGCTTACCCAATCGCAGGCCCAAGTTTGAAAAGTTGGATCCCTGCAAACATTGTCTACCGACGATTATAGAACAAGACTAAACTTTGGCTCGACATTACCAGACTTCAATAAAATAAAGACATTATTTTGAAAAAGTTAATTATAACAAATAGAAATATAGATATACTGAAGCATTCTAATTTGATTCATATATTAAAAAAAGACGCTAAAATACGAGTAGACTTTGACTTTAGTTAAACTAGTGGTTCCGAATTAGGGGTAAATTACCACCCCCGCGGGGGTAATTTGACATTTTTCGGTGATAACGAGGAGGCAATACAGTCCAATTACAAAAATTCGAAATTTAAAAATACGAATGTATCGAAAATTCGAAAGCCAACGAGCAAACAAACAATCCAAATTTGCCGCCGAATTGGTGCACAATCATGTGGTTCCCAATTTTGAATTTTGGCCAATCGAAAACATTCCAGAAGAGACATCTGGTTTGGCGGAGGAAATAATCGAAATGAAAACCAACAAGCTTCTCCAGATCAGCTTCGAAAGTGAGTAACCAAAGTTGTCTTCCTTTTGGGTCGCTCGGAAGGAGAAAACAACGTGGCCAGTTCGACTGCGACGAGGATTTTGATCCCGTTTGCCACCACTTACCCGTGCGAGGCTGGATTTTCTGCCCTATTATGTGTGAAAAGTAAACAGAGAAACAGGCTGCAGCCAGAAAACATCAGATGTGTACTCACGAAGATATGGGCGCGCTTGGATTAGATGATCAACGATAGGATGTGTCACTTTGCCCATGAATGAGTTTTTTCGGCTGTAGGTGTTGCTGTTCGGCAATGTTGCAATGCTGTTTGTAGTTTGACATATTAAAATGTGACTAAAATTGTGAATTTCTTTCTCTTTCCCAGGTAAAAAAAAATTAATTTGTGCCGTCCTTCTGATTGAACAGCGGTCAGGAGTAACGAGAACTTGAAACTTTTTCAGAATGTGGTAACGTTGAAAACTAATTGGGAACCGCTGAGTTAAACGCTACAGAATAACACCAGATTTCTCTCAAAAAAATGCCGAGGCTCCCTATTTTTATAAATGTATATGTACTAGGTAAATATAAATACTGGTCCCACTCTAGACATCACTACCATAATCCATCAGTCTTTCGATAGTCATACAAAAAAAATTCTACTAGATTTCTATCGTCTCTTGTCCGAAAAGTTTTGCAGGGATAACTGGAAGAAATTCATATAGAACATCGTAATGGGGAAAAATCTACAGGAAATTTAATAAGAAAAACATCTTTCAGGGCCTTAAGATAATAAATGAGTAATTTACTTTGGGAACGGCGAAAACTGAGAACTTTTAAAATGGCAAACCACCCTAGAGTTCGGGCTTCGTTGGCCCACTTAAACTTAAGTAATTAAGATAATATTTGAAGTAAAATAATATCACACCTTAACTTTTCAAGCCCGAAATTTTTTGTAGGGTTGTTATGAATGCGTGTATTTGAAACGCTACCAATTTGTACCAGTCGTCCTGAAAGGGTTAACAAGTATTGCACGTACTAGCTATATACTTATCTAGATTTTATTTGAAATATAAAAGAAAGTGAAATTACAGTCGTTAGTAAAACTACCTCTAAATTTAACTACGACAAAATCTATTTTATATATTTTTTAAACTATATATATATATATATATATATATATATATGTAGAGGATGATGATAATGATGATGATGTCTGTCTGTTCGTTCACACACGCCGAAACGGCTAGGGTAACCTGCATCAAATTTAGTACACACATTAAGGGAGAGCCAGGGAAGGTTTTAGTAACACATCCGCACCTCCCAGTTCCCCCTCTGTACAAGGCGCAGCAGGCATTCTAGTATATATATATATATATATTTTTTTTATGCAGGAAGGAGGGGGACCAAGAGTGAATGCCCACAAAATTGTCCCTCCCCCGACAAGATCCATCGTTTTCGAGCTGCCTGGACACTCTGCGTCTGAAAGATTGAAGGTCATAGACAGGGGAAAGATGAACTGAGGAAGCCTGTTCCACAGTTAACTGATTGAATATATATATATATATATATATATATATATATATATATATATATATATTATATATATATATATATATATATATATATATATAAATAGAGAGAGAGAGAGAGAGAGAGAGAGAGAGAGAGAAGAGAGAGTTCAATAAAAGGAAAATGGTGTGAGTTTAATAATAATAAGACCTTATTAATACAGGATTAAGTTTCCTCTCTGCATTTGAGGTTATGTGTCGTTTTTCTAGAGCAAAAAGCAGATTTTAAAAGGTTTAATGATAATCTTTGAAACTTTTCGAAATTGGACTATTTTCGACAAAAGCTTGTGTCTAAAATGATAAAGGATATAACCAAAAAATACTCTTGGTTGCAACAACCACATAAGTGTTTGGTTAATTGCTTGATAACCAATGCAAATGGTTATTTCATTTCTATATTGTGTTTTTTAACTAACCATTTAAATTCGTTACCACAAAAAGAACACGGTTTGGTGGTTGAATTAACCACCGGTTGGTTTGTTTGTTGGTCGGGTGTTAAATATTTAACCAAGTATTTCGGTTGATGTAACGAAATATTTTTTTTTATTCATTTATTTATTTATTGTAGAATTTATTGCCGCATTTTATTTATGTGATGGTGTTCGATGCTTTCCTTTATTGTATATATATATATATATTGTACAGGGTGGGCGGAAAGTAGCTCCCTATTTTGGATTGGTAAAAAAATACGTATATTATCCATTTATTTCAGAAGAAATAATATGAGAAGGTAGGCATACATGGTAGGTTTTCTCTAAAATTCAATGTGGGCTCCAACTCTTTCCACCAGCTTCTGGAGCCGCCCAGGAATGGCGTCCACTGACTTTAGCAGGAACTCCGGCGGGATGGCGGACATGACTTCCCGAATTCGGTCCTCCAGTTCTTCCAATGTCCTCGGTTTGGTGCGGTAGACTTCTTCCTTTACCCACCCCCAAAGAAAGAAGTCGCACGGTGTCAAGTCGGGGCTCCTGGCTGGCCATTGATGTGGACCACGACGACCCATCCAACGCCCAGGGAAGGTGGCATCCAACCACTCACGGACAACAAGAGCGAAGTGCGGAGGGGCGCCATCTTGCATAAATATCAGATCGTCGATGTTCTCCCATGTGCTGACAACCGGCCAGACCTCGTTTCGCAACATAGCAAGGTACCGCTCAGCATTCATGGTGTTGCGCAGAAGGAACGGGCCCACAACCTGATCTGAGCTCATACCACACCACACCGTTACACTGAACCGATTCTGCCGTTTTTCAGCGGTAACCGTGCGACTTCTTTCTTTGGGGGTGGGTAAAGGAAGAAGTCTACCGCACCAAACCGAGGACATTGGAAGAACTGGAGGACCGAATTCGGGAAGTCATGTCCTCCATCCCGCCGGAGTTCCTGCTAAAGTCAGTGGACGCCATTCCTGGGCGGCTCCAGAAGCTGGTGGAAAGAGTTGGAGCCCACATTGAATTTTAGAGAAAACCTACCATGTATGCCTACCTTTTCATATTATTTCTTCTGAAATAAATGGATAATATACGTATTTTTACCAATCCAAAATAGGGAGCTACTTTCCGCCCACCCTGTATATACACGGTGAACCAAAAGTAGGTGGACAGTAGGTTGAATACGGTTTGTGTTATATTATATTATAACTATGGTGTTCATTATAACTATGGTGTTTGTGTTTTATTATATTAAATATTATAACTAAATTTATTTAAATTTTATTTTGTATTATAGTATACAAAAAAATTAAATATGTATTCTCAAAATAAACGTTATCATTTACTGTCCACCTACATTTGGTTCACCCTATATATATATATATATATATACACTATTAGCACAACCATAAAAACACTCCATGAGTTCATGAACAATGCACAAATTACTGACTTTTGTATACACCTTGGCATGATTCACATAAATTAGAGTAAATGCTGGAATTGATCCCCATTATTCTCGGGACACGTTTAAACGCAAAGATGAATGTTGTCGAAGGTAGGCCGCAAAATGTCAACATTAATGTTCTTCATTACATTGTGCTGGAGTGGAGCCTTTGTATGTTGGAAGGGCTGTTGCCGAAAGTAGTACAGTCCTTTTCAAATAAGAGTAAAGAAAGAAATTTACTGTTGACAAACAGATGAGATTTCGTTAGTCACAAGTCTTTCGAAATTATCCGATCATCAAAGAACGACTGGACGGGTCATCGGCTTCATTTAAGGATTAATCAAATATGGCAATGTATCTACCTTCGTTAACATTTTTTTTTAATTGGCACTGTAACTTCACTCGCTCTTATTGAACCTGACACACCCACTTCTGAGGCATTGACTGGAGGACATAACCTCGTTAACCTCGTTGATGTTCCGTGTGTTGGTCTCTTTTCACACGAAGGTCAAGCTGGTGGCCCCGCCTCTAGGTCTGGCTTGGTGGAGGAGCGAGTTGCTTTCTTGCGCTCTCCACCGTACATAGCCAGGTACACCCGGCTCATCTGGTACCGTCCTGAGCCAGGCATATTTGTTGGCAGGAGTATTCTTTTTACAAATACTTGCGTATTTTATGCGCATGGATGATGTATTCCTTCAAATGAGTGTTGACACCTACTTCATCGTGTCCTGCAAAACCGCAACTCTATCACTACAAAATTGCACCGTAACCGTTCACCGGTAACGAAAATGAAACGTTCGTGGGCTGCGCTAATAAAAATTACGTTCTATAATCCTATTTTTGGGAATGAAATAAATACAAAAAATAAAACTCCAATTTGGGGTGGAAAGCGATTAAATTACATTTCATAAATTTCTGGATTGCGTAATCATGTAATCTTGGCACTCAATCTTTTCATGAACAATGGTCATATATTATTATGGATTCTTCAACGTAATTTCAATAATGTAATTCAGTAATGTAATAATGTAATTTCAATAATACATATATACATACAGTATATATATATGATGGGGGGAGGTGTTTTCTAATGGACTATTTGTAAACTGAACAAATGAATCAGCAGATGACAGCTCCCACTTCTGGTGCACTTCGATGGGTTTTGTTACTAAGGAGAACATTTGCACATTCATCACTATTGATTTATGGAAAGAAATGTCTTTGCTCTCCTCATGTTTAATTTATTTCAATAAAGAATATATATATATATATAATATATATATATATATATATATATATATATTTGTTTTTTAAATCATCGATGCATTCAGAGTTCATGGGGAAGTAAGAAAAGATAAACTATATATATATATATCGGGTGATTACAAATCTTCTCGATTTTAAACATTTATTATAAAAAAACTAACAAAGCTACAGCGAAAAACAAGTTTACAAATAAGAAGAAGTCAAAGTTTTATTTAGCTATTGAAGTTCAATATGAGCTCCTTTTCTAGCTCTTTTTGAGGCTCCTTTTGAAGTTACAACATTCCTGAATGAGCAATTGCCTGATCGTTGGATCGGGCGTGGGGGGCCCATTCCTTGGCCGGCTCGTTCGCCCGATCTAACCCCACTCGACTTCTTCCTCTGGGGCTATGTCAAAAATTACGTTTTTGTTCCACCAATGGCAACAACTTTAGAACATTTAAAGGAAAGGATACGTGAGACTGTTATAAAAGTTCAGTATGATATGCTACAAAATGTATGGAGGGAAACAGAATACCGCTTTGATATCTGCAGAGCCACAAGAGGAGCTCATATTGAACTTCAATAGCTTGTAAATAAAACTTTTTCAGTTCTTTTTTATATGTATATCTTTCTTTCCGGTTTAACTTTGTTTTTCATAATAAATGTTTAAAATTGGGAAGCTCATTTATAATCACCCAGTATATATATACACACACATCTCGTTAACCTCGTTGCTGTTCCATGCGTTGGTCTCTCTTTACACGAAGGTCAAGCTGGTGGCCCCGCCTCTAGGTCTGGCTTGGTGGAGGAGCGAGTTGCCTTCTTGCGCTCTCCACCGTACATAGCCAGGTACACCCGGCTCATCTGGTACCGTCCTGAGCCAGGCATCTAGTCTTCTTTTAAGACTTCAACTTTGACCCCTGTAACTTTCTGGTCCTTTGGAAGCTGGTTAAAAAGTCTTGGCCCCCTGACAACTAAGCTATTTTCCTTCAATGTTGAGGAGGTCCCTTGTCGGGCCTTTAATTTGGGAACACTACACATCCTGCCTTTCCTATTTTCCAGTGTTGTTTGAATGGTAATTGGGTTTAGTTTGAGGTTCGGTAACAGTTTTTCGATCATTTTCCACATGTAGATTATGGTGTACCTCTCTCTCCTTCTTTCCAGGGAGTACAGATTTAGTTTACGTAGTCTTTCCCAGTAGTTGAGCTCTTTGCAGCCATCAATCTTTGCTGTGAAATGTTTCTGAATTTCTTCTAGTTTATTAGTTTCTTCTCTTTATATGGGGACGTCAAAACTGAGCAGTATTCAAGTTTTGGTATAATCAGTGTTTTTAGCAGGGGAATCATTACTGTCCTGTCCCTTCTCTTGAATGTTCTTAGTACCTGTCCCGCGACTCTTTTTGCTTTATTTATCCCTATCTGATTTTGCGTTTCGAATTTCGCATCATCGGTCATTATTACCACCAGATCGATCGCTTTTGTACTTCTCTGAATTTCTTGTCTATCTGGAGCATAATAAGCAGTCTGTTGAAGTTCCTCTTTTCTACCATATTTCAAGAGCTGAAATTTCTTGGTGTTGAATATCATGTTGTCTTCTGACCATTTGTATATTTTGTTCGTGTCTCTCTGCAAGGCCTCCACTTCATTTACATCGCTGATTTTTCAGCTGATCTTTGTATCGTCTGCAAAATATGTTACTATACTGTTGCTGTTTACTCCGCTGTCTATGTCTGTTAGCATGATAATGAACAGTAGTGGGGCCAGTACTGTACCTTGTGGTACTGAGCTGCGTACTTCCGATTCTGATGATGATATTTTGAATTTTGACGACCTGTAGACGGTCTCTGAGGAAATTGTAGATCCATTTTCCCACTTTACCTGTTATTCCCATATATTTCATTTTATGTGCTATTATACCGTGCACATTTGTCGAAAGCTTTGCAAAATCCGTGTACATGATATCGTATTTGTCATTGTCTTCCAGTGCATCTAGGATATTGTTGTAGTGTTCTATTAGTTGTGATAGGCATGATCTACCTGATCGGAATCCGTGCTGATTTTCGTTGAATCTTTCCAGTGTCTCCAAGAAATCATAAATTTTCTCTCTATTCTTTCAAATACTTTGGCGAGGTGGGACGTCAATGACTGGTCTATAGTTCTTTGCTTGAGATCTGTCCCCTCTTCCCTCTCTGTATGGTCCTTAATCAGGGCTTGTATTTTCCTATCGATACCCTCCAGTTTTTCTTGTATTACTTTCTTGTCATTATCTACACAGTTGGCTAACTTCTCCTCCACTCTCTTTTTTTTGCGAAATATTCTTCTCTTTTACCTCTCTAGCCAGCTCCTCTTTCCTTTTGGCTGTGATTTCGGAGCATATTTTTATAAAATTCTCAGCGGTTTTTCCTCCAAGGTTGTTAGCATTTCTTCAGTTGTTTTATTCTCTAAAACTGTTCTCCACTCTATTTAGGCCATGTGCGATCTGATTGCTTCCCAATTTATAGTCTTGGAATTTAAGTTAAAGGCCCCAAATTTGTTTCTTTCCTCAATATGTGTATTATCTTTTAATGTTGTCGTCATATTTGTTGATATCTCGATTAATTTGTGGTCTGAGATAATGGTTGGGGTTATTTTTATATCAGCAATCAAGTTCGTGTTATTCGTGAATACCAGATCTAGGCAGTTTTTTTCTGGTATTTTCTGTTATCTCCTGTGTCAGCATAAACTCATTTATGAGAGCCATCAACATTTTTGCTTGCTCCTGGTTTTCTCTTGTGCCCCCCCCCTTGTCCTGGTGTGTAAATAAATAATATATATATATATATATTATATATATATATATATATATATTATATATATATATATATATATATTATATATGCATAAAAATCACAGAATAACACGTGATCTTATTAATAAGCAAACAACCACAGGGAAAAAGGAAAAAGAACACGAAATCCGAGCGCTTTCGTGATATATTCACATCTTCAGGGAAAAGAATATATATATATATATATATATATATATATTATATATATAATTCCCTATCCACCTTTTGTATTTTATAAATGGGAAGTTAAAGTCTCCGCAGATCATTATATTGGGGGATGGAGTTTCTGGCCTTTATTAGCTTTCGATATCATCAATGGCCTTCGAGAATTTTCGGTTGGGGTGTTTGGAGGTCTATAGATGACTATCAGTATCATGTTAGGTTTTTTATTTTTACTGCTAGGAGTTCCACAAAGCTGTTTGATTTACTTATTATCGTCTCTGTCATATGACCTATATATATATATATATATATATTATATATATATATAAGCAAACACCACAGGAAAAGGAAACACAAAGTCCGAGAGCTTTCGTGATATATCACGAACGCTCGGACTTTGTGTTTCCTTTTCCTTTGGTTGTTTGCTTATTAATAAGATCACGTGTTATTTTGTGATTTTAGTGCATATATATATATATATATATATATATATATATATTATATATATATATATATATAAAGCACAGCCCCTTTACTTCTCGTTGTCCTATCCGCTCTTAGTAAGTTGAAGCCCTCTACATTTATCTTTCTTTTATCTTTCTTTCACCTCCGTGTGAAGAGACCAACGCACGAAACAACATAAGGATAAGGTTAAGATATATATATATATATCTATATATATTATATTATAATATATATATAACAGGGGTCCCGTAAGTCTGGACCCATAGGGATTTATAATATTTTTTTATTATGTTATTATTATTATTTTATTATTATTATTTTTTTATTATTTTTTATTATGATTTTTATTTGTGGGGCCACTTGAAAGCCAAAGTGTACGAGGTCAAACTTCAGAACATTTTCCACCTCAAAGCACGCATTGTGGAGGCGTGTCAAGAAATTTCTGCGACTGTGATTCAGAAAGTGCTGTCGCAGTGGAGATTGCGTCTTCAACTATGTGTGCGACACAACGGCGGACACTTTGAACAGATTATGTAATAAATTTTTGGACTATTTTGTAATTTTATTATTTTCCCTATGGGTCCGACTTACGGGACACCCTGTATATATATATATATATATATATATATAATTATATAATATATAATTATTATATATATATATATATATATAATTCTTTCTACTTTTTATTAAGAATAGTTTAAAATACAGTAGAATGTAATTATCTTATTTAGAAAAAGATGTACATAAAGTTAGTTAAGACGATGAGGCACGTTAAGCTTTGAACGTTTGAAACCTTTGTTAATTACTCCTTGTTTGAGGTATAAATTGGGTATATAACTCTCATAAGAGGTAGACACGTCGTCGTACTGATATAATTAATTATTATAAAAGATACGGGGAAAGCTAAAAGGTAGATAACGTAGATTATACCATCTTGTTATAGTTTTTGAGGCTGTTAAACCTCTTTCCTGACGGCAAAGGTCACGTGACAGAAGGGACCAATGGGTTGACGTGGGATAACCAACCACTTCCTCACCAAGGGACACCCAGAGAAACATTCTAATCCCTAAAATCTGAAATCCGGGCCGAGATTCGAACCCAACACCTTAACCCTAAAAGGACGACCGCTACATATTGATAACGTTTCAAATACACGCATTCAAAATTTAGCCCTACTTGTTTTATATATATATATATATATATATATATTATATTTAGACGAAGCGCTTGAGCACCATTTTGTGTTTCCTTTCCTTCGTGGTTTTATTCATCATAAATATTTTTCACGTGTTACTTTCGTGAAATAATTTTCATATATATATATATATAATATATATATATATATATATATATATATATATGTGTGTGTGTGTGTGTGGGATCAAGTAAAGTAAGCACCCCCGCTTCTTTAATTAGCCTTATAAGGCTAACTAAACGAAAATATCACGACCTAACCTAACCAATCGTTAAGTCAATTGTACGCCCTTGACGATTGGTTAGGTTAGGTCGTGATATTTTTCGTCAGTTAGCCTTATAAGGCTAATTAAAGAAGGCTGGGGTTGCTTATCTTTACTTGATCCTGTGTGTGTGTGTGTGTGTGTGTGTGTATACTGTGGGTATTATATGTATTGATAATTTAAGTAGGTTGACGAGGGCGAATCTAAAATTTTTTGGAGGATAACTAGACTTAAGTTGTTTGGATACTTCAATTCGAATGCGTATGATAAATAACCATAAAAGGGTAATTTAATATATCTGGTTTCTTTTTGTGCTGTGGTTTCAGAGTTTAGTATTTAAAGTGTTATTTAAATTTTTTTCTTTAATTGGTTGTCAAAAAGATAAAAGGGTATAATTATTAATAAAGTACTGTCTTAAAAATTTAAATTCTTCGTTTGATGAAAAGTAATCTGAACAAATTCGGTAACTTCTTGTTAACAAGTTCCAGACCTCACTATTTAGAAAACAAACTTTTACTGGTTTGGGAACCAACTATGTTTTATAAGTATATGATTAGCGTTATACTAATATTATTAACAAGAAATTAACTACCCTTCTTATCTTTTGAATAACACTTTTAATACTAAACTCCCCATAACCATAGTACAAAAAGAAACCAGATATATTAAATTACGCTTTTATGGTTATTTATCATTATGTATTCGAAGTGAAGTATCTAAACTTCTTAAGTCTAGTTATCCCCAAATAAATTTTACATTCCCCCTCGTCAACCCGCTTAAATTATAAAAATTTTTAAAGTTCAAAGACAAAGTCCCCAAAACTGTATACCCTAATGTTGTTTATAAATACACGTGCGACAGCTGTAAGGCTGCGTATATCGGCAGTACTCAACTCCAACTAGAGGTACGCCTTTCTCAACATTTAGGATTATCAGTCCGTACCAACCGTCCCCTCAGTAGCCCACCACAATCCGCAATTAGAAATCATAGTAATGATAACAACCATCCCCCTTCACAAAACTCAGTTCGAAATTCTAACAAGAACCAGTAACCTTACAGAACTCCGATTTTTAGAATCTTTGTACATCTATAGAAACAAACCCTCCATTAACAACAATAGTTAATCTTACAAATTACAGCTCTTCTAACTAACCAACCAACCTACTTTCATAGATATATCCTACCTTCCAATGTAACTGACAGTCATAGTTTTCTCTCAGTATCTGCCGAATATGGAAGTTGACGTAATCACTGTGTATTTACCAGTTGAGGTAATTTTAATTTAATTTAATTTTAATGATTTTAATTTTCTTTTGTATTGATATAATTTTAATTATTTATTCTTATTTTTGTTTTAAGGTTTTAAGATTTATAATTCACTGATGGTGACAAAAGATTTGTCGAAACGTCTGAAGTACAAAAAATAAATGAAAATGTTTGCTGTTGTGTTGGTCCTTCTTTTCAATATATTAATATAATATATTATATATATATATATATATTATATATATATAATATATATATTATATATATATATATATTGCGTGTGTGTATGTGTTGTAATGAAATTAATGTGTTTTATATAATTCAAAATTTGTTAAAATTGTTCAGAAAAATAATGCAACCTGCAAGTTGCAGCTGGTAAATTGATTATTTTACAGTTTTATACGTCTACAGTTAATATTATCTGTTGCACGAAACATTATTAATTTTCACTAAAATGAGCATTTGTGTACTAACAAAAAATAAGTGAAGTTTAATGAAACAAGAAGAAATTATGAAAAACAAATGAGGTTAATAAAAACTAGATAAATTATTGGGATTTGAGATCGGATATGATTTTATGGGAACTGTATTTTAGATAATTAATTATAAAATAAGGATTTAATGAACTATAATAATGATGGTAATGGGCTTTTAACGTCAGTAGAAGTTAAGGAAGTACCGCTTCAGTGATTTGCGAAATACAGTTTATGATGAAGCCTGTCTGACAGTTACGAGAATTGAATTCCATCCATCCGCTCCTTTGAAAGAGCGTGTATTTCCTGCAGTTTCCATTATATAGTTTGGTTTGTGCATAAAATCTTTGGAGAGGACGTGTTATAATGATCACGTTTTTGGATGTGTTCGAATGGGTAACATATACTGATTTTTGGTGATAACTTTGAACATACCTACACCAACACTGAATTTGTACAAGTCGTTTAGTTTACAATATTTAGCTCTTTAAACACTGGGGAAGCGTGAACTTTTCTGTTGAGAGAGAGAGAGAGAGAGAGAGAGAGAGAGAGAGAGAGAGATACAAGTTACAAGGACAAGAGGAAGCCTCAAAGACCTTTCGGTCCACTCTGGGATATTCCTGTTATTAAAAGTTTATTTTTGTTTCAACTATCCTAATAGTAGTAGAAAACTGGATAGAAAAGTAGCAAGGCTCTCTCCCCACCCTCCGCTCCCTCCCTGCCAGAGGCAGGTACGGAAAAAGGTTGAAGAAAATACCTTAACCCTGGAAAGTAGCCAAGGAAATTTTACAGGAAAGTGGAGAATATTAAATAGCTCTATATTTAGCTTGCTCACAGAGACACCGTGCAAGCGAACTCCTGCAGAGTTTTCTTATGTTTTAATCTTAAACTATGAGAGTATTCAGTACTTTGTCTAGCCTATTTTTAAACACATTTACACTTTGACTGGAAACAACCTCTGAGGGAAGTTGGTTCCAGATATTAACTATTTTATAGGAAAAGAAATTTCCGCAGACAGAGGTCCTAAATGTCTTTAGTTCCAGTTTAAACCCATTATTTCTTGTCGGATTGGCATTAAGTGAGAATAAGTTTCTGTAATCTACCCTGTCTATTCCTTTGAGCATCTTGAAGACTTGAATAAGCTGACCCCGCAACCTCCTCGTCTCTAAGCTAAACAGATTTAGGCGCTCCAATCTCCGTTGGTAGCTTTGCATTCTCATTGAAGGGATCAATTTTGTAGCCCTTGCTTGTACTCTTTCTAACCTTTCTATGTCCTTCCTGAGGGATGGAGACCAAAACTGCGCACAGTATTCCAGTTGAGGTCTGACTAGAGAATTATAAAGACACATTACAGTCTCCTTGTTCCGAAACTAGAACTGTCTTTTAATATAACCTAATAATTTTAAGGCCCTCTTTTCGACTTCTGCACAGTGCTTCGACGGTTTCAAATCGTTGCTGATATAGGCTCCTAAGTCTTTCTCTAGATCGGTCTCAGTCAAGTTCCTTCCCAAGAGAGAGTAATCGGTCTTCGGGTTTTTATAACCTATGTGCATTACCTTACATTTGTCCAAGTTGAATGGCATCTGCCAAGTAGCAGACCATTCGCCCAACCTGTCAAGATCGTTCTGAAGCGTTCTTACGCCCTCCTCAGTACCTACACTACTTCCTAATTTCGTATCGTCTGCAAATTTGGAGATTGCACTTAGAAGCCCGATGTCTATATCGTTAATATAGATGATAAAAAGTAAAGGACCCAGAACGGAACCCTGTGGGACACCACTCCACTGGTGACGGGCGCCCACTCCGAAGCCACTCCATTTATTACCACTCTCTGCTTTCTATCTTTTAACCAATCCTCAATCCAGTTGGAAACGAGCCCGGTGATTCCTAGTCCTTTGACTTTAGCTATCAATCTAGCGTGAGGGACTTTGTCAAGGCTTTTTGAAAGTCGAGATACACTATATCTATTGCCCTACTTGCATCGTACAGTGTATGCATATTATGAAAAAACTCTTAACAGGTTTGTCAGACAGGATCTATGTCGCCTAAATCCATGTTGAGAATAAAAAATTAGATTGTTAGATTCAAGGTGATACACAATACGTTTTGTAATGATGGATTCCAACAGTTTGAATTCCTGAAATATCTTTAAAAGCGCCTTTTCAAAATGCTTTTTTCTGATTGGCCAGTTTATAAGACAAATTCTCTCTCTGAGTACATACTAAATACTAACAAACAGGTGACAGTTGTTTTCATTAATAATAACAAATTCCATATGGTAGAATGTGTACTGTATGGTAACATCTATTTACTATCATTTTACATACAAAACACAAAATATATACATATATATATATATATATACCCCCTCCCCGCGGGCGGTCTTTCTGGGGTGGATCGCCCGCGGGCTCCTGCCTCCATGTGGCGAGGGGGGTCAGCCGCGGCTGGGGGCCCTGCCGGGTCCCGCCCGGTTGCGAAGTAGACTTTTAACATACCCTGCTATCCTACAGCCCCTCTTTCCTGTCTTCCCCTCTTTCCCCTCTTCCTTGCCCCTCTGTTTTTCTTTTTTTCTGCTTTCTCTTTTCACTTCGCGCGCCCGTGGGCTGCCGGGGCTGATCGCTGGGGTCTCGCTCCCATGGTCGGGGCCGGACTAAGCTGGCGGTAGGGTGCCTGGGCCTGGGACCCTGGGGGGCCTTGGTCTTTGCTGCCGGCGGGGGAGAACTCTCGATGCTGCAAGGGCCCCTTTTGAAACGGGGGAACCCGCATGGGACGAGGCACCCATCCCCCGCCGGCATGCGCTTGGTCCCTTGGGCCCCGGGTAATCGGTTCCCCGCGGCCCCGGGCGCGAAACAACAAAAAATACTGTTTATGGGTTCTATTACTAAACTTCGCTCCCCTCTTGTTGACGACTCTGGCCCGCCCTTGGATTAGACTACTACTTCTGGTCGTTCAGCGGCCTCTGCCTCCGCTGGATTGACCCTCAAGCCGTATGGCCCCCTCTCGTCCTCTGCGGTGTCTGGTTCTCGTGGCCGGACTCGTGGTGGCCGTAGGGCGGGGTCTTCGCGGCCCTTGTTCTCTCGCCCACTCTCGGTTACCGTTACACATGGACCTGTCTCTGCTGTCAATTTCTGTCCGGTGGACAGGTTCCTTGTTCTCCGCCCTTCCGCTGGCTCCCTTCCGGGCAACTCGGAACGGGTGTTTCAGCGCCTTAAGACGATAGGGGTTCCCTGTCGTTATGATATCCGCCCTCTGAGGGATGGGTCTCTTCTTTTGAAGTCCCGTTCTTCGGGGTGACTGGGTCCCTTCTACAGTTGCAGGATGTCTTGGGTTGCAGAGTTTCTGTGACTCCCCATCCGCAATTGAATAGCTGTCAAGGCACCATTTTCGCTTCCCGTCTGCTGTCAATCCCGGTTGGCGAGTTGCAGGAGGATCTTGCCCCCCAGGGGGTAACGAAGGTCTTCCGCTTTTCGTCGCGCCGGGATGGTGCTCTTACCCCGTCCGCTCGTCTGCTCCTGACCTTTGACTCCCTTGTGCCTCCGGCCCAGGTGTTCTGGGGCATGGGTGATCGCCGGTCGTGTGAGTTTTCGGTGCGACCATATGTGCCTGACCCGGTTCGCTGCTTTGGCTGCAACCGGTTCGGCCATGTTAGCTCTGCGTGCCGCCGTGAGGGTAAGCTATGTGTCCGCTGCGGTGGGCCTGCGCACCCTACCCCGTGCACGAAGCCCCCGCGGTGCTCGAACTGTTCGGGGGCCCACCCTTCCTCTTCTCGGGACTGTCCCGTTTTCAAGTTTGAATTTGAGGTGCGGTCCTTAAGGACTACCGAATTCCTTAGTGCGCGGGAGGCGCGCGATAAGATCCGTGACCGGGAGCCGCGGCGGGGGTTGTCCTACGCTGCGGCTCTTGGCCCTGGCGGGTCCTCGGGCCCCTCCCGTGCTACCCCGGCGTCTACTGGAGTGGTGCCCCCCCTGGAAGTCCCGGGGGTTGGTGGTCCTCCTGGCGCCGTGGGTCCTTCTTGTTCCTCTCCTCACTTTCTGACATCCCATCTGATTCCCTGCCTACAAGTGCCCCTTCTCCCCCTCCGGCCTCGGGGTCTGGATCCTTGCCTACTCGTCTCTCGGGTGGGGAGGGGGATGCCCCGAAGGAGAGGAGGAAGCGTCGCCGTGGTCGGAGTCGGAGTCCTTCCGACCCGATCCTGACTGCTGCTCGCCTTGCTTCCCCTTCTTCCCCGTCTTCACCGGAGGGGAAGCGGCGCGCTGTTCCTGATCCGCTCGGGACTTCCCCCCCCCCCTATACGGAGCGCTGGTGGGGCGTCACCTCCCGGTGCCCCGACCAGTGTCCGGGTGTCGGTCGAGGTACACTGCCCCATGACACCCTCGATTACTGACTCTGTTCCCATGATAGACCCGGTCGAGAGGGGCCTGGCCCTCCTTCATGGAGACTCTCTCTCTCCGGCTCCTGCTGAGAGTGGTCGGGTCTCTCTCCTGGATCTACCTCTCCCACTTGTGGTCGACCTTTCCTCTCCCCCCCGTCCGTCAGTGCTTGTCTGGTTTGACGAGCCCTCGAACAGCTGGTTCCCCCCGGTCCCCCTGTGGGGGTTGGGGTTGGGGGTTTCGGCTGGGCCCGACTCGTCGTCTCTCCCCCCGCCGGGAGAGCCCCCCTCTGACCTCCCTGTTCTACTCTCCACTTCTCGTCCTACTACGGGTGCAGCAGATGCGGAGTCGGTGGCCCCTACCCCCCCAGTTCTGGGTGAGTCGGGGAAACCGATTCCGTCCCTGGTTACGGACCGTTGAGTTTGCTGCTCAGCTTGGTCCGTGGCTATTTCGCTGTTTTCTCTGCCTCTTATAATGCCGCTTCCCCTTACAGTTCCATCTTGCATTGGAACTGTAGGGGGCTTTTAGCTAACTGGGAGAACCTTGCCTCCCTGCTGGAGAGCGAGCGGCCTTCCTGTGTTTGTCTCCAGGAGACTATCCTGGCTGCGCGGGGACTCCCTCGTCTCTCTGGCTATGTTGGTTTCCCTTGCACCCCGGATGAGCGCACACGCCGGCGGGGTGCGGCGATTTACGTGCATCATTCGTTACCATCGCGTGGTGTGCCTCTTCGCACTTCCTTGCAGGCTGTGGCTGTGCGGCTCTTTTTAGATCGCCAGTACACTGCCTGCTCGGTTTATATTCCTCCTCATGACCCTCCTTCTCGCGACGCGGTTCGCGAGTTGGTGCTGCAACTACCCCGACCGTTTCTCCTCCTCGGGGACTTTAACAGTCGCGACCCGGCTTGGGGAGATGTTCGGTCGACTAATGTTGCTGGTATTTTACTCTCCTTAATGGAGGAACTTTCCTTTGCGTGTCTCAATTCCGGTGAACCTACTTACTTCCACGAACCCACGGGTTCATTTACCTGTATTGATCTCTCCTTGGTGTCCCTCGATGCCTTACTCGATTTTTCGTGGAAGGTGTTGGGGGACTCTTATGGCAGTGATCATTACCCAGTCTGTCTTGAGCCGGTCGGTCCGCAGCCGGGCGTTTCGTCTCGACCGAGGTGGTGCCTTGCGCGGGCTGACTGGCCATCTTTCAGAGCTCGTTCCGTCATTGTCCGTTCGGTATTGAGCTTTGGCTCTGTGGATGAGAGCTTGGAGTTCTTCGAGCGGGTGGTGATGGGCGTCGCGGAGGACTGTATTCCTCGATCTTCCGGTACCCGCGGACTCGTAGCGTCCCGTGGTGGACTCCAGCATGTCACCAGGCGGTGTGCGAGAGGAAGAGGGCAACGCGCCGCTTCCACCGCACCCGGCGCGCGGGCCACTTGATTGAGATGCGGCGGGCGAAGGCTTTCGCCCGCCGGACTCTCAAGTTGGCCCGTCGGGCCTCTTGGCGTGCTTTTGTGTCCGGCATCTCCTCATCTACCCCTTCTGCTGCTGTGTGGCGGAAGGTACGTAGTATCGAGGGGAGGCCAGTCCCTGCTAGTCGCCCTGTCCTTCGGGACGGGGACGGCTTCCTTTCGGATCCTGCTGCTGTGGCTGATCGGCTGGCCGGTGCTTTTGCTGCGGTTTCCCGTTCGCCTTCAGCTGCGGATCGCCCTTTATCGGAGGTCACGTTCCCGCCCCCTGGGAACGAGCCCTATAACCATCTCTTTCCGATGCGGGAACTTCGGGCTGCCTTGGCAACCCGTCGTTCTTCCGCTCCTGGCCCTGATGACATTCCGTATGACTTTCTTCGGAATCTGCACCCGATGGCCCTGCACTTCTTGCTGGATCTTTTCAACCGGATGTGGGTTGAGGGGTCGTTCCCTTCCCGTTGGAGGGAGGCGATTGTGGTCCCGATACCTAAGCCGGGGAAGGATCCGGCGGAGGTGGCGAGCTATCGGCCTATTGCTTTGACGAGCTGCTTATGCAAGCTCCTCGAAAAGATGGTGGCCGTCCGACTTTCCTTTACACTGGAGTCGCTTGGGTTATGCCCCCCGACCCAGTATGGTTTTCGTCGATTTCGGGGTACTCTGGACCCCCTTCTCCTCCTTGGCCATGATGTACGGGAGGCATTTTCCCGCCGGAATCTTGTTCTGGCCGTCTTTTTTGACGTCCAAAAGGCCTATGACACGACCCGTCGGGGAGTTGTCATGGACCGTTTGAAGTCTCTTGGTTTTGTGGGCTTTTTGCCCACGTTTCTTCGCAACTTCCTCTGCCGTCGCACTTTCCGCGTCCGTAATGGGGCGGCCCTATCTGCCCTGTATGTTCAGGAGGAGGGGGTGCCCCAGGGGTGTGTGTTAAGCGTCTCCTGCTTCAACCTAGTTATGTCTGCGCTACCGGGAGCTCTTCCGCCCTCGGTGCGCTGTTCCATCTACCAGATGATCTGGCTGTCTATGCCGCGGGGACGAGTCCCCCCCTCGTGGAGAGGCAAGTCCAACTCGCGGTCAATCGGGTTGAACGCTGGGCGTCGTCGGTGGGCCTTAAGTTGTCTTCCCCGAAGACTTCGTGTGTGGCCTTCCTTCCGTCGAGGAGACGGGGATCCGGCGCCATCCCGGCCTTTAGCCTTACACTCGGGGGTCAGCCTCTGGCCCTCGTTCCATCAGTACTCTTCTTGGGTATGGTTTTCGACAGCCGTTTGAGCTGGGTTCCCCACCTTCGCCGGCTGCGCGAGTCCG
Organism: Bathynomus jamesi; assembly: GCA_023014485.1. Classification (NCBI taxonomy): domain Eukaryota; kingdom Metazoa; phylum Arthropoda; class Malacostraca; order Isopoda; family Cirolanidae; genus Bathynomus; species Bathynomus jamesi. The sequence continues at coordinate 474,055 of JAJOZX010001864.1, forward strand.
CGAGACGTACCCTGGATTTGCTGGGGCATCTGTCGCATACTACATGGGGCGCGGATAGGCGGACGCTCCTCCGTTTGTACGTGTCCCTGGTACAGTCCAAATTAGACTATGGGAGTGTGGTGTATGGCTCCGCCTCCCGCACGGCCCTTCGGATACTGGATCCGGTCCTCTCTAGAGGACTGCGCATGTCATCTGGCGCCTTCCGCTCCTCTCCGGTTGATAGTCTGCAGGTTGAGTGCGACATCCCTCCCTTGGAGGATCGGAGGTCGTTCCTCATTGCTAAACACTATCTCCGGATCCTCCGTCTTCCCACCTCTCCTCTGTTCCAGGTGGTTGAGAGGGCGTTCTGCCGGGATGGGGGTTGGTATTTCACCGACACGGTGACCTCCCTCCTCGATGGTATGGGCACTCCCCCTCCATCCGTTATACCGGTCTCTTTCAGTGGTGTTGCACCTTGGGAGAGCATCCCTGTTGCGTGCTGTAGGGCGTTGCGCCCCGTTCGCAGGACCGAGTCGGACTCTGCCTTGCTTCGGTCTCTGTTCCTTCAGCATGCGGCGTGTCACTCTGCATGTGTTGCGATCTTCACGGATGGCTCGAGGTCGTCGGGGGGCGTTGGATCCGCGGCTGTTCCCCAGTCGTCTGTCCTTGCTCCCCGATGTACCCGTCTCCCTGATGAGGCTTCCGTTTTTACGGCGGAGCTCTATGCCATTCTGAGCGCTCTGGAGGTGGTGCGGGAGCATCCGGATGGGTCGTTCGTCATCCATTCGGATTCCCGCAGTGCCCTGGATGGCCTGGAGTGTTTTGACTCTGTCCACCCGCTGGTCCACGAATCCAGCTACTGTACCATACTCTTGTCGCTTTCGGTGGCAAGGAGGTGGTATTTTGCTGGGTCCCAGCACATGTTAACGTGGCTGGAAATGAGGCTGCCGATCGAGCTGCCCGTTCCGCGTGCCGACTGCAGGTTTCACCTGTGTCCCTCCCTTTTTCTGATTATATCCCTGGCTTCCGTAGGTTTTTGCGCTCCCGGTGGCAGAGTCGCTGGGATGGCGCTACGGATAACAAACTTTGCAAGATTAAACCCAAGTTGGGATGTTGGGCCTCTTCCTTCCATCGGTCGCGCCATAAGGAGGTGGCTCTGGCCCGCCTCCGTATTGGCCACACCCACCTGACCCATGGCTATTTGATGGCCGGGGATCGGGTGCCCCGATGTCCCAATTGTGACGTCCTACTTACAGTTGCCCACCTCTTGGTGGAGTGTCCGCTTTACTCTGCGCGCAGCGCAGAGTATTTTCCCTTTTTGGAGAGCGTCGGGCTTGGTGATAGGCTTGGCGCTCTTCTGTCTGAAGGTCCCTACCTTTCGGTAACCGGGTTGTTCTCCTTCCTCTTTCGCTCCCGACTTCTTTACCGGCTGTGACCCCACTATGATCTTTTTGCTTTTCCCCCACCTCCTCCTCCTCCCCCCCCGTCTATTGTTCATTTCCATTAGTTGTTCCATACTCTTCGTTCTGTGTTCGCTCTGCTATCCACCTTTCTTTTGGTGGCCATGAGCGGTCATTCTTTGAAACAAAAAAAAAATATATATATATATATATATATATATATATATATATATATATATATATATATATATATAAGCAAACAACCACAGGGTTGTTTGCTTATTAATAAGATCACGTGTTATTTTGTGATTTTAGTGCATATATATATATATATATATATATATATATATATATATATATATATATATATATATATATATATATATATATTCTTCATATACACTATTCTATTACGGATGGTACGCAATTATGCCAAGTTTATTACTTCATCAACGGAAACCTTTTGTGCAATCTCCTCCCTGTGCCTCATTACGAAGTTTGTGTTGGGATTGCAAAATTGCGGATTTATTAATAATGTAAAATATGGTAAAATTTTTAACATAAATGAAAAACATTAGTTAGGTTATAAATTTCAAATAGGTGTAAGGTAAACCCCAGAAAAAGCTACGTGACTGCATACATGTAAACATCCGAACAGATTTCAACATGTTTTTACTGGAACACGTGACATTATTTGTTCAACCAATGAGATGTGGGAATACGAGTCACGTGATACCACACCAAAAGTTCGTCCATTCCTGTGTTCATAAACAGTTTTTGTGTTTAAATAATACTTGATATATACAGGGTGTTCTAAAATTACCTAGTAAACTTTTATATGTTTGTCGATCAGTAGTCGGACGTTGTGAACAATGTGTTCAAGTTGAAGGAAGACACTTTGAACATCTAAAATAAACAATTATTGTTTTTCTTCTTCTTGTTGCTGTATCTGAAAAAAAACTTAAATATCGCATAAATTTTGTTAAGATATTACGTTCATATAAAAATTTATGAGGTAATTTTAGAACACAAAAGTTTACTGGGTAATTTTAGAAACACCTGTATAACTAAATCATCTAATATTATATTATTATCAAATAGGTAACATAATTAATTAACTAATATAAAACAGTCAGGAATTTGTAAAACTTCTAATATAATGTATTTTAAAGTTTTTTATAAGTTCTAGGATTTATTGGAAAAAGAAGTACAATTGTTTTTCCCAATGCGAATTGAAAATTAAATTGAGGATGGGGAAAAATAGCGCGCAGAGCAGATCGACAGTGAATCAGTCAGCGGAGAAGAGTTTGTCATAGAGAGAGGGTCGTACACAGTCCATCAGAAAATCGTTTTTGCCCTCCCTTGTCAGTTTTAGTTTAATATTTCCACTCGTGTCCGTGGAAATGGAGCCTACTTTTAAGATGCACTTAGGCCAGTAAAGTTAATTTAATTCCTCCCTTGGGGTTGCAAAAAGGAGTTCTTTCCAGCCCTAGGCCTACTTATATTCTGATCCCCTTCATTAATTATATAACGTAAGGAATCTAATTTAATATGTGAAACTTAGGATTAAATATTAAAACTTTGTTTTGTTTTATAATAACACTGAGAGTCATAATTGTCGTATAAAATTCGTGATAGAGATACGCTCATTAAATATGAAGTAGGTGGGAAATAATGCAAAGTTAAAAATAGTCATTTAATTGCAGGGAGAATAATTAGTTTGGAAATCATATCGTTTCGTATCCGCGCTACCAGACATTTATTAATATCGGCACACCCACCTATGAACGAGTTAATACTTGATCAATTACACTGGGGAGGTCACCCCGGGAGAAACCTCGAACCCTTCACTTGAAGATTATTGAATGTCATTATTGCTTGCGAATATAGGAAACAAAATTAATATTATTAATAATAATAATAATAATAATTTATTCAATAACTTATTAAATAATTTCAAGAACCAACTTCGCAGGTTTTTGTACAAAGTCCCTACCAAGTCATGTAGGTAGTTCGGTACGAGGGCCGGAGGAGAGGTGAAATCAATTCTCTCTTGCACCAAATCTCGTAAATGAGGCGGGATGCTGCAGAGGGTTCGACCGCGAGTCGATCTTGAACCATCGTTTGAAGTTATCAAGTAAGATATATATATATTATATATATATATATGTGTGTGTGTGTGTGTGTGTGTGTGTGTGTGTGTGTTGCTTAGTGGTTAAGACATTGGCTGCTGATCGGGAGGTTGTGAGACCGAATGCAGGGGAGAACTTTGTAATTAGTGACTCCGTGCTGGGTCGTGGTTCGGATTCCAGGTTAAGCTGTGGCAACAAGCATGACCTTCGTCAGAATGAACAATTGGAGTGGAAACAACTAAGGTTTATAGACACATATATATCCTACTGGGCATATGTACGAGGGGCGGTCAGAAAATAAGTTTACACGGCGCATAATTTCGTAACTACACTGGGTATCAAATTATTAGCCACTTCGCAAATTTTGAAATTTCTGAGAAACCGCGCAATCAAACCTTGTACGATCCTGAATATATATTGCTCATGTGTATCAAGGTTGTCTGTGTAAATTTTATGGAGTTATGTTCATAAGTATGGATATGGCAACAATTTAAATAATTTAAGCTGAAATACAGCGTCTCACATTAATAGCCAGGTATAATGAAAACACATTTAAACAAACATTAAAGTGTTTTTTAATTGTATATTCAATGTACAAAGAAAGAAATCATCATAAATATGGAAATAATGAACATAATAATATCAAAATGACCTCATAAGGTTGTTAATAATGGATGTACGATCCTCCACTTGAAAGAACTTTCCTGAGGCGCTCATCCATTGAATTCGTCAAGGTGAGGATCTCATCTGATGAAATGGTACGAGCAGCATCCACAACAGCCTCCCAGAGTGCATCCTTACTCGAAAACTGCCGTCCATCTCGATAAACTCGCCTCTTCAGGAGACTCCACAAGTTTTCAATCGGGTTGAGATCGGGGGAACACGCTGGCCACTTCATTAATCGAGAGCCAGAGAAGCCTAATTGCTGCAGATATTCCGTAGTTTGCTTAGCCGAGTGTGAGGGTGCATTGTCCTGCATAAACACCAGCGTTCTCTTGAATGTGACCCTCTGCTTCTTGAACCACGGTATGTTTTCCTTTAAGAAGGCAACGTAGGCATTGGCAGTCATCTTAACGCCGTCTGGAACTCTCCATGGCCCAACCATCATACCTCCAACAATGCCTGCCCAAAACATGCCACCTCCCCCTAGCTGGCGTCTCAAACTATGAGGACGGTTCCCTCCAATTGTTACCCAACCCTTGCTCCATCCATCTGGTCCATCGAGGGTAGCACGGCATTCGTCAGTGAAGAGGACTTTTGAAAAATCAATTTTCATGTAGTCCTCTGTCCATTTCAGTTGATTCTGCTTATGAACTACCTTCAGAGGAGGCCTTGTAACAGGCTTGACGTGCTTGGCTACCTTCTTCATGATGCGACATCTGGTAGCTTTCGACACTTTTTCCTCGCCACAACGTTTGAAAAGTTCATCACTGGTCAGGCACGGGTTTATCACAGCTTCACGCTTGATACGAGACAAGGTACGTCGAGAAACTGTCCTCGACACACCTTTGTCAGCCCTCGAACGGACAGCACCAGGAGCCTCGACGAATCTCTTCACTGTGCGGTGATATCTTCCCAGGATTTTTTATATTTCCAGGGTTGTCTTCCCCTTTGCCAGCTCAGAGACGATGGTGGACTTCTCATCAGAGGTTAAATCACCTTTGTGACCCATAATCACACACTTATTTGGCACCTGGCTAATAATTAGAGACACCAAAGTCGTTGCTAATTCATGCAAATGGCCGCCGTTTGTTTACGTTTGCGCAGAATGAAATGATTTTAATACTGTATGCGCAGATAGGTGTCGCCATCATTCAGTGTCGTGACATTCAGTGACTGAGTGACCTTGACGAATTCAATGGATGAGCGCAAAGTGGCTAATAATTTGATACCCAGTGTAAAGGACCTACATTGATTATTATGTTTGTATCAGGTGAATTCGATAATTAATCATTGTTGGCAACAATGCACGTCGATTCGGCTGCCATCTACCGTACATTGGTTATATGAGTAAGTTCAACATGGCGGCTCGACTGGAACAGTGCCCTGCCCTCAGGGCCGCCGAGAGGGCGGGAAAGCCGGGTTAGATACCCGGGGCCCAGACCTCTACGGGGCCCAGAAAGAAGGGGGATAAAATCTTAAAATATTAATAAAGCAATGATTAAATAACAGAGGAAATATAATTAATGAACATACATTTTATAGAGATTACCATAGTCAAACTGAAACAGATAAAATATTATCTGCGGTCCACCAATGCTCAAGACCGACTGAGAGATCTGGGAACCATTGTAATTGAAAGCCAGTTAGCCCATATTTTAAATTTCATCAAAATCATTTACCACTTTGCTAGAGAGAAGGTAAAGAAAGTACACTTCTAATTATGAAAATCTTGCAGTAAACAATTGTCTTGCCGGCATGGACTGGTACTGCATTTGTAAATTGTATGGTGATAGAATTAATAATTGATTCGAAAAATAAAATGGTCATTTTCTTCAGAGTTGTTTATTCATACTGTATGTTTTGAATAGTGACTTGGACATATAATCAGTTTGCTTGTTATGTACACAAAAAACATTCATAATAAAATACTGAGTAAACAGGGGGGCCCATATACCAATCCTTCCCCGGTGCCCGGGGCAGCTTCCGCCGGCCCTGCCTGCCCTACGGAGCAGTCCAGGACGTTTACGTTTAATGGCTGCTCGTAAACGTTCCAGTGTTGAACAATCTGCAGCTGCATTGATTGTTGTGCGTTTTCGCATGAAGTTTGCGAGCAAAATGCCTTCGTGGTCCCCAAAACACGGTAACCATCACTTTGCCAACGGGCCTCACACTCTTGAACCTCTTTGGTCGCGAGGACACAGGGTGTTTCCATTCCATGCTGGCACGTTTTGTTTCCGGAGTACGGTGATGAACCCATGTCTCGTCTCCTGTGACAATGCGCTCGAAAAATTCTTGACCACTGACAGATTCGAAATATCGTTGCAGAAATGACAGGGCATTGTTCCAGTCGAGCCGCCATGTTCAACTGACTCATATAACCAATGTACGGTAGATGGCAGCCGAATCGACGTGCAGTATTGCCAACAATGATTAACGAATTAACCTGATACAAACATAATCAATGTGGGTCCTTTAGTTACGAAATTATCCGCCGTGTAAACATATTTTCTGACCGCCCCTCCTCGTAGTTTCGCCTTTTTCTTCTTCGTCCTCATTCAAACACGTTGGCTTAGTTAACCATTTTAGACTTGTCGAAGAAGGGTCCCAACCCCACCTTTCCCCTGTGACTATATAAAACACAAATGCCCACATCTAGGACGTCTTTTATACATTTAGTTTACGTGACGTCATAAATTCTACCTAATTCTCTGGTGATAAATTCCACCAAATTTTGTGACGTCATAAATCGGATCTTACAGATTTTTACGAAACTTAGCAAATTAATTATTTACAAATTTTATCCTAAGGAGATGGCTAATTCCTAACGTAACTTAACTAAACCTAACCTAACCTAACTTACACTTCCTTAGGATAAAATTTGTAAATAACTAATTTTCTAAGTTTCATAAAAACCTGCAGCAGTCCTCCACAAACCGAAAAGACCCCACAACGAATATGACTCTACGGCTGATATAACGATAAAAAAGAAAAAATTTATGTCGGATTTTCCACCGATTTTCCTGCCAATCATGTACGCGTTATCATTTCTCTTTGAAGGACTTTTATCAAATCAACAAACCAACCAACTGGAAAATCACATGAGGGCCCCAGCATCTTTATTTTCAGGTCAGGAAAAAAAAATAAAAAAATCTGAGTTTGACTTCAGAATACAAATAATTTTCCTACAAATATATATATATATATATATATATATATATATATATATATATATATACATACAGTGTGTGTGTGTGTGTGTGTGTGTGTGTGTGTGTTTAAGGAAGTAGATTTGCGCAACTTTTACTTTGAAACGAAGCATTATAGAAACGCGAGTTTCCAAAAAAAATATAAATTCCACTGAAATGTTGATGAATTTTTATTTTTCTTCAAAAGAATCTCATTAATTGTTTACTTATTTTTAAGCTTTTTTCAGTTCATTACGTTTATTTTATGCGTCGTACTTGAATTTCAGAGAGAGAGAGAGAGAGAGAGATCCAATCATACCACTCTCTAAAGCCCTTGTTTATACCTTTATGCTAATACTAACTGAAGCTGTGTGTGTGTGTGTGTGTGTGTGTTTTTCCCATTAAGTGGTAATACCGGTTTGCGAGCATTTCTTCCCGATGCAAAGGTTTATATCGGTTATGAAGGTTATTCGTAAAGGAACTTCTGTTGATGATGTAGAACGTAAATCGCAGGTAGGTGAGACAGTAATACCTCACCTCAGTGGTAATGAAAGGGGATCTAGATGATCTACACGTTTCATTTAGATCCCACCCCTACCTCCAATCCAACCCCCAATTTTCTTCAGTACGTAACCAGTGGTTTACCAAAATTTATTTGCAAAATTTGGGAAATATTTTTCCTGGTTTGGATGACATGTGAATTAGTTTTTGATATATTATCAAAACAGGACGGACGCAAAAATGTTCAAAATAAAAGGTGAACTGTATATTGAACGCCATAAATGGAATTTAGAAAAAAAAATTATATACCATGTGGTTTATATATATATATATATATATAATATATATATATATATATATAATATATATATATATATATATAATATATACCAGTGGCGACTCGTGACATTTTTGTTCAGGCATGCAATGTTATGGAATGGAAGAAAAACATCCGCCTAACCCTCTTGCCCAAACTTTGCATATTGTTTACATAGAACTTAGCAAGTTAAAGGTGTTTTACAAACTTTTGGGGACCTCTTTGAAGGAAAGTTCATTTAATGTTAGGCTTAAATATGTGAACAAAAAATTAGACATATTTATATATAGTAGTTACCGAATTGATCTAAAGAAAAATATACAAATTTAAAATTTACCTTAAATAATTGTGAAGCATTATTTGAATTGAAATTCTGCTCTCCTAGTTTTCCTGCAAAATTCTTCGATGACCAAATTGTAAAAGTACTCTCGATTCTCCATAAGCTTCTTGAGGAAATTTTTTTCAATTGAAATTAAGGCAAGATTAGATAGCCTTTCTTCACTTTGGGAACTCCGTAAATAACTTTTAATTCTTTTAAGCGCAGAAAATGATCGCTCAACACTTGCTGTCGATATTGGTATAGTTAGAATCAAATTCGTCAATTTATATATTTCCTTAAGACCTTTGTGCATTTCGCTTTCCAGTAGATATTTTAGGAGCTCAGCAACATTCTTTTTGGCAAAAGATTTGTGCGAATATAAAACACACAATTCAGAACGGAGACGAGGAAACTCAAAAAATGAATTGTAGCTTCTTTTCAAAGATTCAAAAGCTCTCTCTGGGAAAGTAACATCATAGAACTCAAATTTTTTGCAATCTAAAAGCTCAATGAATTCCAATTTTTCCATTGAACTGAAACGCTCTTTCATTTGAAGAAGTATATTATCGAATATTTCATGAAATAGTTGACTATACTTCTCTTGTGGAGAAAGACTCTGTTTCCTTTTACATACAGGTTCACCACATCTTTCTGTTATCAAGTCCCACATATCTGCAAATTTTGTATCCCTTATTTGTTTGATTTTTTTCATAGTGCTTTCAACGGTGATTGAGCTATACACAATATCCATAGATTTTGTTTGCAGCACATTAAATAGATATTCAGTAAAAGGAAAAGTTGAAGAAAATACTTCTAATAAAAAATTAAAATCGAAAGTATCGATACCAGCAAGCAATCCGCGTGCACTATTTTTTGTTTTTTCATCAAATTTCTTTGGGTTTTCAAGAATGCTTTTTAAAAGATCTATTATATCTTCTTTATTTTCCTTAACTCTTTCAACTAGACGAGATGAATAGTTCCACCGCGTTGGAGCCAGTTTAGGGAAACGCTTTCCAACAACTTTGTCAAGCATTGAAGTTCGCTTAGTTGAACTGCTGAAAAATGATGACAAACTTCCTAATACTGAAAAAAAATTATTACATTCGGAAATTTCAGCGACAGCTTGGGATAAAACAAGGTTAAGTTTATGGGCGTAGCAGTGAAGAAAAATAGCCTCTGGTACAGTTTCTCTAATCTTTGTTTGTACTCCATTAAGATCGCTCCCCATAACAGCAGCACCGTCGTAGGTTTGAGCAACTAATTTTTTCAAACAGCCCAGTTCACCTAGTTGCCTTATAGATAAATCAGAAATCGCTCCTGCACTTCTATCATTGCTGACGTCATTGAATTTTATAAATCGTTCACAAATCTCTCCATGTTTATTAACATAACGAACAACAGTAGAGAGTTGAGAAAAACAGCTGACATCAGATGTTTCATCTAATAAAATCGCCACATACATGCAGTCGATAAGCTCACGTTTTATTTGTTCTAACATAACTGCACTAATAGATTGAATTATGTCATTCTGAATAGCAGATGATGTTCCCTTAAAAACAGTCGCAGTTTTTAAATGGTTTTGAAGCTTTTCATCGAATTCTCCCATACAAAATACCAATTCAATATAGTTACCCCTATTGTCAGCGTTTTCTTCTTCATTGTGACCGCGAAATGCTAATTCTTGCATACTTAAAAAACATGTTATCCTAATCAAACGTTTCAAAATTTCTCGATTCTTATTAACTTCTTCGTTATGTCTGGAAATGGCAACTGATTTCTGCTTGTCGAGTATTAAATCAATTCTTTCTGACTTTCCAAATGTTTTAAGATCAACAAATGCATTTATGTGAGCAAGAGATTTTTCATGGCGAGAAATTGCCGTATGTAAATTGTTTAAATCGTCGTATCCACGACTAACAGAATTCCACACAGAGTTATCTCTTGAAAATAGGAAACACGACCAACAGTACAATTTGTTATTTGAAATATTTCCACATAACCAGGGAACATCATCATACAGCTTAGGATTAAATTTCCTAGTGAAGCCTTTATTTTCTTTGCTTAAATTCAAATGTGGAATCGGTCTGCCATTATTCAATATGCGCTTTTTCTCATCAAAAGAGAGTGAGTAAAATCTTCTAGTCTTCAATTGATTAAACACATCGTCAGTCATTATGGGCACTACAATGCTATAATTTATTTAACTGATTATCCAAAATAATTAAAGCACAAAAGGGAACACCGAACACAAGTGGATGCTTGCGGCGGTGGTACTGGAAAGAAGCCTTGTCAGAATTGCCAGATGTTACTTTTCGGTGAATGCACCTATAAAACTGAATGCATGCCGTATTATTTTCATTAATTAAAAAAAATCAGAACAAAGCTTTTTAATTATTTTTAGTAAAAATATTAAGTAAATTTTCTAAGCATATTTTAAAACATATTGCCTTTTGAATTTAGCTATGAGGCTAAAAAAAATATCTTATGGATAGTGAGAAGTCTCCTTAAAAAATTGCCCAAGGCAAGGCGGTGTAAACAAAATCATGTCTTATTTCACTAGACAATTAAGAACATTTTTCTGTACCCAGACTGAATTAGTGAATGCTTTAGCTCAAGTATTTCGATCTGTGTACAGAAAAATGTTCTTAATTGTCTAATGAAATAAGACATAATTTTGTTTACACCGCCCAATAGCCAGTACATGCGTGATTGAAGCATAAGACTATTTTTAGTTTCTGAAAATTATTTTTGTCAATTATAATCCTTACTTAGATCTGAAAAGAGAACATATTTAACACATGCATTGCATGCGTTGCATTCATTAAGAAATCGCCACTGATATATACACACACCAAGAAATAATGTAAGTACTGAATGAGGCAAGTACAAAAAGCCATGCGAAACAGTATACGCAACTTTAGCTAGCGCTTATCGCTTGGTGGGTAACACCGTTCCCATATAAGCAAAGTAAAGACACTGAGGTTGGGGTTCGACTCCCTATGGTGCTAGTAATAATAGTCCAGAAGTTTGCGCAATGGGTAGCATTAGTCAACTGGGTTATGTTCCGATTCGCAAGATTTGTATCTTCAAAGATAGCTGTTCGAATCCCATTTAGGCAAGACAATAATAATGATAATAATCAGTCAGAAGGGCCAGACACTGGTACAGCGCTCAGGCCAACTAATACGGTCCATTGCGATAACTCTCGGATTATTATTACCAGTACCATAGGGATTCGAACATTCGACCTCAATGTCTTCACTTAATTTTTTGGGAAATAGTGCTACCCAGTGAGCTGCGGACGTTGGGCATCCAGTCAAGATTAAATTATATTACATTTTATTTCTACTGTATGCTGTTAAAACTTTTGTTACTGTTAATATGTTATTTCCGATTAGCATATACCAATTACCTAACATGTAATAACACTCTGTGAATGAAGATGAACTGAAAGGGGACTCAATTGACATTTCTTCCAATAGGGGGCGCCATACATTCAAATACTTAGGCTTGTCAACAGTCAAATTGTTTTACAGCTGAAAACCTATAATTATTGGGTTTAATTCTCAGTGTTTTTAATTTGAATTTTTCACTAATTGCCTGACGGGTGCACCTTTAAATCCGTTAAAATGATGCATGCTAAAGGACTAAACACATACTGATGACTGAGATGTATTAAAAATACTGACGCAAAACTGATATTTAGATTCTAAATACGTATTTAGTATATATATATATATATATATATATATATATGTGTGTGTTTTGCGAAGTCGGCCTTTTTTGCATAATGGCATTAAATGCCAGGCCACTTTGCAAACAAGCCGGCAAATTGGCCATTTTGCAAAATGACTGGTAATCCTGCTGGCCATTTTACGAAAAGGCAGAACTTCAGTTCAGAGATCCAATCCAGTTCGATATAGCTTCGGAGGAGTCTTGTCGTATACCCTTCGAAGCTATGTCGAACTGGGCACTGAATGCCCGGTTAGGTCAATTGTCCGCCCTTGACGATTGGTTAGATTAAGCCGTGATATTTTCGTTGTTTAATGAAAATATCACGAGAGAGAGAGAGAGAGAGAGTTACAAGGACAAGGGGACAAGAAGAAGTCTCAAAGACTTTTCAGTCCATTAGGGGAAGTTCCTGTTATTAAACTTGTGTATTTTTAAACTTTTCTAGTAGTAGTAGAAAATGGACAGAAAAGCATAAGGCTCTCTCCCCAACCTCCGCTCCCTCCTCGCCAAAGGTTGATACGGAAAAAGGTTGAAAAAATAACTTGCCCATGGAAAAGTATCCAAGGAAATTTTACAGGAAAGAAGAGAATATATAAGCTAGCTCTAAAATTACGCTATGTACACATAGAGATCGTGCACTAGATAGCACCGCTGCATAAACTAACCAATAATATACTTCTGCCGATTGCACATCAACCACTTGCTATCGTCACAAAAACCTCGAACATATGTTTTTCATTTTATGCAAAATATTTACAGTTCTATTTACCGAGATATTGGTCCAACAAAAACCCCATAACCCACTTTAGGTTAGCCAGAAAAGGATTAAGAGAGGTAAAGGTTAAACTCTCCGTGTCAACACCAATGAACGCGTAAAGCCATCACGCCAGCAAAGTGATGAAATGCTTCTACAGGAAAGAGCAGAACTCAGATTTTCCACACCATGCCCTCACCCATCACTTGCATCCAGCCACCCAAGAGAAAGAAGAGAAAAATAATCGTGATGGCAGAAACGCAACTCCACCTCACCTAATCCATGCTACGCATTTTTTTTTTACATTTTTTCGTTCGTTATTATATTCGTTTATTTTTTATTGTGTGTTTCTACAGTATATTTTTATACTCCATTCTTAGACATATTAACAAGGCAGGCAAGTGTGTAAGCGTGTTTTTCTCTCAGTAAGAGAGAAAAAAAATAATACTGCACGCTTAATTTTCATCGTTCAAAGATTTTCTCTCTTTTTCTCTCCAAACTCTAAAACATTAAAACATAGGTTGCAATTTGGCTCGTAATTTGACCTGTTGTATTTCAGTTTTCCTGAAAATGACCGATTCAAATATGAGAGTAATTTTTAAAATATTTAATTTCATTGTTCAAAGACTGAAAAATAATGCTTCATATTTTAGCCAGGATTCTCTCTCTCTCTCTCTCTCTCTCTCTCTCTCTCTCTCTCTCTCTCTCTCTCTCTCTCTCTCTCTCTACCCCCGAGAGAGGGAGAAAGGTTATGCACATTTCTTCTGGATGTAGTAAACTTTATACTTGGGGTGTGACAGCCCTCCGGTCCCGAGTCGTGGGATTCTAGAGGAACTGGCTGCCAGTTCCTTTAGGTTCTCTCTCTCTTTCGGGAGGCGGGTGAAGTATTTTGCACAATCCGTCCCGTGGGTTACTAGGACCCCATCCCATCCCTACTCTGTCCTTTTAGCTTACATTAAGGATGTTCTCCTCTGACTGAAAAAAAAAAAAAAAAAACTTTTAGTATAAGTCTTTTTCTCTTCTTTTACTATTAGGACCCTACTGCTACCTCATGCGTGGGAAGAGAGGCTTTGGAACCTCTATAAATAACACCATTTAACGCTCGTAGGTTGTGAGAGACTGGGATGGAGGGGTCCCAGGCGTAGGGGCGCGATGAATGGAGTGTGGCTAGTGCCCCGTTAAGCCCATTCCTAACGCGTAATGGCCTGACCAGCCCCCTGCGACCGTTCTTTGGTGACCAATTGATGGTGCTTGGCTGTACTGCTCTGAGGTGAGAGAGCTTTACTGCCCAGCTGGCTGCCAGGCCAGCGTAAAGTCTCGGGCGTAGCTCTGGGTCTGGTGGGATATCCCTTGAACACTGGATTCTAAGAGTCTGGCCGCTTGTGAGTGACTAGTAAGACTTAGTAAGGGGCTGCATCTCGCTGTCGCTCCTGGCGGAAAATCCGTGATGCCTGCGTCGCGAGTGTTTGTCAGTTGGTAGCTGCGACACGTTTGGGACTGTCCGGCCCTGGGGAGACCTTTGGTCGGTGCGCAGCAGGAGAGGTGTAGTCTTCTGGAAGGGATGAACGTCACTTGCAAATAGGTGGATGCGTCTACGCGCGGGATGAATTCACCCCCCCCCCTTTTTTATATACTGGTCAGAACGTTTTTGATAGTTTTCATTGCTAGAACGCTTTATCTTATTCAGAGTATTCAGAAAAAAAAAAAAGAGAAAATATGGCAGGGCCAGCTAAATTGAAAGCAGAATGCTTTAAATGTAAAGTTAATCATTGGTGCGTTGACTTCCCTGAAGGTAGTATCAGCGATATCACATCCCTTAGTGTATGTTTGTTTTGTAAACTTAGAGACAACCACGAAAAGGAAGTTAAAGAGCTAAAGGAATTAGTAAAAAAGCTTGAAGCTAGGGTCGTAGCACTGGAAATCCAACCCAGTGGACAAGATCAAACTAAAAACACACCAGCAGATTTAAACTGTAAGATTAAGCATCTAGAACAAAGCGTGGCACGCTTGGAAAACACGGTGACTATTCCGGAAAATAGAACGGAGGAACAAGAATTCAAATTGGTAAAAAATAAAAGACCCTCCAAACCAAAACCAAAACATAAGGATTTGGAACCCATTACCATCAAAAATAAGTTTCACTTACTTGCTGATGAGGAGGATGAATCCTTTTTAATTGGGGATTCTATGGTAAGGAGTCAAGGGGACTTTTTCGGAGCAAGACGCGTGACCAAGAGAAAACTCCGATGTTTTCCGGGTGCCACAAGCCAGATAGTTAATAGGGAATTAGGCAAAATTAATATCAAGAATAAGAGTTGCCCTATCATTGTCCATGTTGGTGGCAATGACGTTTTTCTGGGAGGGACAGGAGGGCAGACAGAGTCCATTATAAAAGAATTCAAGAACCTAACTGACAAGGTTAGGGATAGGACAGACATGGGTATGGTAGTAGGAATTCTCCCTCGAATGCGTGCTAGTGACTATACTCTAAGTAAAGCCATTGGCATAAATAAAAGAGTTAAACGCATGTGTGATGAAAAAGGCCTAAAGTTTGTCGATTTTTGGCCTACATTCTACGGAAATGGGGAATACTTTGGTTCGGACGGGATACATTTTAACCAGAAGGGGAAAAAGAAGTATGGTGATTTACTGAACATTAATTTGTATAATCTTTTTAAACTAGGACCCCCAAACCAGCAATTGATCCTGCTCCCCAAACAGTTAAACCTACTCCCCCAGCAGTTAGCCCCCTCCCAGCAGTTAGTCCCCCTCCCAGCAGTTAGCCCCCTCCCAGCAGTTAGTCCCCCTCCCAGCAGTTAGTCCCCTCCCCCAGTAGTTAGTTCAACTGCGTCGGGAAACGACTCAGGCCAGTTAGGAAAAACCACAACTTAAAATCACTCAAAACTGTGCTCTTCAATGCTAGGTCAATTAGAAACAAACTAATGGAATTTATAGCGCTTGTCAAAACTGAGAACTTTGATATCATCGGAATAACGGAATCCTGGATTCATTCTGAATCAAGGGATTTTGTAGGAGAATTTGAAATGGTAGGTTACAAAATGTTTCACAAAGATAGGAACGGAAGGGAAGGCGGCGGTGTACTTTTGTATGCTCGGGACTCCCTGCACCCGGTAAACAGTAATATCGTATCTGCTCATGAAATGTTGGGAATTGATCTAAACCTAAATAATAAAGTAGTGCAGCTACTTCTAGTATATAGACCACCTCACTACCCCTTGATAAGGATATAAACTTGTATAACAAATTAAGCAGAATAGTGAATAATAAGATCAGTGTGATTTTTGGTGATTTTAATTGTGGTAATGTAAATTGGGAAAACAAAACAGCTGATGCTGAGGGCTCAAGACTGTTGGAATTTGCCGATGATAACTTATTAAGTCAATGGGTTGACGGGCCTACTAGGGGTAATAATAAACTAGACCTCATATTCACGAACGAAGATGACCTAGTCTCTAACCTGACTATTGGTGAAAATTTAAGTAACAGCGATCATAATTTGATTAGGTTTGACCTCAGGGTTCCAGTTAATACACGCGAAAAGACTCGTGAAAGACTGGATTTCTCGAGAGCAAATTTTGAAAGCTTCCGAAGTAGTTTAGACACACTTGAAGTTCTAATAAGTGAGGATGTCATGTCACCTGGAGCTCATATAGGGATCAATTTAGAATATTACAGAACACTTTTATACCCACTAAAATGGTTTCCTTGTCAACAAAGTCACCGAAATGGTTTAACAACGAAATTAGGAGGGCTATTACGGGAAGAAATAGAGCCTACAAACTACTTAAGTCGCATTTCAACCACACTAATTCAGAAAACTATATAAACCTACGTAGGAGGGTTAAGTCCTTAATTAGATCAGCCAAACGTGATGAAGAAGCTAGAGTTGCCTCACTCTGTAAAGTTAACCCTAAAGAATTTTTTGCCCATGTTAATAGCAGAAAGCCAATTAAAAATTCTGTAGGCCCCTTAAAAGATAGAAATGGCGTACTGAAATTCGGTGATAAAGATATAGCTAATACGTTAAACGAGTTCTTCGTTACAGTCTTCACGGAGGAAGACACAATAGAAGTGCCAAGTCCTCGGATTACATATGATGGTGACATCCCGTAGAGACCATAAGTTTTACGAGAAATGAGGTACAGCAATTAATTGATAAGATGAATAAATACAAATCACCTGGTCCCGACTTATTTCTTCCAAGGGTATTAAAAGAGGTTAGCCACAATGTTGTTGACGACTTAGTAACCATATTCAAACAATCAATCGAGTTAGGGAAAGTTCCAACCGACTGGAAGTTAGCAAATGTAACACCTATCTTTAAAAAGGGTGATAGGGAAAATCCTTGTAATTATCGCCCGATCAGTTTAACATCAGTTGTCGGCAAACTGTTGGAATCCATCATTACAAAACGTATTGTGTATCACCTTGAATCTAACAATCTAATTTTTTATTCTCAACATGGATTTAGGCGACATAGATCCTGTCTGACAAACCTGTTAGAGTTTTTCCATAATATGCATACACTGTACGATGCAAGTAGGGCAATAGATATAGTGTATCTCGACTTTCAAAAAGCCTTTGACAAAGTCCCTCACGCTAGATTGATAGCTAAAGTCAAAGGACTAGGAATCACGGGCTCGTTTCCAACTGGATTGAGGATTGGTTAAAAGATAGAAAGCAGAGAGTGGTAATAAATGGAGTGGCTTCGGAGTGGGCGCCCGTCACCAGTGGTGTCCCACAGGGTTCCGTTCTGGGTCCTTTACTTTTTATCATCTATATTAACGATATAGACGTCGGGCTTCTAAGTGCAATCTCCAAATTTGCAGACGATACGAAATTAGGAAGTAGTGTAGGTACTGAGGAGGGCGTAAGAACGCTTCAGAACGATCTTGACAGGTTGGGCGAATGGTCTGCTACTTGGCAGATGCCATTCAACTTGGACAAATGTAAGGTAATGCACATAGGTTATAAAAACCCGAAGACCGATTACTCTCTCTTGGGAAGGAACTTGACTGAGACCGATCTAGAGAAAGACTTAGGAGTCTATATCAGCAACGATCTGAAACCGTCGAAGCACTGTGCAGAAGTCGAAAAGAGGGCCTTAAAATTATTAGGTTATATTAAAAGACAGTTCCAGTTTCGGAACAAGGAGACTGTAATGTCTCTTTATAATTCTCTAGTCAGACCTCAACTGGAATACTGTGCGCAGTTTTGGTCTCCATCCCTCAGGAAGGATATAGAAAGGTTAGAAAGAGTACAAGCAAGGGCTACAAAATTGATCCCTTCAATGAGAATGCAAAGCTACCAACGGAGATTGGAGCGCCTAAATCTGTTTAGCTTAGAGACGAGGAGGTTGCGGGGTCAGCTTATTCAAGTCTTCAAGATGCTCAAAGGAATAGACAGGGTAGATTACAGAAACTTATTCTCACTTAATGCCAATCCGACAAGAAATAATGGGTTTAAACTGGAACTAAAGACATTTAGGACCTCTGTCTGCGGAAATTTCTTTTCCTATAAAATAGTTAATATCTGGAACCAACTTCCCTCAGAGGTTGTTTCCAGTCAAAGTGTAAATGTGTTTAAAAATAGGCTAGACAAAGTACTGAATACTCTCATAGTTTAAGATTAAAACACAAGAAAACTCTGCAGGAGTTCGCTTGCACGGTGTCTCTGTGAGCAAGCTAAATATAGAGCTATTTATATATTCTCCACTTTCCTGTAAAATTTCCTTGGCTACTTTTCCAGGGTCAAGGTATTTTCTTCAACCTTTTTCCGTACCTGCCTCTGGCAGGGAGGGAGCGGAGGGTGGGGAGAGAGCCTTCTACTTTTCTATCCAGTTTTCTACTACTGCTAGGATAGTTGAAAGAAAAATAAACTTTTAATAACAGGAACCTCCCAGAGTGGACCGAAAGGTCTTTGAGGCTTCCTCTTGTCCTTGTAACTCCTTGTAACTCTCTCTCAGACTTCAACTGTCGCGGCATAAAGTGGGAAAACAGGACTGCTGATGCTGAAGGGAGAAGGCTAGTTGACTTTGCTGATGAGAACTTCTTCACTCAGTGGGTCAACGAGCCTACACGAGGCGAAAGCGTTCTAGACTTAGTATTCACGACCGAAGACAACCTAGTCACTGGCCTCACCGTTGACGAATCGTTGGGCGGGAGTGATCACGGTCTGATTAGGTTCCGTGTGTGCGTCCCTCGGGTGAAGCGTAGTAACTCGAGAGGCAGTAAGCTCGATCTCCGGCGGGCGAACTTTGTTAGCCTCAGGGATAGCGTAGGAGAGATGGGGTTAGAGGTCGGCGGCGATGTTGAGGGAGTGTGGAGTGCATTCCGGGACGAGTATATGGTGCTGCAGTGTGCTGCCATACCCTCAAAACCGGTCACCCCTGCTTCAACGCAGCCTAAGTGGTTCAATCGTCACATTGCTTCGGTTATCCGAAATAGGAAACTAGCGTATAGGAGGGCGAAGGCCAATCGTTCCCATGAGAACACTGAAGCGTATGTCCGCCTGTGTAGGGAAGTGAAGGCGAAGGTTAGACTAGCGAAACGTAACGAAGAACTACGGGTGGCAAGCCTATGTAAGGGAACCCTAAGGAGTTCTTCAGTTATGTTAATAGTAGAAAGCCCATTACAAGGACCGAACCGGCGTTCTGCGGACCTCCGACGCGGACATCGCCAATGTGCTTAATGAGTACTTTGCAGGAGTGTTCACCAGGGAGGACACCCGCATCATCCCCGAGCCAGGCGTGAGGCACGAAGGTGCTGGCCTGGATAGTGTTCGATGTACCGCGACACTCGTTGCCGATAGAATAGACAAACTGAGCGCGTTTAAGGCTCCTGAGCCAGACCAGTTTCTCCCCAGAGTGTTGCGGGAGGTGCGCGACCAGGTGACTCCCCACCTGGCTACAGTCTTCAACAAATCGTTGGAAACGGGCCAGGTGCCTGGTGACTGGAGAGAAGCCAACGTGACCCCTATCTTTAAGAAAGGGGATCACGAAAGTCCAGGGAACTATCGTCCCATTAGTCTCACTTCAGTTGTAGGTAAATTATTAGAGGGGATAATAGCCGATAGGATCGTTGACCATTTGGATTCCTACAAGCTGCTTGTGGACTCCCAACATGGGTTTAGACGGCATAGGTCGTGTCTCACCAACTTGCTCGAGTTTTTCCACGTCATGTTGGGTGAGTATGATAAGAGTAGGGCGATTGATATACTTTATCTCGACTTTCAGAAAGCATTTGATAACGTACCTCACCCCGGCTAATGGCGAAAGTGCGCGCGCTGGGTATCGGTGGGGAAATAGGTAGGTGGATTGAAAACTGGCTGAAGAATAGGCGCAGAGGGTTGTAATTAAAGGTGCTAGTTCAGGTTGGGCCTCGGTCACTAATGCGGTTCCTCAGGGTTCCGTTTTGGGGCCACTGTTGTTTATCATTTACATAAATGATATCGACGGTGGCATCGTCAGTCGGATCGCCAAATTCGCTGATGACACCAAGCATGGGGCCAATGTTCGGACGCCGGAGGCGATCGAGCAACTGCGTGCGGACCTAGGTAGGATAGGAGAGTGGTCCGAAAAATGGCAAATGCCGTTTAACTTGGGTAAATGCAAGGTGATGCACATTGGCTACGCCAATCCCAAGTCGGACTACTCGATGTTAGGAAGTAATATCGAGGCGACTGATTTGGAAAAGGACTTGGGTGTGCTAATTAGCAGCGACCTTAAGTTTACCAAACAGTACGTAGAGGTGGAAAAGAAAGCCCAGAAGCTGTTAGGTTACAGTATATCAGGAGGCAATTTCAGTTTCGGAACAAGGAGATTGTGCTCTCTCTGTACAATTCCCTGGTTCGGCCGCACCTGGAATATGCTGTGCAGTTTTTGTCGCCCACCCTCAGGAAAGATATTGAGAGGCTGGAGCGAGTCCAGGCGAGGGCCACAAAGTTAATCCCTTCCGTTAGGCATTTGGGCTACAATCGACGGTTACGCGCCCTGAACTTGTTTTCACTGGAAACTCGGAGGCTACGCGGTCAACTGATCGAGGTTTTTAAGTTCTTACGCGGGTTCAACGTTGTCGATTTTAGAAGTATGTTTAGTTTAAATGATAACCCAACTCGCAACAATGGTTGGAAGTTGGATTTGAAGCTGTTTAGGACTTGTGTGTGTGGGAATTACTTTACGTATAAGATCTGTGACACATGGAACAGGTTACCTTCAGAAGTTGTGAACAGTTCCTCTGTGGATTATTTTAAGAAAAGGTTAGACCAAATCTTGCACACTATTTGAGGGTGTAAAAAATTGTCCCTGGCACCCGTTGCCATTGGTACCTCTTCGGTATGGGCCGCAAGGCCTTTTGATGTACTTATTTTCCTTGTAACTCCTTGTAACGCTCTCTCTCTCTAAGCTCATTAATGTTTCCATCCAAAGCGGTATCTTCCCAAATTACCTTAAAAAGAGCAAAGTATGGCCTATTTTCAAATCAGGTGATAAATTTTCCTCCCAGAAAAAAATAGTTCATCAACTCTCACAAACCATATCTATATTCTGTCGTTTACCTCCATTCCAACCTTCTTCAACGGTTCCCTCCACTCAAAACACGTTACAATTAAAATAATTCTATCTCTGTATAGGCATAAAATATTTGCGTACTGAATATTAACATTTGTACAAAGTCAGAGTTATTTAATAATATACATATACATATATACTGTACTTATGTATGTATATATATATATATATATATATATATATATATATATATATATATATATATATATATATATAGCGATACCTGACATAAATGCATTCTTTGAAGAGGAATTGCAAGGAGAGTATAAACAGACTTTGAGTTTACACAGAAGATGTAGCGAGAGCTATAGAGCAAATGAAACTACATTCAGCTGCAGGTCCGGACAATTGGAACGCATTATTGATTAAAAACTGTAAAAATGAAATAGCTACACCTTTATACTGGATATGGAGAAGATCCCTAGACACTGGGGAAATACCGAGCATCTTGAAAAGAGCAAACATTGTCCCTATATATAAAGGAGGGGACAGATCTCAAGCAAAGAACTACAGACCAGTGTCATTGACGTCCCACCTCACCAAAGTATTTGAAAGAATAGTTAGAGAGAAAATTTATGATTTCCTGGAGACACGGGAAAGATTCAACGAAAATCAGCATGGATTCCGATCAGGTAGATCATGCCTATCACAACTAATAGAGCACTACAACAATATCCTAGATGCATTGGAAGGCAATGACAACTACGATGTTATATACACAGATTTTGCTAAAGCTTTCGATAAATGGACCATGGTATAATAGGACATAAAATTAAAGACATGGGAATAACAGGCAAAGTGGGAAAATGGATCTACAACTTCCTTAGTGATCGTCTGCAGGTCGTCAAATTCAAGGTATATCATCATCAGAATCGGAAGTACGCAGCTCAGTACCACAAGGGACAGTACTGGCCCCACTCCTGTTCATTATCATGCTAACAGACATAGACAGCGGAGTAAACAGCAATAGTATAGTAACATCCTTTGCAGACGATACAAAGATCAGCAGAAAAATCAGCGATGTACATGACGTGGAGGCCTTGCAGAGGGACACGAACACAATATACAAATGGTCAGAAGACAACAACATGTCATTCAACGCCGAGAAATTTCAACTCTTGAGATATGGTAGAAAAGAAGAACTTAAACAGACTGCATATTATCTCCAGATAGACAGGAAATTCAGAGAAGCATGAAAGTGATTGATCTCGGGATAATAATGACAGATGATGCGAAATTCGAAACACAAAATCAGATAGCGATAAATAAAGCAAAAAGAGTCGCCGGACAGGTTCTAAGAACGTTCAAGAGAAGGGACAGGACAGTAATGATTCCTCTGCTAAAAACACTGATATACCAAAACTTGAATACTGCTCAGTTTTGACGTCCCCATATAAAAAGGAAGAAACTAATAAACTAGAAGAAACGCAAAGGCATTTCACAGCCAAGATTGATGGCTGCAAAGAACTCAACTACTGGGAAAGACTACGTAAATTAAATCTGTACTCACTGGAAAGAAGAAGAGAGAGGTACATCATAATCTACATATGGAAAATGATCGAAAAACTGGTACCAAACCTAAAACTAAACCCAATTACCATTCAAACAACACTGGAAAATAGGAAAGGCAGAATGTGTAGTGTTCCCAAATTAAAAGCACGACAAGGGACCTCCTCAACCCTGAAGGAAAATAGCTTGGTTGTCAGGGGGCCAAGACTTTTCAACCAGCTTCCTAAGGACCTCAGAAACGTAACGGGGGTCAAAGTTGAAGTCTTCAAGAAAAGACTGGATGCCTGGCTCAGGACAGTACCAGATGAGCCGGGCGTGCCTGGCTATGTACGGTGGAGAGCGCAAGAACGTAACTCGCTCCTCCACCAGGCCAGACCTAGAGGCGGGGCCACCAGCTAGACCTCCGTGTGAAGAGAGACCAACACACGAAACAACATAAGGTTCATAAGGTAAGGTATATTTATATTTATTTTTTTTTGTATATACCGGGTGTCCGAGAATTATCTATGCAATTTTTGGCTGTTATTAAAAGTTAACCATGAAGTGTAGAAATTCCAGTGTTGTCCCATTTTACAGAGAATCTCATTAAATTTTTTCTGATACTACGTTTTGACAAGTTTTTTAGAAATGTACGCGGGTGACAGACATTGATGATTTAAAAGCAAGAATCACAGCTGCTATTGAGCGAATTGATGTGGATATGCTGCAGCGTACATGGCAACATTTGGAGTATCGATTGGATGTTTTGCGAATCACTAATGGTGCACATATCGAATGTTTGTAACAACGTTACTTTAATAAAAGAAACTTTTGAAAATACAGATTCTAAATAATCTTGTTTAAGAATTTTACGTGTTATCAAGAATTTTATTAAAAGATGAAATTGTACAGATAATGTTCGGACACACTGGAATTTCTAAAAAACTTGTCAAAACTTGGTATCAGAAAAAACTTAATGAGATTCTCTGTAAAATGGGACAACACTGGAATTTCTACACTTCATGGTTGACTTTTAATAACAGCCAAACATTGTACAGATAATTCTCGGACACCCTGTATATAAAAGAGGAAGTTTGATTATTTGTTTAGTTGTTCGCTATAGAAAACCAAACGGTTGAACTTACAAATTTTAAAATAACTTCATAATAACCAGTTTTTTACAAGGAATCTAATGGTGCTATTTATTTATTTATTTTATAAATAACCTAACCTAACCAATCGTCAATAATTCATAATAACTTCATAATAACCAGTTTTTTACAAGGAATCTAATGGTGCTATTTATTTATTTATTTATTTATTTTATAAATAACCTAACCTAAATAACTTAACCTAACCAATCGTCAATGCCGTACAGTATAAAGAATCCTCTTCTCTTAATAAAAATAAATAAATAAAAAAAAATTTATTGTTTTTTATTTATTTTTTTAGGTTAATTGTACGCCCTTGACGATTGGTTAGGTTAAGTCGTAATAGTTTGGTTAAAGAGAAAATATTCGACCTTCAGCTGGGATATTTTGGAACCCGCACGAAAATAAATAAATTAAAAAAAATTTATTGTTTCTTATTTATTTTTTTAGGTTAATTGTACGCCCTTGACGATTGGTTAGGTTAAGTCGTAATAGTTTGGTTAAAAAAAAAAATTCGACCTTCAGCTGGGATATTTTGGAACCC
Source organism: Bathynomus jamesi (assembly GCA_023014485.1). Taxonomy (NCBI): domain Eukaryota; kingdom Metazoa; phylum Arthropoda; class Malacostraca; order Isopoda; family Cirolanidae; genus Bathynomus; species Bathynomus jamesi. Next base: position 498,806 of record JAJOZX010001864.1, read on the forward strand.
GCACGAAGTGCGGGCTTTAGGTTACCCGGGCAACCCGGCCAACTAGCGGTTACCCGGGCAACGCCGGGTAGCCCGCTAGTATATATATATTTTACATACACGAACTGTAGAAAAAGAATATTTGTATAAGCTTAGCTAAGTCTATATATTTCAATAGAAGTAATCTCCAATTATACCCAATTACATCACTTATATCCAATTACTGTATATCCCACACAACATCCTTTATTATAGGAAATCTTTTACTGGTCTATTTTTATACAGGGTGAGTCAAAAGTCCGGAAACACAAGAAGGATAGGAAACTTTTATTATAAAACGACATGTGTTAAAAGTAATGTTATAGGATGAGCTCTATATGTTCTTCTTTCACTTTCAGACATTTCTGAACTCTGTTTCCCTACTCGACGTGGACTCTTTCCAGGATATCGGGCTGGATTGCAGCAAGGCTACTGTAATGCGCTGCTTCAAGTGGTCTGTGTCCCGGATCTTCAGACCATACACAATGGCTTTGAGGTGTCCCCAGAAGTAAAAGTCCAGCGGTGTCAGGTCGGGGGACCGGGGAGGCCCCACTCCACTGGACCACGACGACCAAGCCAACACCCGGAAATTATTGTAATAACAATTTCCAATTATTTCCTATGTTTCCGGACTTTTGACTCACCCTGTATAATGTAGTGCTTATTATGAGCACCTGCATGTTCCTTATAAATGTAGAAATTGAACAAGAAATAAATAAATAATATAGTGAGACAAATACCGTTCATGAAGGTGATAAGCTTCAATACCGTTCATGAAGGTGATAAGCTTCGTACCTACGATTCTCATTATGATATTCAATGGTAAGTGATATATATATATATATATATATATATATATATATATATATATATATATATATATATATATATATATACACACTAAAACGAAAACATGATTCTAACTACATGACAGATTGACCACGTTAATGTGAGACTAAACACCAACAACACAAATAAACAAACAACATAAACCGACAAACAACACAAATAAACAAACAACACAAACAAGTGAACAAAAACAACGTCAAAACCAAGTAAACAGCAACAACTTCCTTCAGTTAAGAAAAATAGCGAAATGGCTTTCATTTGTCTCAGTTTTATTTTATTTTTTATGCAGGAAGGACGAGCCAATGGCGAAAGCCCACCAAAACGACCCCCTCCCACAAGAGGAGAAAGGAGCCGAAATCAAGATTCAAAGTTTTCGAAATGTTTGGACATCCTACATTTGAAAGATTGAAGATTATAGACAGGAGGAAAGATGGATTGAGGAAGATTGTTCCAGAGTGGACCGGTTGAATAGATGAAAGATTGAGAATACCGATTAACCCTTGCATTAGACATGATTAGAGAGTTGGACAGAAAAGGAATGAAAATGTGTAGAAAGTATGGTACTGCGTGCTCAGTGCTCACCTTAAAAGAGGAGGTATGCAGTTAGAGTTTCCGTTATAATAGCGATAGTATTCGCAACATTGAAGCGAAGAAAGAGGATTGAAGACAATCAGAAAAAGGCGAGAAAAATGATGAGACAAAAAGCCTTTGATTCCACCCGTCAAGTTGAGCTGTGTAGGTTGAACCACCCCACAAATGAGAAGCATACTCCATACAGGAGCGGGCAAGACCCCAGTACAGAGACAGCAACTGAGTGTGGTTGAAGAAACTGCAGAGCCGGTACAACACCCCTAACTTCTTAGAAGCTGTTTTAGAGAGAGAGTGTATGTGATCTTCCCAGGAAAGATCATGAGAAAAGGAAACACCACGAATGTTAAGAGACGAAGAAGAAGGACTGAGTTGTGTATTGTTGAAGATAAGGGGATAGTCGTGTGGGAGATTGTGACGAGCAGACAGATGAAGGAACTGAGTTTTCGCGGCATTGAAAGCTTCAAGGTTTTTTCTGACTCAATCGATAGTAGAAAGATCAGAGGTCAAGTACGCCATAGCCGTCTCACGCGATGCATGGAGTGATTGTTGAGAGGAACGCTTTGTGAAGCGGGTGGAGACAGGAAGTGCGACTTAGAAGATCATTAATAAATAAAAGGAAAAGAGTGGGTGACAGGACAGAGTCCCCAGGAACACCACTATTAATGGCTTTAGGAGACAAACAGTGGTCATCTACAACCGCAGCTATAGATCGGCCAGAAAAAAAATTGAAGAGGAAGGCACAGATAGGAGGATAGAAACCAACGGAGGCAGTTTGGGAAGATTTGCACCAGACTCTATCAAAAGCTTTTGATATGTCTAGCTTACACCGAAATCCTGAAAGGAGGATGACCAAGAATGAGATAGATGTCTAAGACGTTTGCCAGCAGAGCGTCCCTTGCGGAACCCATACTGACGATTGTGAGTAGAGAGGTGTTTAAGGATCTCCGTATTATGGGTAGATTCAAAAACTTTAGGAAGGTAACAAATCAAAGCAATTGGACGATAGTTGGAGGGTTGAGAGCAGTCACCCTTCTTTGGGACATGCTGAATGAAAGCGAACTTCCACCAGAAAGGGAAAGTACCCGATAAAAGACAAAGACGAAAGGGTTTGCTTTGGTAGGGTGTCAGCACAAAAGCAGTTCTTGAGACCAACAGGACGGACGCCATAATGACCGTACGCCTTTCTAGAGTTGAGCCCAGATAGGGCAGAATAAAAATCTTCGGAAGAAATTCTAATTTGAGACATAATTAAGTCAAAGGGAGGAGGAGATACAGGAACAGCACCGGAATCGTCCAGGGTTGAATTGGAGGCGAAAGTCTGAGCGAAGAGTTCAGCTTTATCAGGAGGAGAGACGGCAACTGAGCCGTCGGAATAGAAAAGAGGAGGGAAAGAAGTTGTTGGTTAGGTTCTTGGCTAGGTGCCAGAAAGAGTGAGAAGAATTAGAATTAAATATGAGTTCATATTTTTGTCTGATGAAGGATGTTTGACGAGTCGAAGGACATATGTTGCACGATTCTGGGCAGAAATATAAGCTGAGTGAGAGTCAAGAGTTGGATGGCGAGTGTGCGTTTGAGACCACGCTGGACTGTTCACTGGGTAGATGAGACATGGAGAAAGATTAGCTAAGGAAGATAGTGACAGGAGAAACGGGTAGTTCCAGGACTCCCTGTCGATTTTTATCCACATTCTCCTCCTAACAGTTACAAAAATGTCGATCACAAGTGCCTCTCCTCCAAACCCAATTTTCTGCAAACCTTAATTTTTCCTTTAATTTAACATTTTAAAATTTCAGATTGTTAATTTCCGACAATGAATGTGTTTAAATTAATAATAATCACTATTCTAAGGGCGAGCTACAACAATTTATAATTAACAGTGCAAAATATACGGGAACTTAAATTGCGATATTATCTTCATACTACTTAGTAAATTCTTTTCTGAAACCGGAAATTGTTCTGGTGTTCCGGAAATGATTTGCATAATTTTCATCCTTCTTAGAAGCGGTAATTTCTAATTCCTTGGACATATATTTATTTATTTATTTTATTTACAAATATATACAGAGTTTTCATAGATGAGTATAATTTCATTACTAAATGCAGATGTTGTATACAATTATAAACTACCTTTAGCAAGCGTATTCCACGCTTTTCAGGCCGAAATCTACTTGTTAGATATAAATATACTAGCTGTAAAATGGTTCGAGCTTGGGATCGGCTGATTGAACTAAATTTTAATTATTCAAATCGTTTTTTATTTTTTGTCGTATCACTCCTTAGATTAAAAATATTGTACATATACCTACTGGACCCGAAGGCCCCAACACCGCAATAAAACTATAGAAAAGAACACAATCATTTGCTCAAGCAATTAATTCGTCAAGCTTCACAAATCTTGACAGAATGGTGAAACTCAAGATTTTCATAGCTACGTTCTTTTCCAACCAACCACCCAACCAACCAATTCAGCTCTTTTTGGAGACCCCAAAGTTAAAACACACACACACTCATATAATAAATATGAGGATCAATGAAAGAGAGCCACCCCCAGCCTTCTTTAGTTAGCTTTATAAGGCTAACTAACGAAAATATAACGACCTAACCTAACCAATCGTTAAGGGCGTACAGTTGACCTAACGATTGGAGGTTAGGTCGTGATATTTTCGTTAGTTAGCCTTATAAAGCTAATTAAAGAAGGCTGGAGGTAGCTCTCTTTCATTGATCCAAATATGATTATAAGATTTTCATACATTTTTATAATAGACTTCCAGACTAGGACATATTTTGAACATTTGAATGCGAATTTGTTTTATATTTTAGAAAACCTACAAATTTTTATAAGAGACTAGGACATATACTTATATTACAAGCTTAATACTAAGAAAGCAATATGAATGTGAGGTAAAAAGTGATAGGAAAGACAAACGGTAGCTCGCTATCGCCCTCCGGGCAGGTAGCAGTATATGTCACAGTATATGTAGCAGTATATGTCACAGCTAGCTGTATATTCTGATACAGTTTTAAAATTGAATGGATAATACTAAATTTTTTTTTTCACTTTTTCATGTATATTTTTTATTGGTTCTAGATTTAAAATTATATGAGGCCCTCATAGGAAGAAGTGGCTAAGCGACAAAAGTAAAAAAACGCCATTACCCCCACCCCTCTCCCTCATTACCCCCACACACAAGTAAAAAACGCCATTACCTCCATCCCTCTCCCCATTACCCCCACACCCACTCCCCCAATTGCTTCACATCCGAACTCATTGAGTATCAAGATTTGTGAAGCTTAAGATTTGCATGGCTGTGTTCTTTTCTATAGTTTTATTGACCTTGTAATAGACATTAAATAGCCCGTGCTCGGCCGCAGAGTGACCTAGGACTAGTGATGTGAGTCGTTTTTTATTGTGTCGTTTTTTTGTTTTTTTTTGTCGTTTTTTTTGTTTAAAACGAAGATAGTCTGTTTTTTTTTGTTTTTTAGTTTTAAACTTATTCCATATTTTTCTTCCTTTAATTAATCTAATAAGTATATTAGTATTACCTATAATTTACTATACTACCATGCTTATACGGTTATAACTAGTATATATACCGTAGTCATCTTTTAGAAAAACTGAATCACACAAAAAGTATATAATAGAAAGGAAAAACAAGCCTCATTTTTTATATGTATATATATTTTTAACTAGAACATGAAACATTCTTCCTCGTTTCAAACAATATACATAATTGTGATTGGCAAAGAGTACCAGTATATACAGGGCGTCCCAAAAAATGTATACACACTTTAACAGCTGATAGCTCAATTGATGTTTCTTTCTTTCCAAGTTAAACCCATTAGAATTAATAATGGCAGTCAGACTAAGCTTTGAACAAAGGAAATTCATTCTAAAATGCTACTGGAAGTGTGTGAAAACGCAGTTGAAGTGCAAAGACAGTTTAGGAGGGAGTTTCAAACAGATCCACCAACGCGACTTACCATCACTCGAATTAGAGATAAGTTTGAAGCCGATGGAACTGTTCAGAATGTCCACAAGAAGCGTTCCGGAAGACCACGGACATCGACAAGCCCCACAAAGCAAGAAAGAGTACTGGAAAACGTATCACCAAAGTCCAAGAAAATCTGTGCGGCAAGCGAGTCGTGAGGTAGGAATTCAGAATCGTCTGTCCAACGCATTTTGAAGCGCTGTCAATGGAAAAGTTACATTCCAAGATTAGTCCATGCTATTAATGAAGATGATCCGGACCGAAGAGTGGAGTATTGCGAGTGGTACTTGGCACGATGTGGATGTGGATTGGACGAAGGGGTTCGTAGAATACCCTCCGCGTTCACCAGACCTCACACCACTAGACTTTTTTTTATGGGGATAATTAAAAGACAAAGTCTACGCTATAAAACCTGCAACAGTCGCTGAATTGAGAGCAGCCATTGAACGAGAATGCACACAAATACCAAACGAAATGTTTCGTGATGTTTGCGATTCCATTGCTTCGCGTATCAGCAGTGCCTGGACCAGAACGGACGTCAGTTTGAAAACAGGCGTTGACAAAACAATTAAATAATGTCTGTAGATTCTATACATTTTGAAAATGAAATGTATTTTAATAACACTGCCTTTATAAGTATTTAAAGTGTGTATACATTTTTTGGGGACGCCCTGTATATTCCAGATAGAAAAAAATATTCACCTTTTATTGAACCTTTTTGTTAACCTAATGTTGTTTAACCTTCATTTCCATGGAAGAATCATCACTAGATGGGTAGAGCATATATGCTAGTTTCAATATCACAGGTACTGATATAATATACATAATAAAAAATACATAATACTGGTATAAAACAATATATAAATTGTGATTGGCAAGAATACCAGTATATATATATATATATATATATATATATATATATATATATATATATATATATATATATATATATATTCCAAATAGAAAAATAAAAAAAATAAAAATATTCATCTCTTTCTTTAACCTTTGTGTTAACCTAATGCTGTTTAACTTTCATTATCTGATTCTATTTCCATTGAAGAATCATTATCACTAGATTGATTAAAGCAAGTAGTTTCAATATCACAGGTACTGGTATTTATTGCAGATTTGGATATTGATGAAGCCAATGTAGCACCATGTTTTACTTCACTTTCTTGGAATTTTGCATTTTGGGATATAAATACTAGCTTTGCTGCTCTGTCTGTGCTTAATCGGTTTCTTTTGGCTGTATGGATATTACTGTATGTGCTAAATGATCTCGGAGGTAATGAAAGGGCGAAATAGAGGTGTATGAGTTTGTGCAGGTATATATGTGAGTATGCATGCGTATGTATCTGGAATTCTGGATGTATGCGTGTGTATAGGGTATACAATAGATATAAATATGTGTATATAAGTATTTATGTATATATTGGTATATATGTATATGGGTGTATGTGTATGTATACATATGGATGGTCTCGGGGGAAAATATGTCATCGTGGGTCTAAAGGATAGTTAAGTGGGAGATTCAAAATCCAAGGCATGGATGGGAGAGTCCTGGAAAGGTTGGACAATGGGCACTCAGCTCCCAGCCAGTGTTCTCGCAAGTTTAACGGATCTCAAGATACAAGACTTTCAGTGCAAGAAAGAGGCCAGTTTTTTCTGTAAATAGGCTGAAAAGGGCATTCTATACTGGTACCATATGGCCTATTTTATTATTTATTTTTATAATATATATCATTGCAAAAGCATACCTTATAATTAAATTGGCAATATCTATATTAATTATTAAAAAAAACAAAAAAAAACAAAAAAAAAACAATAAAAAACAAAAAATCCATAATTCCACAGTTAAATAAGTATAAGAATTTCTACTACATTTAAGAGAGAGTATAGTTTGCCTTTGAGATATCGTCCAAATCTATTTTGATCTCGACTAGCTCTTCTGAAGGCTATAACTTTTTTCAGGAGAAACTACACCATACGCAAAAGATAGAGGATGTCGTCGCGAATAATTTGATGTAAACATCGAACGGATTTGTTTACTATAAAAAACTTTAAAGCAACGTTTATGTGGCCAAAATGGTTGTTCAGCTGAGTAAGCGTTTGTCCGCATGACGCTGGATGGAGCTTATTCGTCGAGAGTTCTAAGCTCCGCCCAACGGAGCTATTTTACAATTTGTGTTGTTTGTCGTAAAAGGCATAAATAATTTTGTGCATCTAGATTTCTAGTCAGACCACGATTGTACAAAATTTTATATTCTTTTCTGAAGTTGAGGAAAAGCAAGTCAGTTTACAAATTTACAAAAATACCACAGCCATAAAAATTTTGAGCTTCACACGCAAAGCCATTGAGACCATATTTGTGCAGCTGCACTCAAAATGTAAGTGGTTCATGAGCTTAAAGTAAATGTTAAGTTCTCACTGGCTTAAAAACTTCCGTTCAAAAGTTAAGATAAGCGCTAATTTTGAGTAAAATTTTGCACAAAACAAAAAAGGGTTGCCTACAAAAATCATAGACTAATCTGAAAAATGCATATTGCAAAAAGGCAAATCTTTTTGATGCCCATAATAATAAACCTTAAAAAGAAGAGGACAAGAATAACAAAGAATTTTGGCGTTAAAAATTCAAAGTAAAAAAAATATTTAGCGGCAGCTTTTAGTTTAGAAAGAACTATATATATATATATATATATATATATATATATATATATATATATATATATTAGTGGTGTACCGATTAATCAACATCGGCATCAACCAAATTTAGCCGATTCTTTGAAATTTTAAAATTTTTATTATATAACGAAATCTAAATTCATAGAAAATTGAACAGACAAGAAACACTAGGCCTATTTATGATAATTTATATGCATTTCGAAGTGTAAGTATATAAAAATATTTTACATTCATGAAAAAGGCAAAGCTTAATAAGTTAAGTTGGCCATAAATTTACATTTTCTCTAACTAGCTAATCTCTAAATATTATTTATAATCTATTGTAATCTCCTACTCTATATTAATAATAATTCTATATTAAGTTGTACTTTTATAATTTATATATTAAACCATCTTATTTTGTTGACTTTATTTTAATATTTTAATAATTTTATAAACCCAAATTTTATATCCATCTTTTCATTCAAATTGGCTACACCAGCAGGGACTTAAAATTTTAACGAAAAATTTTTTTGTTGTTTACATTGTTGAAGAAAGAAAATACGTTCAACATGTTCAACATAAGGAAAAACCATTACTTTAAGTATTGGTATTCAATTTATGAAATTAAAATAAAATTATTTTAGCATTTTACTAAGTAATAAAAGTTTTTAACATAATTTTAGTTACAGGGTATGAGTAACAAATTCTGGTGCTGTATACTGTGGCGTGAGCTAAGAAAATGCACTTAAACAAATTTGAAATGTAAAAATGCGAAAAATTAAAGTTTTCACATTAAATTAGTAAAATTTGTGAAGGGAATCGAGTTTTTAAAATATAGGCAAAGAATCTGTATCGGTACTTTTTCATGGAATCGGCATCGGCTAAATTTTGGAATCGGGACATCACTAATATATAGTGTGTATACAATGAAACCAATGTGAAGGAGTATATATACACAAAACTCTCTCAGTGTATTTTAATGTCTCATAGCTGAGTGGGTAACGTTACGGCTCGCAAAATTCAAATCTTCGAAACTCATGGAGGTAAGGTAAATTTATTCCTAATGTATTTAATCTTAAAACTTAAGTTGCTGCTAGTATGTCATCTCAGATTAACATAAAACTGCTATGCATATAATTACACCCGGTTAATGAAAATAAACTGAGATGGTATTTAATTGACATGTCCTCCAATAGATAGCGCCACCAACTTCGATTAAATTATTTTCAAGAAATCAGTTCCCCGAAAAGTATTTCATCAAGCATCTAGTTTGATGAAAATACTGTCATCACCTGACGGCTCTCGTTCGATGAAAGAATTTCTCACATCTTGATGAAAATTCTAGTCTCAATATACATGTTAAAAGCGGCCGCTCAATTTTTTTTTTTTTAACTTAAAATGTGGATAAAGTAGAGAAAAAGAACAGCGTTTTACAGTGTTTGTGGGAAGGAAATGTAATTTTGTTAATTAATATAAACAAGAATTTCCATAATTTATGGTCTATATTTTCACTGTGTTGACGAAAGGATAGTTTGCCATCAAGCACATACATATATAAATATACGAGTTAAATATACTAACACTGTTTACTTAATTTATCCAAATTTATTTATGGTGTAATAAAACACCTAACTCTAATGGTAAATAACTGATTGTGATGCAAGATCATATCTGAGCATTTTGTCGGTGTTTAGCGGAAAATGATACCATCGGGGAAGCTCATAGCCCCCTACTCTTTCCTTTCTCTCGGGCTAACCTTAGAGTGGATCTTAGGGTCTTTGTTAGCCTTAGCTTCTGTAAGTCCCAACCAGGGAAATATTTGAGTTGGGATACGCCTTGTATCCTTGCTCCTGTAGGAATAACGCCTGTCTGGTTGTACATATCTGAATATCAATAAGAGATTTGGCTTTGAGTTCACGATTATTTCGGGGTAAAAAGAAATTGCGGATTACAAGTTACAGAATGAATGCTATTCATAGAAACAGAAAGAGAAGCAAATTCAGTAAACATAAATTATGCAATAGTATATATATATGATGCACAGCCACAAAGAAAAATTAAAAGTGATCCCAAAGACTTTCGTGTATTCAAAAGCACACCTCCCTGACGAGGTGTGCTATTGAATACACAAAAGTCTTTGGAATCACTTTTAATTTTTCTTTGTAGGTGTGCATTATCTATTTATTTCGCGTGTTTGTGAAATTCATCCCATATACGAGTGTATATTATAAAGAGGGTCGCTTTATATATATATATATATATATATATATATATATATAGTACGTACATATATATATATATATATATAATATATATATATATATGGGAATGAAATCAGAATGGTCCCCTGAGGTTTTTTATGATACACACAGCCAGTGCATGGAACAAGGAACTCTTCTGGGATAATTAAATCCATTATAGTCCGAATAAGTAATGGTAAATGGCAAATACCATAGTTTTTTTTTCATGAGGCTAGCCCGACGTGGGCAACGGGTCACTCGCAAAGAGGTCCCATAAATATAGCTTCCCTCACCAGCTATCTGCAAAGCAGACAGGATCCAGCTTTGGGACATGGATCTAGGATTTAAAGCAGCCTAGCCCAGCTACATTTAGAACCTCAATATAAACAAAAGACTCGCTGCCTTCACGTCAGATTGAATACATCAAAGAAAAAGGGGTAACTATTATATTTTAAGCCAAAAACCAAAACTTAAACCTCAACTGGCAGAATTGAGCGTCCACTTTTCAAGGCACATAACATGTCCGTTTCAAGATGGGAATGAACTCAGAATGGTCCCCTGAGGTTTTTTATGATACACACAGACCGTGCATCGAACAAAGAGTGACCCGTTGCCCACGTCGGGCTAGCATCATGAAAAAGAAAAACTATGGTATTTGCCATTTACCATTAATTATTCGGACTATAGTGGATTTAATTATCCCAGAAGGGTTCCTTGTTCCATGCACGGTCTGTGCGTATCATAAAAAACCTCAGGGGACCATTCTGAGTTCATTCCCATCTTGAAACGGACATGTTATGTGCCTTGAAAAGTGGACGCTCAATTCTGCCAGTTGAGGTTTAAGTTTTGGTTTTTGGCTTAAAATATAATAGTTACCCCTTTTTCTTTGATGTATTCAATCTGACGTGAAGGCAGCGAGTCTTTTGCTTATATTGAGGTTCTAAATGTAGCAGGGCTAGGCTGCTTTAAACCCTAGATCCATGTCCCAAAGCTGGATCCTGTCTGCTTTGCAGATAGCTGGTGAGGGAAGCTATATTTATGGGACCTCTTTGCGAGTGACCCGTTGCCCACGTCGGGCTAGCATCATGAAAAAGAAAAACTATGGTATTTCCATTACCATTACTTATTCGGACTATAGTGGATTTAATTATCCCAGAAGAGTTCCTTGTTCCATGCACGGTCTGTGTGTATTATATATATATATATATATATATATATATATATATATATATATATATATATATATATATATATATTATAAAGCGAGCCTCTTTATAAATTCACGAGTGACTGAATACAGCACTCCTTTTATGGTTGTTATTGCCATCCTCAAGCGAGATTCCCCCCTTACTCACCCCCGAGACTCGCGTCTTCCTATAAAAGGCAGAGTCGAGCCACGCCCGAGATCAGTTGTTTGAATTGTTCCAGTATGCAGAGCGCATGAACTTCATCGCCATTACGGCATGTTCATCTAACTCATTAGTGTAACAGATAAAATTATGGACGTTTCCCAGTACATTTCTTCACCCTACGAAGCTTACCAGTGCGAGAGTTTATGGGGCAAGCACCGAACATCCGGCAGAAGACAGAATCCACGCCATCTTTTTGCCATCCTGACTATACATATAGTATGGTCATGATATAGTGTCAACTATACATCTGTTGTATAGTCGACACTTAACAGAACACACCCAACAACATTCTATTACAAATGGTGTCAAAAAGTGTCTTCAAGCCCCGGGAGGGGGGGGGGGGGGTAGGTATGACATGCCAACCATCCAGAATCTCAGAGGGGACCCAGGCAATATTGGTTGCGCAGCAAATGGTAATTGCTCCTACTGTCTCGCTTCAGCTCTCAAGGGACCTCGAATTAGGTTTGGCACGGAAATTCACACGTGCTCCCTTTGAACCAACTACGACGCAGTTCACCAACGCAGCACGCGGATGACGTCATGTCCACTACAGTGAGACGCTACTCTGGTGAGGGAACGCCAGATATCTAGCCGGAGCAGTTGTTGTCACTTAAACCGCCCGACTTGCCCAAAAAAGGAGTGGCCTCCAGAACATGCAGCACAAGGGTTTCCAGGTCGACAGCAAAACACTCCCATCGGGTGTGCGGTTTTGGTAAGGCTGGCACAGCAAAGGGAAGACCCCGAGCTCGTACGCCGCCCTTGGCCTTGAGTTCACCCATAGAAATTAAACGAGACACAGTATTTCAATTCCCTCCAAATCCATTAAATTAATTTAATAATACCGCCCCTTTTTCATTACGTTGCATATCCCCTCGAATTTATACTCATTCTTCGCAATCACTTTCTGCTTCCGACCTTAAGCCATCTGACCAGTCTTTATTAATACCTTTTAGCGACCGGTAGAATTCTGTTCTATAACCTGTCACCCCTCTATCTTCTTTACTATAAGGCACAGGAAATCACCTTAGGGGTGACAGGAAGGGCCAAATTAATTCGAGTAACACCGAGTCAAAACCCAAAACCAGTTACAGGGTGCAGACGTTTCCGGTGCATTTAATTGCAACATTGAGAGAGTGACATTAATTTAGAAGGTGCAGTCGGTTTAGACCACACCAACAGTGGAGGTAACATAAGGGTTCTTCAAACCCGAGGTTCCCCTCTTGAAGAAAATAATCCAACAAATCGTGTAACAATACAATTTGTTTTAATTACGTCATAATGTCGACCGAAAACGCAGAAGCTAGACAACTCAAAGCCCTCGCAGAGAATTGTGCCCTCTCGCTGAGATTTAAATGATTTCCGGTCAACGACTAATAAAGGTTTCAAAGGAGCTTATGTCTCCTTTTAAGAATTTGCAGCTGACATCGAGAGTCATTCCGAAGTCCTTTCCAAACTGTGACGTCATGAGAATCCTTTCAGCGATGAAATGTTTGGTAAATCCAGCTCAACAGGTATTATTACGTGATTTGTCCAGAAGGACACTGTCACGGACAAAATATTGTGGACGTTGTGACTGCATATTGTCGCAATAGCCAATATAGATACACACACAATTTAGACACGATAGAAGTCCGAGTCCTGACTTGACCAAATATTCATACTTTCATGGATAATATAATTAGAGACAAAAAACTTGTTAGCAGACGGACCTCAAAGGAAAACTTTAAAATAAATCAGGATAAAGGTAGGAACATTTTTGGAAAAAAAAAAGTTTGTAAATTGCATGCCTGAAAATGAAGCGACACCGTATATACATTTCGTTCCTGTGAATGAAGAAGGAATGCATAACTCTGATAAGTACAAGAATGCTGCAATTGAGGACGAGAGTAATGACGTCACACTCGTATTTCTGCAAAACACTTTTTTGCTCTATTCTTAGACCCATTATAATATAAGGCATGGAAACGCGTGACCGTGTTTTCTGTAATTGGATGTTTGTCAAGTGTACGTATCTACCATACGAGAGAGAGAGAGAGAGAGAGAGAGATTTTATGAAATAATTTCAAAATTGTACATAAATTTTGTATTATAAATAACACCTTTCCTTCAGCCTTTCAGATGTTCCGTGCAATGGTTCTTCATTTCACGGAGGTAAGACTCGTTGCCCCTCCTCTTGAGTTGGTCTGGTAAAGTTCCCTGTCTGTCTAGCCTTTAATTTGGGAACGCGACACATTCTTCCTTTCCTACTTTCCACTGTTGTTTGAGTGGTTATAGAGTTCAAAGTAAGATTAGGGACTAGTTCTCCATTATTTTCCAAGTGTAAATAATGGTGTACTGCTCTCTTCTTTCCAGTGAATACAAGTTTAATTCACGTAACCTTTCCATGCAATTTAGTTCTTTCCATCCATTGATCTTGACTGTGAAACTTCTCTGAATCCCTTCTAGTTGGCTAGTGTCTTCTTTTTTATATGGGAATGTTAGGATCGAGCAGTATTCCAACTTGGGTATGATCAGTGTTTCAGTAGCGGAATCACTACATTCTTATCCCTTCTTTTAAAGGTTCTCAGTATCTATGCAGTTATTCATTTTATTCTGTTTAATGCTATCTTCTTTTGTTTCAAATTTGCGTCATCAGTCATTACAACTCCTAAATTTTTTGCTTTAGAGTTTCTCTGAATTTCCTAGCCATTTGGGGTATAGAATTCCATGGATTTTAGGTCCTCCTTTCTCTTCCCAAGGTTCTCAAGTCTAAAAAATAAAAATCAGAACCTCAACTCCAAAAAATAAGAATCCTGTACCAAAAATAAGAATACAGTATTACCCCTCCATAAATGGTGAGCGGCCATCCGGTATAGAGAATTTTCGGTATATAACGAATTCGGAAATTCCATATATACCGATGAATCCCGATCCCGGGATTGAAATTTTTCGAATCCCAGGATCCCGATACCACTTCTGACATAAAAAATAGGCCTATCACATAAATGTTTTGATAATCTAATGCTAAGTAAGTGCTATTATTATTATTATTATAAATATAGCTTAAAGGCATTTAAAGGAACCATCCTATTAAAATTAAATGATAATCGTGAATTTCGTTGCACGTTCCACGTTCATCTGATATACTGAACTTCATAATGTTTGCAGATGATACAACTGTCGATTTTTCTTGCAAAGATGTTAATACAGCTAAGAATATATTTCATTCAGAATTCATCAGTGTAATGAAATGGTTGACCACCAATACACTCTTCCTAAATACCAGTAAAACAAATTTCATGATTTTTACTAATAAAAGAAATGTATATCTTGATGAACTTAATGTTAATGAAATCGCCATAAAGGAGTGTACTGTAATAAAATTTCTTGGTGTAATGCTAGATAAGAATTTGCGATGGAGTGATCATGTAAATTATATCGCGAAAAAGATTTCAAGGAGCGTTGCTATAATGTTTAAACTTAGAAATGTAGTCCCTAAACAAGTTTTATTGACTCTTTATCATACTCTTGTTCTTCCTTATATAACATACTGCCCCCTTGTTTGGGGAAACTCCGATAACAACGCATTAAATGATATCTTTGTCATCCAAAAACGAGCAATAAGGTTATTATCTGATGCTGATTTCCTTGATCACTCTAGTGCATTATTTAAAGAGCTAAACCTACTAAAGCTCAACGATATAACCAAACTGGCACATTTTATTTTTATTTACAAGTGTAAGAACAAAATCATTAATTTGCAATGGGTAAACAGATATTTTGTAACTCAAGAAATCCACTCGTATCAGACCAGAAATATAGATCAAAGCTTGTTATACCTCAATTTAGATTGTCTTCATCTCAAAAACTACCCATTTTCATTGGATTGAACTATGGAATGACGCATGCTGATATAAAAAATATTGTGAATGTAAAATTTGTTTAAAACCAAGTTGAAATCCCGATTAATAATGGCATACTAACAAAAATCTAGGATTAATGTCCACTAATATTGTTTAATATTGCCCATTAATATTGTAATACATGTTTTGACTATTAATAATAATACTTATTTATTTATTATCATTGATTATAACAACTAGCTGCTTATTTTTAATAAGAGCCCAGTAAAGCCTAAAGCTTAAGGGCCAAATTAAATTAAATAAATAGTCGAGCTTCACAATTAGTCATGTCATTGTAAATTAAAAAAAAAAAATTATTTATTTTATTATGATTAATAAAGGTATTCTATCTATTCTATCTATCTATCTATCTATTACTGTTATGTTCATTTGTAGCATCAAATTGCATTCTAACACAATGGAAGGCATTTGCAATGGAGGGAAGGTTAATGCGGCTACCAAATGATGTCAAGCAAGTGAGGTTTTATGCTACGGACTTTTTTTTAATACCGGACTAATTCCGGTATTAAAAAAAATACCGGTCTGTTAAGAGAGTCCGGTATTAAGCGAATTCCAGTAGAGAGAAGTCCGGTATTAAGCGAATTCCGGTAGAGAGAAGTCCGGTATTAAGCGAATTCCGGTAGAGAGAAGTCCGGTATTAAGCGAATTCCGGTAGAGAGAAGTCCGGTATTAAGCGAATTCCGGTAGAGAGAAGTCCGGTATTAAGCGAATTCCGGTAGAGAGAAGTCCGGTATTAAGCGAATTCCGGTAGAGAGAAGTCCGGTATTAAGCGAATTCCGGTAGAGAGCAGTCCGGTATAGAGGAATAATTGTACTGTATCCATAATATATCGTTAACATTTTATTCTGATAGCCAAATGAAGTGAAAAATTGAAAAATTAAGAAATAAGAACAAATTTATTCTTAGAAATAAGAACATTTAAGAACCCCGCTTCTTCCGTACCTTAACAGTTGAAATTTCTTACTGTTAAATTTCATATTATTGCCTTCAGACCAATTGTAGATCCTGTTCATACTTTGAATTCCAGAATAAAAAAACAGTTAAACCACCGCTGAAACAATGAAGTCCACTCGCGTTGAGTCCATAATTATACCCTGACTGAAATTCTTCCCTAACATGTTATTAAACCAGTTATATTATACGGTAGGCAATTTTTTTCCAGTCAAAGCGGGTATAAAGAACTCCAGAAGTATAAAATGAGGTGTTGTAAAATATCTTCTTAACAAAATAGTCAATTTTGAAGATACTATTACTGTTGCAGTCAAAAAGCTTTTTGTTTAATTTACACAAAAAAAATCTGTTTGGATTTTAGAAAAACAAAGAATTAAGTTCAAAATTATGAAGCGAACTTTTGTTATAATTGAACTAAATAAATAGCGTGACTTCAAAACAAATTTAGATAGTGTAGTATACTTTAGTATTGGGTTTGACTTCATATGGAAACTCTAAAAATTATTAATTGCAAGTAAAAACAATCTTATGTGTTTAATCTAAACCAAATTTATTACGAACATCAATTATTAATTTACTTCAATTTCAACGCAACTTCGCAGGATAATTATGAACACAGTAATTTGCTGGTGTAAAATCTGTTTTGTTTTTTTTACTTATTTAAATCAAATACTTTTGATTGTATGCTGCTTTTCATTTACTGAATCGAGCAAGCAAACAAATATTTCGGCAGTTCTTGAAGAGTTATTAAAAAGTTCAAGAACTCTTCAAGAGGAGTTATTAAAAAGTTCAAGAACTCTTCAGGAGGAGTTATTAAAAAGTTCAAGAACTCTTCAGGAGGAGTTATTAAAAAGTTCAAGAACTCTTCAGGAGGAGTTATTAAAAAGTTCAAGAACTCTTCAGGAGGAGTTATTAAAAAGTTCAAGAACTCTTCAAGAAGAGTTATTGTTCAAGAACTCTTCAAAAACAGTTATTAAAGAGTTATTAAAGAATTATTAAGGATTCTTAAAGGGCTCTTCAAGAGTTCTTAAGAAATAGTTCATATTTTCAGTTTAAATTCCATTTGAATTTTATATGTTCGTCATTTGGTTAGTTTTAACTCCGTACAAACAGCCAGAAAGGTCATGCGACGGAGGGGACCCTACAATTTTACGTGGGATCCGAACCACGAGTCACTACATCATCTGAACGCAAAGGACGGTCAATCATCAAACTATGATATTACCAAGACTCAGCGTCGTTTAACTTCGTTGATCTTGCGGGAAGCGGAAAAGCGAGGTGGCCAACCCAATGTAGCCCTTGTGACTTTCGTAAATCAAATATTATCTCGACTCTTGAGTCACAAAATAAACCATTTGTTATTTATGACTTTTATCACTTTTTACACCCTCTTAACAGCACCAAATGTACCGTAAAAATGAACTTTAAAAGATCGCGCGTGTATATATATATATATACTGTATATACAGGGTGGCGCAAAAGTCGCGCATCATAGGAATTTTCAGTGTTGATTATAATATTTTTTTTTTTCTTTTTGGTAGGGGATGGCTGCGAAATTAACAATAGAGGAGAGGGTGAGCTTAGTTTTAATGCTGGAATACCAGGTACAACAAATCGATGAATCGGTACAGAATTTAAATTCTGTATCGATTCGTCGATTTGTGTGTATATATATATATATATATATATATATATATATATATATATATATATATAATATATATATATATATATATATATAACATATATATATATATATATGTCCCCGCAAGGGGGTTCTAAGCTCGTGCTCTTGAGTGCTCTTTGTGCTCGTTTGTACGTGCTTGTTCCTGGAGGTTTCACGTGCGCCCTCCCGGCCCTAGCACCCAAGGATGATGGGGCTCGACCCTGCAGTCCTTGTCATCCTTGGTCTTTTTCCACTTCGACTGTCCCCTCCACCCTTTCTTTTTCCTCTGTCTTTCCTCTCACTTTTTCTTTGTTTTTCCGCTGAGATATGCCCTTTAAATAGAGGCGAATCGGTTCTTCCTGAACTAAAAAAAAAAAAAAAAAAAAATATATATATATATATATATATATATATATATATATATATATATATATATATATATATATATTTTAAACGTAGTAAACTAAACTTTAAAGCAAAATATGGTTTTCATTCCGCCCGAATTATTCTGACAGAGGTCAAGCTTGTTGCCGCACTTTAGACATACAGCTTAACGTGGAATCCGAACCATAACCCACCAAGGAAGTCAGAAATTACAAAGTCGTCGGACTCGATCTCACGACTCCCGATTAGAAGCACAGAATATATGTGTGTGTGTGTGGTGTGTGTGTGTGTGTGTGTGTGTGTGTGTGTATATATATATATATATATATATATATATATATATATATATATATATATATATATATAGTGTCCCCAAAAAATGTTTACACATCATATTAACATATACTGTATATATCAATAAGCAAAATAGGCGGATAGTAAATAGATAACAATAGGCTTCTTTAATGTTTAAATGTTCGAAATATCAGCCAGCAGCGTCAATACCTTCATGGTTGTGCTGCTTACTTTAATGTTTTAAATGTTCAAAATGTCCGCCACTAGCATCAATACATTCTTGACAACGGCGCGCAACAGATCGGCATACTGTTCGGAGTGGAATGTTGGCAGAGGCTATTTCAATTCGTGTCTCAAGGCCTGTAGTGTCCTTGGTTTTCAGCATACACAGTGTTCTTCAGAGTGCTCCACAAGTAAAAGTCTAAGGGTGTTAAGTCAGGAGATCGTGGTGGATACTCCGTACATCCCTACGTCCTATCCATCTTCTAGGAAAACAAACACTGAGAAAATTTCTAACGTCATTGTGGTAATGTGGTGGCGCGCCATCCTGTTGAAAGTAACACTCTTCTTCCAAAAAAAGAGCTCTGATTGAAGGTACAATGTTGCCTTGCAGCATTGATAAGTAAGCAGCACCTGTGACAGTGTCCTCAAAGAAAAATGGCCCTATCAGTCCTCTGGAAGACAGACCACACCACACTGACACTCCTGGTTGATTAAGTGCTCGTTCTTCTGTTACGTTTGGATTTTCGGTGGCCCAGTACACACAGTCGTGTCGAGTGATAGTACCATTAAGTTTAAAAGTGGCTTCATCGGACCAAACAATGAAATCAGGAAAAGATTGTTTTTCATCACACATGTGCAAAAACCACTCACAAAATTCTTTTCGACGATCTGGATCGTCTTCATTCATTGCATGAAGCAGTCTAGGTATGTACGCCGTACGGTTTCCACTTTTCACGTCGCAAAATGCGATGAAGCTGGATTTAGAAACACCAGTCTCACGAGAACATTGCCTTGTAGACTTATTTGGAGAGTTTGTGAAGGCCTGTAACACGGTATCAACACTTTTATTGTCAGTTGAAGTGCGACGTCTTCCAGATCGGCCTTTGTTGACGTTTTGCACTGTTCCGTCAATCTCAAACTTATCACGTAATCTTGTAATTGTTACCCGTGATGGTGGTAATGTTCCAAACTCATTTCTCCAATGTCTCTATACCTCAGCCACATTCGCCGTCTTCCAGTATTGCTTCAGAATCCACTTACGTTGCTCAAACGATAAGCAATGCCCCCATTTCCTGTAACAAGGGCTACTACCGTTATTTAAGTACAATACACCATTACTATACTACTATTACTAAGTACTATAAATATACTAATACATCAGCGCATATTACTATCATCTAAAGTGTGCATGTTGATATATATATATATATATATATATATATATATATATATATATATATATATGTTAATATGATGTGTGTAAACATTTTATTGGGACACCTGGTATATGAAAGAGGGACCAAGGCCGAACACCCGCAAAAACGCCTCCCATAGGAAGAGAAAAAGATAGCCGAAATCAAGATTCAAAGTTTTCAAGATGCTTGGACACTCTACGGTTGAAAGATTGGAAGTCAAAGCCAGGAAGAAAGATGGATTGAGGAAGGTTGATCCAGAGTTGACCGATTGAGTACATGAAAGATTGAGAATACCGATTAACCCTTGCGTAAGAGAGTTGAATAGAAAATGTGTCGAAAATCTGGTACTGCAAGCTCTCCTTAAAGGAGGCATGACGTTAGAGGTTTCAGAAAAGCAGTACTCGTTATAATAGCGATAGTAAAGAGAGAGTGAGGCAACACTGCGACGATCAGAGAGGGATTGAAGATAATCAGTAAGAAGCGAGGACTCGATGAGACGAAAAGCCTTTAATTTCACTCGGTCAAGTAAAGCTGTGTGGGTTGGGTCACCTTACACATGAGAAGCATACTCCATACAAGGGCGGACAAGGCCCTTGTATAGAGACAGCAGCTGAGTGGAAATGCTGGAAAACGCGGAACCGGTACAGTACACCTAACCTTTTAAAAGCTGTTTTAGAAAGAGAGTATATGTGATTTTTCCATATACAAACACACACACACAACACACACATTATATATATATATATATATATATATATATATATATACAAAAATCAAGTGTCCTCCACATCTCTCCATCTCACTTCTCCCTACATCCACACATCGAGCTAAGTCGTGGTCAATGTCGTAACACCATTTACCGTCGATCAGCAAAGTTAAGCGACATTTGGTCTGGGTTGTAATTGGATGGGGTACCGTCCTCTTCCTCCAAGTTATGTAGCGACTAGTGGTTTGGATCCCACGTAAAGCTGTAGGCTCCCTCCGTAATATGAGCTTAGAAGTTGCAAAGAAGGTTAAAGAACCTCATCAAACAACATCGCCAGATCCATAAATGGCCTCATTTCATTTTACCTACCTCCCCCCCTAATCTCTCTTTATACGTTTCCAATAACACCGCCCCCCCCCCTCAAAAAATAAGAGAAAAAGAGATACGCAATAGTCGGTAGAACATGCATTCAGATTCTGATAGAAGATTTAAGTTCTGAGTCCCCGTAATCTCTTAGAATATACAGAGGAATCTCTTAGAATATACAGAGGGATTATTTGCGGGGTTGAGAATGCATCAATCTGTCTATATACGAAAATTCACAGAAAAGCATTCCAAGAAGAGAATGCAACTGTGTGTGTGTGTGTGTGTGTGTGTGTGTGTGGTGTGTGTGTGTGATGCAAACCCACAGGGAAAAAGAAAAATGATTCCAAGGCCTTTCGTGTATTCAGAAGTACACCTCGTCACCTGACGAATACACGAAAGGCCTTGGAATTATTTTTCTTTTTCCGTTAGTTTGCATCATTCATTCATTTCACATGTTTAATTGTGAAATTCATCCCATATACACACACACACACACACATATATATATATATGTTTGTAGTTGTTAAATTTCTTTCGTAACGGTAAAGGTCATGTGACGAAGGAGACCTATACAACTTTACATGAATGAGATTCGAGGTACCACGGGTCGCTACATCATCTTAAACCGGTGGACGGTCCCTCTTGCAACTACGAAACGAACTAAAGGTCACTTTAACTTCGTTAATCAAACGAGAAGCGGTGTTTTGACGTGAACACGACGTAGCCTGACTCAGTTTTCAAAGGAAGCTTTACTGGGACAGTGTTTTGTATTTTGTTCCATTTTCACTTTAATTCGTGTTGGCAGGTAATCGTAGAAAATCGTACAAAATCAAACAAAAATTATACAAAATCGTGTAAAATCGAACAAAAATCATATAAAATGGTACAAAATCGAACAATTTTTTTTACAAAATCTTACAAAGAATTCAGCTCCAATTGCGTTTCTATGCCATCGTCACAATTAGGCTTCAAATGCTCTTAATTAAACGTTCCATCTATTTCATATTAATTACTTTTCTTCTGCGAAATTACCTTTGTGCTAAAATAATGAAATGATGGGGTTAACTTCCTTTACGACATCTAAGGTCATATGACGAAGGAGACCTATGGCTTTACGGCTTTACGTGGGATCCGAAACACGGGTCGCTACATAACAATCTGGACGCAGAAGACGGAATCTCATCCGACTACAACCCAGACCCAGTATCGCGTAACTTCGGTGATCGATGAGAAGCGCCATTACGACACTGATTCCGACGTAGCTTACGTTTCGCTCTTTACGAGGTTTTGGAATATAAAGTCGAATGCAGTCGGTCACTGTACCTTATACTTAGTGTTTAACTCGTCCTTTCTTAAAATTACATCTTAAAATTACATCATTCTGGAGTAAATTTTGTATACAAATGTATCGACAACGAACCAAATTTAACGAAAAAGTTTCGTATACGACGTACTATTTAGTGTATCGTTGAAATTAATATTGTATTCTATTATTATTTATAATATTCAATAACATATTTATATATATAATTTATTAAAATAAATAAAAGTGAATATATTTATCGTTTGCTAAAATCGGGAATTTATTAATGATACAAAATATAAAAGTTTGACATAAATGTAAAACGTAAGTTAGGTTATATGAATTTCAAGTAGGCCTAAGGTAAATTCCAGAAAAGAATATATCCTGCACGAAAACATTCAAACGGGTCTTAACATGATTTTACTGGAACATGTGACTTTTTTTTCATTTAACCAATAGGATTGGGAGAATATGTCACGTGATGCCACACCATGAGTTCATCCAATCATGTATTTGTAAACAATTTTAGTGTTAAAAAAATACTTGAAATAAATATCAAAATCGTTAATTAAGTTAATTAAAGTTAATTAAATAATATAAAACAGTTAGAAATTTGGAAAACTCATAAAAATAGTGTATTTAAAGTTGTTTGTAAGTTCCAGGATCACGGTACAAAAAGCCCTAAAAACATTCTGGCGGGAAACACAATCACAGATGGGAGGTCACGAATGAAACGAAACAAGAGAGCGCACAAGAAGACCGGAGGAAAGAGGATAGTCGGTAACAGCCATGCAGAGGGAGAAGAGTAGAGCTAAATAATCACTGTTTCCCGGGCAATTCAGAATTTCCTAAAGAGTTAATGATAAAGTTTGATTTAAGCCAATTAAGATATTGCTTATACTGTATATTTTTTTTTCTTTACTACTAGGGGCACTCAAAATATTTTGCCCCGCCACTTTTTCTTAGCTAAATAATAGGCCATGGGGCTGAAATGCCTTTTGGGCAGTAAGTTTGAACTTTCTGCGCTTCACAGAACCGGATTTTTCCAGTTTGAAACTCCCATCCTTGTATAAAACCGCTTTTAAACGCCCTTGTATAAAACTGATGGTTAACGCAGTTTCGAAAATGGCGTCTGACAGTGATGTGCGCCGTAAACAGAGCTGTTATCGAGTTTTTAAACGCAGAGAAGGAAACAGTTGGACATATTCACAAACGTCTACAAAACGTTTACGGAGATGCTGTTGTTGATCGAAGCACAGTTGGACGCTGGTCTAAACGTGTGAGGTCATCGGAGAGGGAGAGCCAGCCTCGATGATGAGCCACGCAGCGGTCGCCCGGCATCGGCTGTCACATCTCACACTGTGCAACGTGCTAACAGCAACCTTCGATCAAATCGATCAAATCTAGCTCACTGGAGCTAGGAATTAGTGAAGGAAGTGTGAATACGATAATTCAGCAACTGGGATACTCAAAAGTGTGTTCACGGTTTGTTCCTCGTCAACTGACTGAAGATCACAAAGCCCGAAGAAAAGAAATTGCTTCTGAGTCATTGGTTCGACACGAGACAGAAGGGGATGACTTCCTTTCACGAATTGTGACTGGGGATGAGACTTGGGTACACCACTTTCAACCTGAAACAAAACGTCAATCCATGGAGTGGCATCACGCAGACTCCCCACGCAAGAAAAAGTTCAAAATGGCTCCCTCTGCAGGAAAGGTTATGGCCACCATCTTCTGGGACATGAAAGGGGTGATTCTGGTGAATATTATGAAGAAAGGACACACAAACAATCAACTCAGAGGCATATATTGCTACCCTACAGAGACTCCAGAGACGTATAAAGCGAGCTCGACCGGAGAGAGAACTGGAACACGTCCTTCTTTTGCACGATAACGCAAGACCACACAACAGTTTGCAAACAAGAGAGGCCATCACAAAAATGCGCTTCACTGTGTTACCCCACCCTCCATACAGCTCGGATCTGGCACCTTCAGACTTCCATTTGTTTGGGCCAATGAAGGATGCTATTCGTGGAAGAAAGTTTCAGAGTGACGATGAGGTTATTGAGGAGGTTAAGAGGTGGCTCCAGCGGAACCCAGCGGACTTTTACCAGCAAGGAATGAAGGCCCTTGTTTCGAGGTGGAGGAAAGCCGTAGAAAAGGATGGAGACTATGTGGAAAAATAAAAATTGTCAAAAAGGTATGTAACTACGTGTGTACAAAATTTCTGGAACTTACAAAGAAACTTGGAAAGAAAAAAAAAGGGTGGGGCAAAATATATTGAGTGGCCCTCGTATTTAATACCTGACTTAAATACATAATATTTTTCGACTAATATTTTTCATACCCGACTGTGACATGTGGTTCAAGTAAATGCCATAAGTGAAGTGATGATATTTTCCAAACAGACGAATGTGTTGGGACTAGCGATGCCGTCATCAAGGAGCTAACCTAAAGAGTAGCTCTATCGTTCCTCGTGGGTATGGTAAATTCTGGTTACCTTGGTAATATAAAACAAATCGGTGTTCAGAGAAAGGTAGGCCCAGGACCAATGTTCCCTCTAATTTTTTTTAGTTCGTGTGCGCAAGAAATTTTCGTTGTGCATACATTTAGATTCATGGTGAAAAATTGTGCAAACATTTCTGAGCGCTATTATCTTCAAAATTAAATGTATATAAATATTAAATACTTAAATATTATTTCCATAAGGTGATAGCTTGATCATCACGGTACTATTAAATGGATATTAAAAAACTGTTTACAATATTATATATTCTTAAAAAAGTAAACATTTTATCCATTCTAAAAATATGAATAAAATAAAAAATAGTAAAATAAAATTCAACAAAATAAAGAAATAAAATAAAAATAACATTAATTGAAAATGATTATTTTAGTTATCATTTCTCAAAACAATTTTTAGCATTTAGCAATTTAAAATAGACTATCAAGATTAATACATGATTTTATCCATTCACAAAATAGGAATAAAATAAAAAATAATTCAATAAAATATAATCAAAATAACATTAAATGAAAGTGCCTTTCATTTAAGTATTATTATTATTTCTCCCTACGATCTTTAGCATTTGCCCATTCCAAATAAACTCTATGAAGATTAATACATCCGTCATCATTCAGGTAACTTTTAATTCGCATGAGCGTGTCCAAATGATTTTCTTTCAAGCGGTTTCTTAATTTGTTCTTTATAGAATTCATTAAACTGAAATTTTTTAAATTACTTAATTTACTGTCGTGACTCATGATACGCTTGAGCCTGTGCGCATTTTATTTTGCTGTGTGCGCGGGTTTCACAACGCGTGTGCGCGCGCACACGCGCACACCTTAGAGGGAACATTGCCCAGGACCGAAAGAGGGCCGTGGTCAACATCCTGTAAACTCAAGGCCTACTCTCGTATGAGATGGGCTTACCGTAGGTGCTGTCGTAACGCCAAAACGATACAACTCACCCACGTATGCTGATACGCTACGAATCAGCTGGCTATCGCTACCAATTTTGTAATAATATAACACGAGTAAAGTCCTCGTTACTATTTCACAGATCTAAACGACTGATAGTCAAAATTAATAAATAGACAGAACTGTTCATTACACTGGCCAACAAAATGAAACTTTTTTTTCTCATCACAAACATGATCACACTTTTCTTAATGCATTTTTCGCGCTGATTCCGAATCTGGTTTTATTTTTTTCTAGCACGTATAGTTATATAGATACACTGGTTTTGATATTTTTAAGTTTTTGATATTGCTATAAGAAAATTTATGGATGTATAGATCACACTTAGGAATGCTAAACAACAAATACATCATATACCTTATTCAATGTACTTATAAATAAAGAATATATACATTATTTTATTAAAAGCGCTGTGAGTGTGATTTCCTTTTGTAAATTTGGCCTGGATTGTCACGATACAGCATCCAACAATGGTCCGCCATCATGCTTTCATTCCAATATCCTTGGTAGCGCTTCTCCATCATCTGAATATCTTGATGGAAGCGCTCTCCTTGCTCGTCACTCACTGCACCAAGGTTTTCAGGAAAGAAATCTAAGTGGGAATGCAGGAAGTGAATTTTTAACGACATTCGACACTCCATTTCTTTGAAGGCATCAAGGAGGTTCTTGACTCCATCCTTATACGCAGGTGACTTGTTGCTTCCAAGAAAGTTTTCACATATCCATTTGAACGCCAGCCAAGCCTTCAATTCCAGCGGACTTAGGACTTTTTCAAATTCAGTGTCATTCAAAACCTCCCTTATTTGTGGCCCAACAAAATTCCTTCCTTCAATTTTGCTGCAGTAACCTTCGGAAATTTCCTTGAAAGGTATTGGAACCCTTCAGAATTGACTTTACCCATTGCTTTAACAAAATTCTTCATTAAACCAAGTTTAATGTGAAGAGGTGGCAGATAGATCTTTTGGGATCCACTAAAGGGACAGACTGGACATTGCTTATCCCTGGGACATATGTATACCTAAGTGGCCAGTCACTTTTGGTGTAATGTTCTATAGTGGCGCGACTGTCCCACAGGCAAAGGAAAGTATTTGATTGCCTTAAGTAGTATATCCATATTGTCATATGTCTCTTTTAGATGGACGGAATGGGCAATGGGGATGGATGGCATTATATTACCATTATGCAAAAGAACTGCTTTTAGGCTTCTCTGCGACGAATCAATAAAGAGGCGCCACTCAGATGCCACATACGTCTGAGATATGGCTGTAAATAGTCCATTGATGTCATGGCAATAACAGAGGACCGTCTACTGAAAAGAATGCTATTAATTCAAAATTCCGCTTTCGGTAGTAACTAATACGAACATTGTTCTCAAGTAAATTGTTCTCCTTTAGTCTTGAGGCGAGAAGCTCTGATTTCTCTTTAGACAGCGATAAGTCTCTAACAAGATCATTCAACTGTCCTTGGGTTAACTTTTTAGGCTCTAAATGTCTATCTTCAAAAGTGTACTCTGGTTCTGTAGATGGTCCGGAAACGCCAGTTGCACCTTCATCACTTTCCATGTCATCTATGATAGAATCTAGCCTATCACTTGGGGGAATTGGAATGGGCAATGTTTCATCATGTTTTACTGGTCTATGTGCTGAATCCAAGTTTGGATATACAATCTGGTGTTTGTTCTTGGCAGAAAACCCCATTAAGTTCACACTACAAAAATAACAGTCTTCATGATGATCTCTCGGCTCCCTCCATATCATGGGTATGGCAAATGGCATTGAAGCTTTCTTTTTGTTAAGCCAATCACGTAATCCATTTGAACAGCCAGAACAGATTTGATGTGGCGCCCATGGTTTATCTTGGTCACCTAGATGGCAACCAAAGTATAGCTTGTATATTTTCTTAATGTCGGTTGTAATACTTCGTCGCTGTGTTTTAGTTGTCAACTGGCCGCATACGAAACAGAACTTGTCGGGGTCATTCTTACATTGTCGAGGCATGTTGACTGACCTGAGCAAACTATAAATTAAAAAAAAATGTACACCAACTTGACACAACAAGTTCTTGGACTGGACTGATCTTTTGACACACAAAGCACGGCGTTGTTGCCTGAATCACAATGCTGCTAGACGTAAAAGCTCACACCTGAAATACATAAGATGTATAATTAAGATAATTGAAATAAATAAGATGAATAAACTAAAAAAACACAATAAAATAAACACAATCAAATGTTGAAATATTAGTATTTTGCCTATTTAAAATGGTTAAATCTGTGTAGTTATATATATGCCTTCATCTTGAAAACTATACGTGCTAGAAAAAATCTGAATGCAGTTTTGGAATCAGCGTGAAAAATGCTATCCAGCCACCACAAAGTTTACTCTGATGAAAAATCTTTGTTGACCAGTGTTATTTTCAGTTAGTTATCGACTATCATGACACGTGCGATATTTCCTTTGAAATATACAATATCTTCAATTAAATATTTCTGCTTTTCATTTTGACTTTGTACTTTGGTGATAATTATACTGAATGAACAGTGTGTTTCAAGAGTTACGCACATCCAGATTAAAAGAATTTTCTTTACTTTTTAGTATCAGGTTTATAAGCAACTTTCTATATGTCCTATTTTCAAGGTTGGGAAAATTCCCTCGTCGAGTAGTATGCAGGACATTTCACCACACTTTATCATCTCTCTCATTTTAGAAAGTAATGACAAGATCGCGAATACAGATCCTCGAAACGCCGGTAGAAGACATGCGAGATTATGCTTGCCAACAAAAGAACGCAAACTATTGTGTGACACACGCCTTCAAAATAGCCAATATAGCAATCCTGAGACACGCGTGGCATTTGCCATGGACTCTGACGGATCTCTACCCCTAGCTACACCCCTTGTTCTATAGGGTAAGAGAGACTAAAGCGTGTAAGTGCAACCACGCATCAGTTTGCCCACCAGTGCATCTAAACGGGTGGTAAACATTGGTGCTACTGTAGTATGCGGTCTACCGTTAAGTTTCTACTGTAGTATGCGGTCTACCGTTAAGTTTCTAATGTAGTATGCGGTCTACCGTTCAAAATATTTAAAAGGAATTGAAAATGAATTGAAAGGAATTATAATTTAATTTACACAATTAAGGAATTATTAAAGAAGTTAAACATACTACTACCGCATACTTAACGGTAGACCGCATACTACAGTACGCCCTTGATGATTGGTTAGGTTAAGTCGTGATATTTTCGTTAGTTTTAACGAAAATATCACGACTTAACCTAACCAATCGTCAAGGGCGTACAATTAACCTAATAATAAAATAATAAGATAAGAAGCTATAATTAAAAGGTAGACCGCCGAATCGTAGGTAGACCGCATACTACAGTAGCACCGTAAACATTTCCAAGCTCAAACACATACTATAAGCCTTTATTAAGGACTTTTCAGGTGAGCTATATAACTTCGGAATTCTTTTTATAAAATCACTACTTTGCGCCAAAACTGGAAACTTAAAACAAAGGCGGTTGCTACAGGCCTGATATTTATGGGATTATGATATTTTTTTAATTTAAACGTGCGTAACTTTGGGGACACCTTGTACATCAGCGAGACTATGTAAAAAAAAAATATACACAAAAAAATACAACATATTATTAATTATTACTTGTAAACTAAATAGTTTTACCTTATATTCGCAAATATAAAAATGCCTCCTTTAAAATCAAAAGAAAACGTAAAGTGGAAAAATAACGCTACTTTCTTAATAAAATAAAAACATTCTAAAACATTATTTAAATTTAATACAGAAATTTAATGTTTTTTTATTCTAGCTGGTTATTTTCTGTTTAAGGGGGGAAGGGGTATTTGGTATGTTCAGTGGCAGATCTAGGAATTTTCAAAGGCGCCGTCGGATCCAAAGCTCTTTATACCTTTACAATACCAGTGCTAAGCTAGAAAACACATTGTTTTACATCAGATTGGCTTGCGTTGTATTAACAAGCCTCTGAAAATATATCATTCATGGTGGTGGTGGTGGGGGGGGGGTGGGTGCCGCTTCCCCTTAAATCCGCTACTGGGTATGTTATATTCTATAACCATAATAATAAGACAATTATCCAAGTGGAAATTTTAAAAATGAAACGAATATAGTCCCATTGGTACGAGGAAATAAAGACTACTTTTGGAAATAACTAACACCATATTGTATCTCTGAATTAATAGCTGTTAGACTATACCGTATGAGACCTATAATTTATAAGTTGGGTGTTATAAATGTGAACTTGGAAGGGACCCTAATTATCATGTTTTTTGTTATTTTCTTCCTCCAAAGAGAAAAAAAATATTAGTAAATTATTAACAAGTGTCCACAGGAATAAGAAATTAAATATTTTACATGTAAGATGAAATTTATATATAATATATACATGTACACAGTACACACATTTGGAGTACGGGTCCAATTTTGGAATCCGCATATGCCCTTGAACAAACCCTCCAAATCAGCAATAAGGGATCACTGCCACCTTCACAACCACCCGTTACTTGCCTCCAATTTCAAAATCATTAATTCAGCCAACCAACTAATCGACCTCCGCATACTTGAGTCCCTTTATATCCTCAGTATCCAGTCAACCCTCAACGATTACAGTTCCGCTTTCAATTTAAACATTGCCAAATAAACTCCCAAACTCAAAAGAAATCCACCATCACTCCGCCGGCTCCATTTTTCTAATATGGAATTCTTTCAAGAGGCAACCATTCCCAATCTTCTGTACAATTAGTCTCTCATTACGTTAACAATTTGGTAAGAACCCCTTCAATTCTGCTTCACCTAAACCGTTTCATATTTTACTTATTGTCCATACTTTTATACTTTATATCATTTAATTTTTAATCTTCTAATTTAATATATATTGTAACTTAATATTAATTCTCGCTAATTGTTGCGCCATTTTAATTTATTGTTCGTTTTTATTTATTATACTTATTTATTTCTATTTGTTTTTAAACTTTTTAGCACTGATGATGGAAATTGAATTTTTCCGAAACGTCTGTTAATAAACATGTACCATCTTTTCGTCCTCCTATTCCTCGCTATATATATATATATATATATATATATATATATATATATATAATATACACACATACAATAACCGCAACCGCAACCGCACTACAACCGCACAAAAATTCGCAACCGTAACCGCAACCGCCGTTCCATAAGTGCGGTTGCGGTTGTAAAAGCTTAGTTAATTTTAATTTTAGGTTAATTAGAAATATTTCTTTTTTTAAAAAGAAAATGATGGGTCTCCTTATGCGTGCTTAAACGTGACGTCATACGGCTGCCGTAGTAAAATTGGTTTAAACTGCGCTCTAAGTTATTACTCTGTGAGCGCCATGAAGTAACATTTATTTTTATTTAATTTTCTTCAAACTAAAATCGCCTTTAGTACAATAGTCAATAAAGCTTATTCCTGCTCGACGGACCTCTCGGGTTCGTGTAACTTGGTCAATGGCCTTGGTTGGCCAAAGGGGTGGTTTCTCGAACATGACTCCCCCCAAAAGGGGGTAAAGAAGTGGTCTGTGTTAAAACGGACCTGCGCAGTCTCAACTCGCTGCTAGTTGACAACATCAGTCCTCGTTCTGCTTTGATTGTTATCGGTGTAATGTTATGAGCTCTTCATATCTTCAACGGTTTTTCATATTGTGTAATGTTTAGTTTATTGAATAACGATACAACTGTGATTGCATTATTGCTCTTAACTGTTACTGTATTGTAATTACTGACAGTGATAACTGATAAGTACTTATTTTTTATTTTTCGTGTTCACAGATTTTAAATTAAGATTTGAAACATTATATTAACAGAAATGGAGACCAGTGTGTGGTGGAAATATTTTAGTAAGGAATCCACTGATACTGCAAAATGTGATCTTTGTAATAAACTATATTCTCGCAAGGGACGTAGTACAACTAATCTTAAAAATCATATGAAGTCAATGCACTTAGTGCAAAATATGGTTTTAATTAATTTGACCTATTCTTTCATAATAGCTATATAAGTTTAGAATATACTTCATTTAAATAGTATTTATTTAGTAAATACCTTATGTTGAACACAAGTTTTGCAACACACACATAGCGGTAGCGGTGTATTGCAAAACTTGTGTTCAACATAAGGTATTTACTAAATAAATACTATTTAGTATATATTATGTACCAAGTGTGGCTAAATCGCACTATAGTGGCTAAATCCAGTTAATAATTACGCATTTTTCCTAGTATATGATAACCGCAACCGCAACCGCGGTTGGAAAAAATTCGACGACCGCAAACACAACCGCAACCGCGGTTGTGAAAAACCGACCACTCGATCCATCACTAATATATATATATACACATACATATATATACACACACACACATATATATATATACACAATATACAGCTGCGGTAGGACAAGGAGCCATGAAAACGAGGATGGGAAATACCCTCAGAATACGGGGGCCAAAGCTTTTCAATGTCCTTGCAAAAGAAGTGAGGAATCTCCAGCACACCGACCTGAATAACTTCAAGAACCAGCTGGACAGATTCTTGTGCAAAGTCCCTGACCAGCCATGCGTGGCTGGCTACGAGGGCAGGAGGCGATCAGAGAGCAATTCCCTCCTTCACCAAGTCCCGCAAATGAGGCGGGATGCTGCAGAGGGGTCGACCGCAGGTCGACCCTGAACCGTCGTTCAAACTCAACAAAATGATGAATGACGATATATATATATATATATATATATATATATATATATATATATATGGTGAGTGAGCATTCACGCGTGCGTTCAAGCGACCTTAATTCCCCACCTCCTCACCTCATGACGTCACAACAAAAACTATCTCATCATTATTAAAAAAAAAAAAAAAAAACCTCGTTAACAGCCAACTGTCAGACAGGATTTCCAAAATTTTTATTTAAACGTTAATTAAAGGTGTCATTCTTCCGGTGACACCTGCGAAGAAAGCATTTTGAACAGCGTTCGAAAACGTTCCAATGTCCCGATTTGGCAAAAAAAAGTTTTATTCCGAATGGGGAAAAACTTTGCCAATTGTTGAATCGTTCCTTAAAGAAAAAATGGCGTCTTACGAAAAGATGTGAAATCGAGAAGTGTCACTGTCTTTAACTGCTTGTGAAAGCTTTTCCAGAGCGTTTATGTCTCCATAAACTTTCGCAAAGGCCTCTTTTACTTTGAAACTTGGGGGCTCTTAACATACTTTTTGGGTAATGGTCTCGTAAACACACACACACACATATATATATATATATATATCATGCATGGGTAATTGTAATTAATTATAATTACATTTTTTCATGTAATTGGCAATTAATTATAATTGACTATCTAAAATGTAATTGTAATTAATTACATTAGGAAACCAAGGTAACTGATACAATTACAGTCAATTACTTTGAATTACATAAATATTAAAGTTAATATATATAATAAATAATGGCAGGTTGTGGGATCGAGTTCGGACTACGCCTTTGTGATTTAATTTTTCCTCCACGTCGTGGTTCGGATTTGACATTAAGCTGTAGGTCTAAGGCGGGGGTAAAAGCTTAACCTTCGTCAGAATGAGCAAATCGGGCGAAAATCAAGGTAAACCAACGTATATATTTACAGTACATATATTTAATATACATGAGAAGTATACGTCATAGAGGGGCGGACAAGACCCCTGAAGAGAAACAGCAACTGAGTGGGGTTGAAGAAACTGCGGAGCCGGGACAGCACAACTAACCTCTTAGAAGCTGTTTTAGAAAGGGAGTAGGCCTATATGTGATCTTTCCGAGGAAGATCACGAGAAGAGAAAACGCCAAGAATGTTAAGAGAAGAGGAAGGACTGAGTTGTGTATTGTTGAAACTAAGAGGATAGTCGTGTGGAAGATTGTGAAGGATGAAAGAACTGGTTTTTTTTGGGGGCATTGAAAACACGAAGTATTCTTTGCCCAAATCAGAGATAGTAGAAAGATCAAAGGTTAGGTACGCCATAACCGTCTCACGCGAAGCATGGAGTGACTGTTGAAAGGGATGCCTTGTGAAGCGAGTGGAGAAGTGAAGGGTGGAATCATCGGCATAGGAGTAGATAGGACAGTAAGTGCGAGTGAAAAGATCATTCATAAATAAAAGACTGAGTGGGTGACAGGACAGAACCTTGAGGAATACTACTACTGATAGTTTTAGGTGAAGAACAGTGACCATCTACAACAGCAGCTATAGATCGGCCAGAAAGGAAATTAGAGAGGAAGGCACAGATAGAAGGTAGAAACCGAAGGAGGGCAGTTTGGAAATTAAGATGAAAGATGTCTATATCAAACTTCCTTTCCTTGGTCATGACACTGACAAGAGCATACTCGTTCGTAACGTCTTATCTAAGTCCTTTCCTCAATGTTGTTTTAAATTTATTAATACTAATAATCCTCCTACATTTATAATTTTTGCCGTTATAAAGAACGCTTCCCTTCGCTTGTCAGGTTCTCTGTGATATATCTTTACACGTGTGCGGACTGTAATGGCCGCTACGTGGGCCAAACCGGCCTGCAACTTGAGTAGAAAATTAATAAACATAGGCGCTTTTCCAAGCGGGCTGGTTGTCCTCTAACTAATCCTGAATATTCTGGTACTAGGCATTGACAGCGAATTGCCTGATCACCCAATAAATACTATTCATTTCTCTAGTTTATCATCTTAAAGACTGGACTTGACAGAATCGGACCCTTTCCTTGAATCCTCGGAATTTATTCTTTGAATTATTCACTTTATACAAACTTTATACCAACCAACTATTTGCTACCCCCCTTTTTACACTCTTGTGTTTTCTCGTTATTTCTTCCGTCGCCCTTGATTTGTTTTACCTTTTATCGGTGTTTTAATTGCTTCGTATTACAGTTTTACTTCATATCCTTGTTTTAATTTTGTTTATTTTCACTTAGCCTTTCACTGATGATGGTCCTCGCCCTGGGTCGAAACGTCTATAATATATGTTTGGAGTCATCGTCGTAGTCGTCTTGTTCTTTATTAGAATTCGATTTCCTAAGAATCTCTCTCTCTCTCTCTCTCTCTCTCTCTCTCTCTCTCTCTCTCTCTCTCTCTCTCTCTCTCTCTCTCTCTCTCTCTCTCTCTCTCTCTCTATATATATATATATATATATATATATATATATATATATATAGTAGCGTAGGTGATATGAGGTTAGAGATGGGCGGCGATGTTGAGGGAGTGTGGAGTGCATTCCGGGACGAGTTTATGGTGCTGCAGTCTGCTGCCATACCCTCAAAACCGGTCACCCCTGCTTCAACGCAGCCTAAGTGGTTCAGTTGTGACATCGCTTCGGCTATCCGAAATAGGAAAGTAGCGTATAGGAGGGCGAAGGCCAATCGTTCCCATGATAACACTGAAGCGTATGTCCGCCTGTGTAGGGAAGTGAAGGCGAAGGTTAGGCTAGCGAAACGTAACGAAGAACTACGGGTGGCAAGCCTCTGCAAGGGGAACCCTAAGGAGTTCTTCAGTTATGTTAATAGTAGAAAGCCCATTAGAAGCATGATAGGTCCGTTAAAGGACCGAAGCGGTGTTCTGCGGACCTCCGACGCGGACATCGCTAATGTGCTTAATGAGTACTTTGCGGGAGTGTTCACCAGGGAGGACAACCGCGTCATCCCTGAGCAGGCGTCAGGCAGGAAGGTGCTGGCCTGGATAGTGTTCGATGCACCGCGACAGTCGTTGCCGATAGAATAGACAAACTGAACGCGTTTAAGGCTCCTGGGCGAGACCAGTTTCTCCCTAGAGTGTTGCGGGAGGTGCGCGACCAGGTGGCTCCCCACCTGGCTACAGTCTTCAACAAATCGTTGGAGACGGGCCAGGTGCCTATCTTTAAGAAAGGGGATCACGAAAGTCCAGGGAACTATCGTCCAATTAGTCTCACTTCAGTTGTAGGTAAATTATTAGAGGGGATAATAGCGGATAGGATCGTTGACCATTTGGATTCCTACAAGCTGCTTGGGGACTCCCAACATGGGTTTAGACAACATAG
The DNA here is from genome assembly GCA_023014485.1 of Bathynomus jamesi. NCBI lineage: Eukaryota > Metazoa > Arthropoda > Malacostraca > Isopoda > Cirolanidae > Bathynomus > Bathynomus jamesi. The sequence continues at coordinate 535,115 of JAJOZX010001864.1, forward strand.
GTCGTATCTCACCAACTTGCTCGAGTTTTTCCACGCCATGTTGGGTGAGTATGATAAGAGTAGGGCGATTAATATACTTTATCTCGACTTTCAGAAAGCCTTTAATAAGGTACCTCACCGCCGGCTAATGGCGAAAGTGAGCGCGCTGGGTATCGGTGAGGAAGTAGGTAGGTGAACCCGCGTAAGAGCTTGAAAACCTCGATGAGTTGACCGCGCAGCCTCCGAGTTTCCAGCGAAAACAAGTCCAGGGCGCGTAGGCGTCGATTGTAGCCTATATGTCTAACGGAAGGGATTAACTTTGTGGCCCTCGCCTGCACTCGCTCCAGCCTCTCAATATCTTTCCTGAGGGTGGGCGACCAGAACTGCACAGCATACTCCAGGTGCGGCCGAACCAGGGAATTGTACAGAGAGAGCACAATTTCCTTGTTCCGAAACTGAAATTGCCTCCTGATATAACCCAACAGCTTCTGGGCTTTCTTTTCCACCTCTACAGCACTGTTTCGTAAACTTAAGGTCGCTGCTAATTAGCACACCCAAGACGTTTTCCAAATCAGTGGCCTCGATATTACTCCCCAACATGGAGTATTCCTACTTTGGTAAATGCAAAGTGATGCACATTGGCTACGCCAATACCAAGTTAAATGGCATTTGTCATTTCTCGGACTACTCTCCTATCCTACCTAAGTCCGCACGCAGTTGCTTGATCGCTTCGGGCGTCCCAACATTGGCCCCAAGCTTGGTGTCATCAGCGAATTTGGCGATCCGACTGACGATGCCACCGTCGATATCATCTATGTAAATGATAAACAGTGGCCCCAAAACGGAATCCTGAGAAACCCCACTAGTGACCGAGGCCCAACCCGAACTAACCCCTTTAATTACAACCCTCTGCCGCCTATTCTTCAGCCAGTTTTCAATCCAGTTCAACGATGTCGATTTTAGAAGCATGTTTAGTTTAAATGATAACCCAACTCGCAACAATGGTTGGAAGTTGGATTTGAAACGGTTTAGGACTAGTGTGTGTGGGAATTACTTTACGTATAAGATCTGTGACACGTGGAACAGTTTACCTTCAGAAGTTGTGAACAGTTCCTCTGTGGATCATTTCAAGAAAAGGTTAGACCAAATCTTGCACACTATATGAGTGTGTAGAAAATTTTCCCTGGCACCCGTTGCCATTGGTACCTCCTCGGTATGGGCTGCAAGGCCTTTTGAGGTCCTTCTTTTCCTTGTAACTCCTTGTAACTCTCTCAAGAAACTTTGAAAAAGATTCAACCCAAAAGAACTCGAATTATTCAGCATTATGATTTAACTCAATAATAAAAAAGTCTGTGATTGAGTATCTCTCTATATTAGATCCTTGACCCTCACAATCAGACCATCTGCACTGTACACTAACCCCTAAACAGAATATGAGGAGACAAACGAATCTACGCGGCCTACCATTACTACACATTAACGAAGCAGAGGTTTCTGCAAACCAACATCATGTTTAATTTTGGATTCTCAAACGAGTTGAAAAAATAAAAATAATAATAATAATAATAATAATAAAATAAATATATATATATATATATATATATATATATTATATATATATATATTAGGGTGATTCAAATATGAGGGTAACAAAAATTTTTTATATTTTAATGTGTTCAACCCTTTAAATGGTTCATTTCAGCATAAAAACAACTATCCTAAAATATTTTAGCAAATTTTTAATTTTTAGGGGTTGCTACCAGCAATTAAAAATTGACAGAACGACTCAAATTGTCAAATTTTTCCACACCACCCAGGGGGTACAGTACAAGGCGCATTGCTTTTTTTTAATGTGGAAAGCTCCCCCGTAGGTCCTACCATAACCACAAGCATGCATAATTAAGCTAGCATGATATTTGAGACATTAGCTGTCCTTACTTCATCAATGTTTCTTTCTTTCTATCAGGGTAAACAGCCCTGTAGTTTTTCACTACTTGTAGCAAGAATTATTTTTGATCTTCGTCATGTATTAGTATTTTATTATATTCATCCATTAATTTTACTCCTCTTTCCGCTATATCATTCACGACTTTCCACTGTTTGATAGATTTCTTAGCGGAGTTATACTCTTCATCATTATGCCATTCTTTAGAATCTTTGAGTAAAAATTTTTGAACTAAATTCTGTTATTGTAAAGAATCTTTGAGTATTTGATGACAAAATCTTCTAATTTCTTCGTTGGAATAAGTGCAGGATCTAGAAAAGCCCGTTTTGCAGGAAGAGTTTCTGTTGTATTTTGCAAGGCCTTTACAATTTTGTTTTTCGTTTCAGTAGGCACTTCATCATCATAAAAGGCCAAGGCTACCAGTTCTTCTGATAGGTACCAGAGGTGACCTAACAGTTTTTTAATAGCAACAAATGCAATTGTGTAATTTATTTGTTTGTAGACTACAAGATTCTGTAATAATTCCAGAGCAAGACGAGGAGCGCAAGATGGCACAGGAGCTGTAAACCATGCCTTTACATATAACCGAGTAGCAAATAGACAGATGTCTTTTAGTCCTTTTTTGTCTTTTACTGAAATTTTGAACTGAGATTTGAACATAAAAATTTTTAATGAATATGTAATTTTGGCCATCCACCTAGCCCGATGAAGTCCCGCTAGATGTTTAAATTTGATTCCACCTTTTGGTTCACCTCCCAAAAAAATAATTGTCAACTGCAATAGTTCTAGGTAATCGTCTCTTGGTTGGAATGTATCTAGTTGATTTGTTGCAAATATAATTATGTCATCTTTGATGTCATGAATATTTTCATAGATATCTGGATCTGATAATGCTGTCTCGTAGTCCTCCTTATTAATGCTTGATCATTTTTCTCTGAACTTCTTAAAAAGGACTATATCTGGGCCAGAAGATGGTGATAAAGACTTTGAAACAACAGCTTCCAGCATAATTTCAAATATATGGTGTCGACATGCCAGCCACAATAAATCGTTGTTGAATTTTTGTTCTAGAAGAATAGCTGCACCATTTCTAGGACCAGTATTGGCTGCCGTTGTATTGAAACACATGCATTTTATTTGTTCGCAGATGTCCCATTCAAGCGATGTCTGATTGTTTGCATTAAAAAGAGACGCATTTCTGTCACTCAATTTTGCAACATCAAGACTTCCTAATAATTTATCATCAAACAATTTTCTACGTTTGCCAACCTTACTTTTCCATGTTGAAGGTTGTGCAGCACAGAAACCAGATTCATCACTTTTACTCTCCTCTGATTCTGATTCTGATGTACTGGTGAGTATGACAGCCTCTTCACTCTTCTTTCTTTTGATCTCTTCTTCTGCTTTCCTCTTTTCATAACGTTGTTGCTTTTCTGCTGCTCTTTGCTCTTTTTTAGCAACAGCCTTATCAACGGTACCCATTTTTCCATGACGTCGTTTCTTACGTTGCATTTTCAAGAATTTCTTATCTTCTATTTTTATAAGCTGCATAGCATTCTCATGAGCAATGTCAAATAAGTTTTCCAGTTTATCTTTCCATTTTTCTTCTTTATCATTTAAATTTTGTGATCTTTTCAATTTGTTTGCTTTGTTTTTCTTAAGCAGCTGTCATTCCTTCAGTATTCCTTGAATTTTATCTACTACATGTATTCTTTGTTTTGCTGGTATTCCTGCTTTTTTCCAAACTGCTAGCACATCATCTGCAGTAGAGCAGCATGATTCTCTAATGTCTTGCTTTTTAATATTTCTGTAGTGCATGAAGAGGGCCATCATTTCCTTCTCTGATGGTAATACGGATGTTTTAGTACTACTGCAGAGGGCTGCCCAATTAGCCATACTTCAGTTTCTTTTCTTGTAGAACTTCTCTCAAATGAGCAACTGGGTGATGGTGAGTTAGGCCTAGCTTCCATAATCGATTAATTGGTATCAAAATTACGAGTTCCAAGCAACAATTAAAAGCAAGCTAGTATATAAACCATTAATTAAAAGTTCTGAAATATAAACAATTAAACATAAAATCATAAGTTGCAAAAACAAATTGAAAAAGAGGGAAACTTTGACGCCTGGTAGCACATAGTAAATTTTATTTAAAATTCACCAAATTTGGCATACACTCCTTTTTTGTCATAGGGAACAAAAATACAGGTTGAACAATTAAAAAAAAAAACTGATTTTTTTTTAATCACCCTAATTATATATATATATATATATATATATATATATATATATACGAACTAAAAAACATAAATGCCGTAACCAAATATACTCAACATTAATTAGATTCGCCATTTTGTAAAATTCAATTAATTAGCCTTGGCCCAAATTACGTTTTCAGCCATCATTATAATTCAATTCGTAATATCGGTTTCGTTATTAAATTTTATTTTGGGGTATTTTTGGCACGAGGGAAACAATGTGTTTTTCGGGAGATGCCCTACAGGAATTAATCTTATTAAGTCTCGCGCAAAACCTATTACTCGTTCATGGTACACTGATGTAATTTTATTTATATTTTATTTAATTTATATAAGGGGCGAATTTTACATAGATTCTGTATATATACAGGGTGGCGCAAAAGTCGCGCATCATAGGAATTTTCAGTGTTGATTATAATATATTGATTTTTTTTTCTTTTATGCAGGGGATGGCTGCGAAATTAACAATAGAGGAGAGGGTGAGCTTAGTTTTAATGCATGGAATACCAGGTACAACAAATCGGTGAATCGGTACAGAATCTAAATTCTGTACCGATTCATCGATTTGTTGTACCCTACCTCTAAGAAAAATAATAATATATTATATTCAACACTGAAAATTCCTATGATGCGCGACTTTTGCGCCACCCTGTATATTTTAGGGATGTACCCAGTGGTGTAGTGCTGTGGGAACGGCGTTCCCTTACTTTTTTTGGTAGACGGAACGGCGTTCCCTCACTATTTCAAATAAATCCGAACTTACAAATCTCTAACGTCATGAAATTTTAATTCCCACCCCTAGAAGAAATATGAGAAAGAATCATTAACTGTTTCATTTCTTTTAGCTTCGACTGAGGCAATGCTAGCCTATAAAGATCTGGTGAAACAGTCACCACGGCGTACCAGTTGTTAACTTTTTTTTAGTTAATCATTCCAGTTGTTAGCTATTTTTATTGATCGTACTGGATGTCATATATCTAATGACACTGGAAATACTGCATCTTCAACCTTGGAATATATCCTAATATCCAGTGCATATGACCTCAAAATATCCCTGAAATTGGTCAGATTTCAAAAGATTTCCCGGGGGGCTTACAGTGCCCCCGGACCCCCAGCTGTATGGGCTCGCCGCGCTCGCCATTGTCCCCCCCGCATCTGAGTAACACTTTCAAAATGCGTTCCCTCACTTCTTTATTTAGCACTACACCACTGGATGTACCGTTTCACAATATAGCCGGATAACCGGATACAGGATATCTGGCTTTTTATTTTTGCCGGTTACCGGATAATCCGGCCGGATCAAGAAATGGCCGGATACCGGATAATTGCCGGATCATGTATTCTTAAGGGCATAAAATTTTAAAACTTGCAATTAATTAGTGGTTTAATAAACTTTTATGGTTCCTACTAATTTTACAAAATCATTATTCGCCTAAAAAATGCAGATTACAAATTTTGTTTATTCAATAAAAAAAATCCATAAGCCGAAAATAAGACATGAACTTTCTTATATATATATATATATATATATATATATATATATATATATATATACATACATTTTAACTGCAAACAACACACAGTATAATTAATGTAAAGAACGACGCTTGTGTAGAAGAACGTTCCGCACAAGATGAGGAGGGAGAACGAACAAATGAAAAATGAGGTAACCACCCGGGACCACGAACCCGGGATCTTCCGATTGCCGGTCAGATATGCTATCTTGTGCGGAACGTTCTTCTACACAAGCGTCGTTCTTTACATTAATTATACTGTGTGTTGTTTGCAGTTAAAATGTGTATATATATGTACGGCATGCGAAGGTGCCCCCTCAGGGCATTGGTTTCTGCTCGTATGTAGGAGAATTACGACTTCTGATTAATCGAGGCCCATGGTGTAGTGGATAGCATATCTGACCGGCAATCGGAAGATCCCGGGTTCGATTCCCGGGTGGTTACCTCATTTTTCATTTGTTCGTTCTCCCTCCTCATCTTGTGCGGAACGTTCTTCTACACAAGCGTCGTTCTTTACATATATATATATATATAATATATATATAATGACAAAAACATTTTCTTTCTTAATATACAACTATTAACTGTAAATGATAAATGTGTAATAAATATAACTATGTGTGAAAATATATAGTTATATTTTTCATTATGTTTTCAATAATTTCCTATTTTTCGTCTGGCATTAACCACAATAAACTAATAAAGTACACACAAACACTTGAAATATGAAGTTTAATCAACAAAATGTGATTAAAATGTTAATTAATTATCCCGTATCCGGCCGGATCATACTTGATATCCGGTATCCGGCCGGATACCGAATCGTGATTCGGTGCATCTCTAGATATATTTATATATATTTGTTACTAGCGGAGCGACCCGGCGTTGCCGGGTGGATGTTGAACGCTATAATATATATATATATATATATATATATATATATATATATGTCCAGTTAGGTAAACTGAATGCCCGATTAGGTCAATTGAATGCCCGATTAGGTCAATTGAATGCCCGATTAGATTAATTGAATGCCCGAGTAGGTTAATTGTACGCCCTTGACGATTGGTTAGGTTGAGTGGCGATATTTTCGTTAAAGCTAACGAAAATATTACGACTTAACCTAACCAATCGTCAAGGGCGTACAGTTGATCTAACCGGGTATTCAATTAACCTAACCGGGCATTCAACAACCAGGTGCACAACGTTGGGACCTAATCAATATGTGTGTGAAGTTTCATGTTTGTAACCGCTTCCATTTTGGAGTTATGGCTGGAACACACACACACAGACACGTCCTTTTATTATTATTATAGATAACATCTGTTACTTTCAACATATATATATATATATATATATATATATGGATGCAGCTTGATTCCGAACAGTTCTTAGAAGTAAATAAAAGTAAGCATATATTTGGCATTGTGGGTATGTCAATTATTACATCACCTGTAGGAAAATGTAAATAGATAAATACACGAAAGAGAGCTACAAATCAGAGTACTTACCACACTTCACCGTCCCGAAGAAAGCAATATGAACATCCTCCCATCCTAAAAGCAAAACGAACACTAAGTTAAAAAAAGCGGAGTAACTCTTTATTAATATTACTTATAAACGTGTAATATCACACTCTCGTGTATAGATACGTAATTTATACAAACATTTTCCCTTAATTCGATAATCAATAATCACAATTATTAAAGACAACAGCTGATTTTTTTTTTCCTGACCCAGTTGTATAGGAGGGTCATACGCATACATACGTGTATACAACGATGCTCGAATTTTGTGTAGGTTTTGCGAATGGCTTTCGTAATGTTTCATCATCAGTATTGGTCGTAAAACTAAGTTCAAAGCGTTTTATTCACACTTTATTGAATTATAAAGGTAAAAATAAATTAGACTCACTACATCGATCAAACTTTAGCATTATTTGTTGAAAATTTCGTCATAGTACAGTGTAATAAATCTAAAATGAATACGGTAATCATACTCTCTCTCTCTCTCTCTCTCTCTCTCTCTCTCTCTCTATCTCTCTCTCTCTCTATATTATATATATATATATATATATATATATATACAGGGTGTCCCATAAGTCCGGCATCATAGGAAAAATAATTAAAAAAGGCAAAACAAAAGCTTTTATTTACAGAACGTGCTCAATATGTCCACCATTGTTTTATACAGAAATTCAGACGTGATACCCAGTCAGCAAGCACACGGTGAATGATGTCAGGAGTAATGGTGTTACATGCCCCAATAATGCGCTGCCGCAAATGTTCAACACTCCCAATTTTCTCTGCGTATACCAGCGCTTTCAAGTGGCCCCAGAGATAAAAATCTAGTGGCGTGAGATCCGGGCTTCTAGCTGGCCATTCCACAGGCCCTCGACGTCCTAGCCAATGACCAGGGAATTGTTGGTACAGGTATTCCTTACTTGGGTGCTGTAATGTGCAGGAGCGCCGTCTTGCTGGAACCATATTGGGAAATTTCCTTCTTCGTTCAAGACACTGGGAAATGCTTCTTCCTTGAGCATACGTAGGTAGGTGCCTCCAGTGACATGTTCATCGAAAAAGAGGGGGCCTATGATGCGATCCTTCCAAATGCCACACCATACCATCACCCGAGATGCACCTTGTTCCTTTGAAGAAGTATACCAGTGAGGGTTGTTTTGAGACCAGTAGCGGGTGTTCTGTCGATTTACCTCACCATTTCCATAAAAACAGCCTCGTCACTGAACAGAATGGTGGACGGGAAATTGGCATCCCGAGCATATGAATTATGGTTTGTAGAAATAGAAAAATATGAATTATGGTTTGTAGAAATAGAAAAATATGAATTATGGTTTGTAGAAATAGAAAAATATGAATTTCTCCTATGATGCCGGACTTATGGGACACCCTGTATGTATATATTGACGACTGGTTAGGTTAAGTCGTAATATTTTCGTTAATTTTAACGTTTTATTTGATGGATTCATTTAAAAAAATGTCTCCTAAAGATCTTAGTGTAGTTTACGTTCGTTCCCCAACTTTGATCTAGTGTAGTTCGTGTCCCCTTTTGCGTCAGGGGGACGTAAACTACACTTGCTCCAAAATTTCAATTTAATAAGGCCATTGAATCCTACATCCCTAAACCCTGCCGAAGAAAATCCATCATATTGAATATTATTTATAAACTGCTTTGGTAAAAATTCGAGTCAATTTCTTCTTCTTCTTCTTCTACGTTAGGCGTCTTCTTCTTCTACGTTAGGCGACAGCTGAACAGCTCTTCTGGAACATACCCTTTATTAGGCTTCCCGGAGAGCTAGCCTAAGCTTCTTTTTTTTTTTAGCTTAATGGCGATTTGCGTGCCAGAAGACGTATTTCTTCGAATTAAAAATGAGCGAACAACGTAATCTTGCCTCATTTATTTCACTTTAATTGTAGTGACGGCCATTATTTATCTTTCCTCCCCATTAAATGTTTATTGTCTCCACTGTAATAATGGGGAAAACGGAACGAAAGTGTAGAAACAAAAGTAGTATCGGATATCGTGTAATTTAGAGCCAAATTTTCTCTTGCAAGAAAGAAGTATGGTGACTAATGGTCTAAATATGTATATAAATATTTGATAGAGAACTATTTATCTACCTTTCTTTCTATCTATTTATCTATATATATTATTTTAATAAAGACATAAAAAAAGGTACAAAAAACATTACAAAGAAATGACACCAAGCTTTTCTGGGCCAATTGCTTCCGACCTGCGAGTATCCAAGCCTCTTGCGATGTAAGAAGGGTCATTAAGAACAGCTGTGATTGATGATGTTGGACACTTTAATTCTAATAAGGGATTTTACGAGGCACTTGAATTCATGAGTGCCGTTTTTAAATTTAAGCGTGCCAAAACGCCATAAATTTTACAATGAGTATATTTATCTTGGGGGAAAAAAAAATATAGCTTTTTACTTTTGCATATGACTATTTACTTGTTTACCTCCAAACCTGCAGCTTTGAAGTACGATTAGAATATGTATGAATGATTAGAATATTGTATGAACTGTAACAGAAAAGTATTTAAAGCTATCAAATCTACGGATAAGACAACGCCTATTTAAGTATATAATTTTGTTAATACAGGGTGTTCAAAAAGGAACGCAACCCGAAATGGAAAGAAAAGTTTACAATGATATATGCATTCTCCAATGGTTTGAGTTTCTTTTTGAATACCCTGTATTTAATACTATAGGATTATATCATTACGATATAAATAATTATCTTTCATTGAATCACTTCAATAATTCATTGAATTATATATTCAGTGAGAAATTACTGTATAACCAAACTAACGAACAATGTTAAAAATTCGTAAGAAAAATTATTCCACGTCTAAACCTTCATTATTATTATTAGTAGTAGTAGTAGTAGAAGTAGTATTATTGGCTTTCGGTTTGTAGTTTAGGGTCTAAGCCAGTGTTTCTCAAACGATGGATCGTGATCCCCATCCCCCCCAGGTCGTAGTTTGCTTACCCCTGTAGTAGTGATGTATGCAGAAAAAAACCCCGCTTCGTGAATTTGTTTACCTCTGTAGGATGATAAGGGGTCGCGCCGACCTAAGACCTGACACGAGGGTCGTGGGAAGAGACTAGCGGATGCCTGTATTGTCCATCTCAATTATGGCTTTTTCGCGTTACATGAACAAAGTTGAATTTCATAATGTCGGTCCATTCAACCTTAAGTATCCAAGTAAATGGATTTCATATTTCAAACTAATTTCAGATTTTCAATGAAAAACTGATCTAACCTAACCGGGTATAATGTAACCTAACCAAACTGAACTTAACCTGACCGAATTTAAACTAACATTTTAGTATCGACATTTTGCGTGTCGACATTGTGTAGGTCAACTTTGTTCCGCTACCCGACTTTTCGTTGTTAATATCAGTCAAGGGTCGGCAAAAAAGGTGGTCGTGGGCCGTCTGTGGGAGACCTCTGAGCTATGTATATTCATAATTAAGCCTTACAGACCTAAACCAAAAGGGGCGCATAAAACTTTGAAAAAATCTTTCCTCAATAATCACGCACAGATAAATATAAACTTAAATAATAAGTAATGTACGACTCTTAATAACATATATACAGTTAGTGACCATTATTTCTCTATCGTGAATTTAGGGACTACCTCATTGGTGTAGTACTTAGTTAGCATCGCTGACAACTAATCCATCCGTCCCGGGTTTGATTCCTAGCGAAGGAAGATGGTGTGCAGTTCAGCCAGGTGTTCATCCTTCCGTAAAAAAAAAAAAGTTGGTTGGTATAGATAAATGGGTATCCTGGGTAGCCTAGTGGTTAAGACGTTGGGCTTTTGATCGTGAGATAAATTTTAAACATAAACTCAGTCTCAATACAACGAGTGTCATCAGCCAAATTTATGGTAGAGTAACTAGTTTCAATTAATGTTAAGTTTCGCGGAGACCAGACTACACAAGGTTTGGTGATCGTTTTAGATTGGTTAGTTATTTCCCACGTGACCAATTTCGCCCAGTCAGGCTCTGTGTAACAAATTTCGACTGTCTAAAAATTTATCTCCACGAAACTTAACATTTACCCTAGTTTCCTATTCAGGTAAACTAGTAGATAGACTATAAACAGAGTCTAATATAAAGGGGAAATATAAAAAAAAGAAACATGCTATTTGTTCAAGTGACGTAAGAGTTTTATCAAATAAGTATGGTACACCCTGTTCACACACTGATATTTAGTTTAGGTTAAAAATTAATTTAACCTCTTTAACTAGAATCAGCAAATTACTTAATACAACGATACCTTCCTTTGAAAATCGTCAAAGTTGTAAACAAATCCGAAAACGTTCTAGAAGAAATGCACGAATTATTATATGAAACAATAATAATAGCCAAATTACCTTATATTAACACATTAAACTGTTATTTGGTTACATTTGTACTATATATTTTTATAATAGAAGGGTAGCTAATTTATTTGCACATTTTAATGTACATATGGTCAGATTACGGACGTTTTCCAGTTTATGTACCGTTTTCTACAGTACATTACATACAGCATAGTAAACATCCTGTGCCCAAGTGACGAAAGTTATAATGTGGGTTAGGTTAGGTTAGGTTATCAAGAACTCGTTTTTGATCACTCATTTTTGATCTGAAAAGAAGCAAAAATAAATTATATGAAAAACGGTACACAAACTGGAAAAGGTCCCAGATTACTTTTGTGAAATACGTAACGGTAGTCAAATGCATTGAATTTCCTTGACAAGTAAGGTGGTCAGATAATATATTAATAAAACTTAGTTACTAGTAGTGATGGGACGATACCAAAATTTTTAACGATTCCGATTCCGATACCACTAAAAAGTCTCGATTCCGATACGATTCTCGATTCCGATTCTCAATATTTTTAAATATAATTCTATACTTGTTTTTCTGGAAATTGTCATATTTTACTCTGGTAAGATTAACTATTTACATTATGAGTATGGTAATATAAATTATAAATTATAATAGATTGGTTTAAAAATAAAAATCAACTGTAAGTTGTAACAATTCATTTTAATCTTCTTGATTACACATCATGGATATACGTGTTTTAATGTATAGCTACAATACAATAAAAATAAAATTTGTTATCCTCTTTCATTTAAATTTTAAAGTTTACATTGCAAAACTGGTTCAATTAAAAGTTAAAGAATCGTTTTAAGAATCGGAAATCATGGTACAATTCTCTCGATTCCGATTCCGATTCCTGAAAAATGCTCGATTCTTCCGATTCTCGATTCCGATTCCGATTAATCGTCCCATCACTAGTTACTAGTCAATGAACTATTACCATAATGATACCAATAGTCAAATTACTTGTGTGAAATATGTGAGGACAGTCAGATACACTGTTTTTTATTGTTGGGTTAAGTCGTGATATTTTCATTAAAACTAACGAAAATATCACGACAACCTAACCAATCATCAAGGGTGTACAGTTGACTTAACCGGGCATTCAATAATTCATTTGCGCAAGAAATAAAGGTCAGATTTGAATAAAACACACCAAAATACCCCAGAAAAACCTATTCTCATATCAAAATCGACCCGCACGGGTAAAACGAATAATTACCCCCATACTATTTCAATCGATTTTAATCGAACCAAAAGTTGCTTATCTCCGTTAATATCAATTTGCACAAGAAATACTATAGAAGAAAATAGATTCAGATTTAAATTCTACATAAGAAAAACCGGATCTTGTGGGTTGTTGTATTAAATGAAGTAAATGATGCGTTATAACCCATAAGATCCTAATTACATAACTTTTGTCTGACCTAGGGTTACCAGACGTCCCGTATTTTACGGGACAGTCCCACATTTGATCAAAAAATCCCGCGTCAAAATCCCGCGTTCAAAATGTCTCGCAAAAAATATTTTTTAAGCACATTTTTTAGGGATGAATTGATTTAGAATTTCAATATTATGTATAATAATTTCAATTTATTCATGATGTTTAATTGTTAAATATTATTGTAATAAAATTTTTCTAATTTTGTTTGTTGTAACCGTTGAAGAAATCTAGTTTCAATTTGAAAAAAAATTTGGTCTTAAAAAAAAAAAAATTTTTTGTCCCGCATGGGCATTTGAAAAATCTGGCAACCCTAGCCGTCACTCTGACCCCAAAGATACAAGTTTTTGTAACTAATGTTCAGAAATTTCACTTCATAACGTTTGTATACAACATAAATACTCTATAATAATAATTCTGGGTTTCTTGGGTGTTTTTCAACTACCTCAACTACCCACAAGATCCTGTAATTATTACGGTGACGAAAGGATATGAAAAAAATACAAATTACATACAAATTAAATTAAGGCAAAAAGAAACTCTGTAACAATCTTAATATAAAAAAAAACATCTTTTAAATTATTCTTTCCACCAAATATACACTTTTAATCGGCGTAACATCTCCATTAAATACAGAGGTGTCCTCAAACTTTTGACCAACATACTAATATATATATATACCGGGTGTACATAAAGTCAGGATCTATTTTTGTGAAGCACTTGGAAATTATATGGAATTCAATCATAAAATGATAAAGTGGTAACATTTATTAAATAATTAAGAGTAGGATTCGACGTGACGCCCATCAGTATCCCTGCACAGCTCAAATCGTTCCGCAGCATTTCTAAACACATTCTGGAGCATTTGCGGGGTTATGTTATCTGCAGCAGTTCGTATACGTGTACGTAAGTTTTCAAGACTCGTAATCTTCGTCTGATAGACGTGCGATTTGATAAAGCCCCATGCAAAGAAATCTAAAGGGGTTAAATCTGGTGATCTCGCTGGCCAAGGTCTTTGGTTGCTTCCGCGTCCGATCCAGCGATTTGGAAAACGTCCATTTAGATAATCCTGAACAATTTTGGCATAGTAACAAGGAGCACCATCATGTTGATAGACGACGGGGATAGGATTGTTAGTACCGTCGTCTATCAACATGATGGTGCTCCTTGTCACTATGCCAAAATTGTTCAGGATTATCTAAATGGACGTTTTCCAAATCGCTGGATCGGACGCGGAAGCAACAAAAGACCTTGGCCAGCGAGATCACCAGATTTATCCCCTTTAGATTTCTTTGCATGGGGCTTTATCAAATCGCACGTCTATCAGACGAAGATTACGAGTCTTGAAAACTTACGTACACGTATACGAACTGCTGCAGATAACATAACCCCGCAAATGCTCCAGAATGTGTTTAGAAATGCTGCGGAACGATTTGAGCTGTGCAGGGATACTGATGGGCGTCACCTCGAATCCTACTCTTAATTATTTAATAAATGTTACCACTTTATCATTTTATGATTGAATTCCATATAATTTCCAAGTGCTTCACAAAAATAGATCCTGACTTTATGTACACCCAATATATATCCTGATACGAACCTCATTTTCATATCATGAGTTAAAATATTAAATCTAGCTATAACTTAAGTATAATACATGCCACTTACATTAAGACAAGACAATCATGACAGCTCTAATAATTTCCCCTGTTTCTTATGTAATATACTGTTTCTTCCATAATCAAAATCCAGCTATATCTTTGTAATAAAAGTACTCGTGTGATCTCACTTGCCAATAAAGCATAAAGTTTGCTTGCGTGTGACAGTTCTATTATTATATATGCGTAAAATGATGAAATATCACTGGTAATATGTGACATACATGCAATATTTTTGTAATATTTTTTTGTATATACACATAAAAAAACATATATATATATATATATATATCAGTGGCGACTCGTGACATTTTTGTTCAGGCATGCAATGTTATGGAATGGAAGAAAAACATCCGCCTAACCCTCTTGCCCAAACTTTGCATATTGTTTACATAGAACTTAGCAAGTTAAAGGTGTTTTACAAACTTTTGGGGACCTCTTTGAAGGAAAGTTCATTTAATGTTAGGCTTAAATATGCGAACAAAAAATTAGACATATTTATATATAGTAGTTACCGAATTGATCTAAAGAAAAAGATACAAATTTAAAATTTACCTTAAATAATTGTGAAGCATTATTTGAATTGAAATTCTGCTCTCCTAGTTTTCCTGCAAAATTCTTCGATGACCAAATTGTAAAAGTACTCTCGATTCTCCATAAGCTTCTTGAGGAAATTTTTTTCAATTGAAATTAAGGCAAGATTAGATAGCCTTTCTTCACTTTGGGAACTCCGTAAATAACTTTTAATTCTTTTAAGCGCAGAAAATGATCGCTCAACACTTGCTGTCGATATTGGTATAGTTAGAATCAAATTCGTCAATTTATATATTTCCTTAAGACCTTTGTGCATTTCGCTTTCCAGTAGATATTTTAGGAGCTCAGCAACATTCTTTTTGGCAAAAGATTTGTGCGAATATAAAACACAATTCAGAACGGAGACGAGGAAACTCAAAAAATGAATTGTAGCTTCTTTTCAAAGATTCAAAAGCTCTCTCTGGGAAAGTAACATCATAGAACTCAAATTTTTTGCAATCTAAAAGCTCAATGAATTCCAATTTTTCCATTGAACTGAAACGCTCTTTCATTTGAAGAAGTATATTATCGAATATTTCATGAAATAGTTGACTATACTTCTCTTGTGGAGAAAGACTCTGTTTCCTTTTACATACAGGTTCACCACATCTTTCTGTTATCAAGTCCCACATATCTGCAAATTTTGTATCCCTTATTTGTTTGATTTTTTTCATAGTGCTTTCAACGGTGATTGAGCTATACACAATATCCATAGATTTTGTTTGCAGCACATTAAATAGATATTCAATAAAAGGAAAAATTGAAGAAAATACTTCTAATAAAAAATTAAAATCGAAAGTATCTATACCAGCAAGCAATCCGCGTGCACTATTTTTTGTTTTTTCATCAAATTTCTTTGGGTTTTCAAGAATGCTTTTTAAAAGATCTATTAAATCTTCTTTATTTTCCTTAACTCTTTCAACTAGACGAGATGAATAGTTCCACCGCGTTGGAGCCAGTTTAGGGAAACGCTTTCCAACAACTTTGTCAAGCATTGAAGTTCGCTTAGTTGAACTGCTGAAAAATGATGACAAACTTCCTAATACTGAAAAAAAATTATTACATTCGGAAATTTCAGCGACAGCTTGGGATAAAACAAGGTTAAGTTTATGGGCGTAGCAGTGAAGAAAAATAGCCTCTGGTACAGTTTCTCTAATCTTTGTTTGTACTCCATTAAGATCGCTCCCCATAACAGCAGCACCGTCGTAGGTTTGAGCAACTAATTTTTTCAAACAGCCCAGTTCACCTAGTTGCCTTATAGATAAATCAGAAATCGCTCCTGCACTTCTATCATTGCTGACGTCATTGAATTTTATAAATCGTTCACAAATCTCTCCATGTTTATTAACATAACGAACAACAGTAGAGAGTTGAGAAAAACAGCTGACATCAGATGTTTCATCTAATAAAATCGCCACATACATGCAGTCGATAAGCTCACGTTTTATTTGTTCTAACATAACTGCACTAATAGATTGAATTATGTCATTCTGAATAGCAGATGATGTTCCCTTAAAAACAGTCGCAGTTTTTAAATGGTTTTGAAGCTTTTCATCGAATTCTCCATACAAAATACCAATTCAATATAGTTACCCCTATTGTCAGCGTTTTCTTCTTCATTGTGACCGCGAAATGCTAATTCTTGCATACCTAAAAAACATGTTATCCTAATCAAACGTTTCAAAATTTCTCGATTCTTATTAACTTCTTCGTTATGTCTGGAAATGGCAACTGATTTCTGCTTGTCGAGTATTAAATCAATTCTTTCTGACTTTCCAAATGTTTTAAGATCAACAAATGCATTTATGTGAGCAAGAGATTTTTCATGGCGAGAAATTGCAGTATGTAAATTGTTTAAATCGTCGTATCCACGACTAACAGAATTTGAATGCACCTATAAAACTGAATGCATGCCGTATTATTTTCATTAATTAAAAAAAAATCAGAACAAAGCTTTTTAATTATTTTTAGTAAAAATATTAAGTAAATTTTCTAAGCATATTTTAAAACATATTGCCTTTTGAATTTAGCTATGAGGCTCAAAAAAAATATCTTATGGATAGTGAGAAGTCTCCTTAAAAAATTGCCCAAGGCAAGGCGGTGTAAACAAAATCATGTCTTATTTCACTAGACAATTAAGAACATTTTTCTGTACCCAGACTGAATTAGTGAATGCGTTAGCTACAAGTATTTCGATCTGTGTACAGAAAAATGTTCTTAATTGTCTAATGAAATAAGACATAATTTTGCTTACGCCCAATAGCCAGTACATGCGTGATTGAAGCCTTAGACTATTTTTAGTTTCTGAAAATTATTTTTGTCAATTATAATCCTTACTTAGATCTGAAAAGAGAACATATTTAACACATTGCATTGCATGCGTTGCATTCATTAAGAAATCGCCACTGATATATATATATATATTAGTGATGTAGGTCACATCCGCATCCGCAGAACATCCGCACATTTTCTCGCATCCGCATCCGCACCCGCATCCGCACTTTGGACTGCGGATGTCGTGCGGATGTGGACCGTTGAGATAAAATGTCATTAATAAGCGGAAATTATCAAATTCTATATTAGAACTAGTTCATTGTGCGCAAAAGTGATGCAAGCGACAAGACGAGAGGCTGTTCTTGTATGAAGTTACTCTCTTGCAACCTACTTAGATCCACGTTACAAAGCTAAGTTATTTTCACCTAGTACATTAGAACGAGTTAAATCATCACTTGGCAAAGCAGTTGAAGAGCTTCAATCTCTTGAATCTGTCGCTTCGCCACCCACCAAAAGAATAAAAGTTTCAGTGACAGAACCAACACCTTCAACAAGCAAATCTATCACAGAATCTGTCTCTCAGTTTCTTGAGTCAAGCAGCAATGACGAGACCTACGCGATGTCAAAAGATGTAGTAAAAATGATCGAGAGCTATCACCAAGAAAAACGCCTGGCTGCATGTGACAATCCTATTAGTTGGTGGAAAAATACGCAGAATATCTATCCATACTTGAGTAAACTTGCAAGGAAACATTTAGCCTGTCCTCCAACAAACGTACCAAGCGAGAGATTATTTAGCAGTGCTGGATTAATATATGATGAAAAGAGAAACAGACTGGCAGCAGAAAAGGCAGAAAAATTAATGTTCCTTAAGCATAACCTTCCTATAATTAAGTTTGAACATTAAACGATGAACATCTTAGCAAAGCTGGGCACTTGCGGGTTTTTTTGCGGTACTGCGGTACTGCGGTACTACCGCACTACCAAACCGGTACCGCATAACGCAGTACCGCAAAGGATCGCTGAAAGTACAGGCTGTACTTTCAGCGATCCTTTGCGTTATGCGGTACCGGTTTGGTAGTGCGGTAGTACCGCAGTACCGCAAAAAAAACCGCAAGTGCCCAGCTTTGCATCTTAGTTTACTTTATTTTAATTACTCATTTATAAATATGCCTAATAAAACTTTAAACTTAATATAAATAGTTATCAAGCTAATTAAAGATCTCTTTCTATAAGGGTGGAGGTTGGGGAAAGAGGTCGGTGGGGTGCATTTGAGTTGGGTTCACGTCCCGCATCCTGGTAACACAATTATGGTTTCTAATTGTGCTGAAACTCAACAAAATATAACGAATTTATTTGCAGACGAATTCACTAATTGATTTCTATATTAGTTAGATGCTTGATATTATTTTATATGTTCAGAGAAAAGTACAGCAATTATTGTACAATTAATCAATTATACTACATTATAGCTACAGCTCTCTCTATATAATAACTTATTATATACGTTAAACACAACAAATCTCGAATATATCCTAAAAATAACGAAAATGTAGACATCCGCATCCGCGGATGTTGAAATCAAACATCCTCATCCGCATCCGCGGATGTGAAAAAAATGACATCCGCTACATCATATATATATATATATATATATATATATACACGCCTCGGTGGTGTAGTGGTTAGCGTCACTGACTACGAATCTATCGGCCCTGGGATCGAGACCCGGTGGCGGCAGTCGGCACGCAGCAAAACCCAGCTGTTCGTCCTTCCACAAAAAAAATTGGTTGGTAGATAAACGGGTACCCTGAGTAGCCTAGTGGTTAAGACGCTGGGCTGGTGGTGGGTCGTGGTTCGGATTCCACGTTAAACTGTAGGTCTAAGGTGGAGTGACAAGCTTGACCTTCGTTAGAATGAAAAAATCGGGCGGAAGCAAAACCAAGATATATATATATATATATATATATATATATATATATATATATATATATATTATATACAGTGCCGCGAAAAGTATCCGATCACTCAAGAAAATACAATATTTTCCCTTGATATTCAGAGACACGTAATTCACTTTCTATTTGTTCTAGCGACATCTGGTAACTTTGAGGTTGCTCGCTGATATGAGAGCTATCCAACGCATTCTCAAATTAGTGTTCTGGTAGCCTTCGTTGCGGGTGGCTGTGTCTCAAATTTGTCAGATTTCACTGTTTGTGTAAATTTCTTGATATTTTTTTTTTTTTTACAGAAAGTGGTGTAAATAAAATTTATATATAATGTGTGCTAAAAAACAACTTAAGAGTGATTGTCGAGGTGCTATTGTTGCTTTGCATGCATGTGGGAAATCACAGAGACAGATAGCTAAGGAATTAAACATATCCCAAAGTACCGTTAATTTATGGGTTTCACGGGCTAAGAACAATGGTGGCCTAACCACGCCAGTCCCTAAAAAACGATCTGGCAGACCGAGAAAAAACAAATTCGCGAACAGACAAACTTATGAAACGTTTAGTATTGAAAAACCCAACAATAACTGCGAAAGAAATAAAATTTAATATGAATAATTTGTTATCTGGTGTTTCTGAACGAACTATCCAGGAGCGGCTCCAAAAAGAACTCGGATTACCATCTCGCCATGCTGCTAAGAAACCGTTCATTAATGAAAAAATGCGTAAAAAACGTGTCGCATTTTGTAAAAATACATTCATTGGACTGTTGATGACTGGAAGAAGGTTTTATTTAGCGATGAGTCGACATTTTTGACATTCAGAAGTTGTCCAAAAAAGGTTCGCCGGCCTATTGGCTCAAATAGGATGGACCCTAAATACACCCTAAAGACAATGAAACACCCTCCAAGTGTGATGGTTTGGGGTTGTTTCGGTTACTATGGGCGTGGAAACTTATATTTTCTTCCGAAAAACACAACTATGAATGGTGCACGGTATTTAGCAATGCTACAGGATAAACTTCCAATGGCAATGGCAATCCAAAGGACAAAAACATACATGCATGATGGTGCACATGTCACAGGGCCAAAATAGTGACAAAATGGATTACTGACAATAAATTTGATATTTTGGATTGGCCTGGTAATAGTCCAGATCTCAATCCGATAGAAAATCTGTGGCTAATAATAAAAAATAAGGTTGAATGCCACGACACTGGCTCAGTCGAAAAATTACAAGAGGCCATCAAAAAGGTATGGTGCAAGGAAATATCAGTGGAAGTTTGTCAAAACTTGATTAAATCCATGCCAAAACGTCTAGAACAAGTCATCCAAACCAAAGGACAGATGACAAAATACTAATATAAGGTTAGTATACATTTAAACATTGTTTTTTATGTAAAAAATACAAATTTCAAGGGTGATCGGATACTTTTCGCGGGCACTGTATATATATTAGGGTGTTTCATAAATGAGAACCACATTATATTTTTAATCCACGTAGATGCCCGTGTTCGTTTTACATATTTATCACTCCTGGCCAAAAATGAGACTCCTTCGACAACAATAAGGGGTCCCGAGAAATCACGCCATACGTCAGAGAGCACAGACTCATCACTTCATCATTTCCCCCTTCTGCTTCTTCGGAAAATCCTTCCTGTTCTTGAAAACTGCTTTCAGCAGGTACTGTTTGTCTTCTTCCTTCGTTGTTAGGGCAGTACTGAATTTCTCGATGAGAGCGATCCCCCGTTCAGCCGAGTCGTTCACCACAGCCAGGACGCGGACCCTAGCTAGGCCTGATGGTAGTGTGGGTCGCTTTCCCAAGACGAAGCGGGATTTTCGACGAAGGCGCCGTTGATCTCGAGTGCGGTGAAGAGATCCTTCGTCCTCGAGGTAACGAAATCCGAAATCTTCTTTCCTTTGAAGGAGCCGAGGACGGTCTTCCCCTCCAGACGCTTCAACGCTTTCCTCGATGCCGGCTTGGCGAGGTTCTCTCGCATCCTTTGTTTCTCTTCCTAAGGAACCCCTTGATCGAAGAATGCCAAGCCGACCAGCGTCTCGGAGAAGTACCAGAGGTGTCGTTTCATGGCCGCTTGCGCTTGCTTGGCGACGTCGACGATCACGGCATCTTCCTGCAGTATTTCCAGGTCCAGCAAGAACTCCAGATCCACACGTGGGGCCTGCTCTGCTCTCGTCGCGCAACTCCAAGCCTTTGCGTAGGCCAGGGCGACGAACAGGCAGATTTCTGTGACTCCTTTCAGCTCCCGCCCGGTCATCCTGAACTGGTCCTGAAGGAGGTACAGCTTCAATCCGTAAATGGCTTTCGCCATCCACCGCGCATGGTGGTATGCTCCTGGCTTCCGCAGTGGCACATTGGCGACAGTCTCTTCCCCGAGAAAGAGGATAACCAGTTGAAGAAGTTCTTGGTAGTCATCCCGCGGCTGACCAGAAGCCAGAGCTTCCTTCACGACAAGGACAGTTCGGTCCTTGAGACCCTGAAGAGGTCCAGCGATGCTGCAGCTATCTGAATCAATAGCAGTGGTGATAAGAGATCGGTCGATGAAACCCCACTGCTCTTGGAATCTTTTGAAGATCCCAGTCTCGGGCCCAGAGGTGGGGCCCATCGAAGACCGGAAGACTTGGGCCAGGACGATTTCGTACATATGGTGCCTGCATGCTAGTAAAGAAGTTGTTTCCCGAGACCCTCCTCAATCTTGACGCAGGCTCCCACGTGAATCCCGGTGTTCGATGCCGTTGTGTCGAATGATAACCCCTTGATTCGTTCGGACAGGTCGTGTTCCCGCACAAGATCAATGCAGACGCGTGCCGTCTCCACTCCCGTAACTCCAAGCAGCTTCTCCTGGCCGTTCCCGGTGACCAGCACAGCAATCCAGTCCACAGATCCGTCACCTGTGATTTCAGGCAGCATTTTCCTGTCCCAGTGCAACACCAAGGGCTCCTCAGGACAGAATTCTCCCTCTTGATACGCCTCTGCTGCTTGCTTCCGAAGCGACTGGCGAGCACGATACATTGTGGAAGAGGAGATGGATACCCCGTTCAAATCGTGCCCCAAGGATTGCGCGACGACGGCGTAGGACATCGCTGCATCACGATAAGAAATGTTCATCCGGTCGTACGCGACAGCCACATCCTGAGTGATGAGGTTCCTCGACCGCTTCCTCAGAGAAGGACATGAAGCAGACGTGGAGGCTGCCAAGGAGGGATCATCTTCCGCAGATGGCGACGCCGAGGACGAGGAGCTGTCTTCAAGAGTAGCAGCTTCTGTAACCGTCTTGGCCCGCTCGAATTCCCGGTGTCGTCTCTCCTCCTGCTGTTCCTCTCGACGCCTTTTCCTACTCTCCATTTGGGCCAGCTTCATGTCTGCCGACCCCATACTGCTCTCTGTTGGGTCCTCCTGCTGACTCTTGTAGAAGAGCTTGTCTTCCTCGTTTGTCATCATAGAAAGGCATTGGAATGACCAATATCGAGGATTTCGTTCTTGAGTTCCGCCTTGAACATGTCCTCCGCAACACGACAGCTCTCCTCGCATCTGTTCCTGCTTTTCGCCAACTTGTCGTAACGCTGGAGCAGAGCTTCCATTTTCCGAAGGGCGCTGTCCCGCCTCATAGTAGGGATCCTTGCTCTTTTCCAGAACACCATCACAGCATCCAAACAGAGGTTCAGACATTTTCTCCGTCCTAGGTTTCCCTGTTTTTGATGGAAGAAGCACTTTTGCAAGACTTGCAACTTCGTCGGCAGGCGGCTACCCAGGATCTCCTTATTCGGGTGTCCGATGAGCCAAACCTCTTTCTTGCTTCGAGTTGCCATGTTTATCTGCAATGAGGAAATATACGAATTAGAAAAGAGTACAAATACGCAACGGTAGACACAACGAGGACAAAACTCGACAACTGACACGAAGGACAGAGAGCAGTGCACCCTTCCGTCAGGAAGCAAGGCAGTCGACTAACACTAGAACAGCTGAAATTAGAAATACCTAAGCAATCTGAAGCGTCAAATCTCGGGACCCCTAAACGTGTTCTGATCTGGTTGAAACCTGTTCAGACGAGTTTCCTCGGCAAAAGGAACAGGGGCATCAATGTGGATTGAACTTCCTTCCACTTCATCCATCAACCACACTGCCGTGAAACACCCTAATATATATATATATATATTATATATATTTTACAGGAAGTACGCAAAATCTTAACTACAGTAATATGAATACTAATTGCCGATCTGTTCTGGGAAGTTGCGCCGCATGTTTGGACATTTTGTGGATAGTTTGTGGACATTTTGAAAATTTAACCTAAAATGACTTAAATGTTATTTTTACACGATTACTTATGTACATAGTAAAGGTTTTGTTTATTAAGTGCAATTAGTATCCAAAATACGAGTAAATTTTCGAAATGTGTTAGTTGCTGGTAAACTCATGAATGCGGTGAAAATTTTATACGATGGAAGTAGTGAATGTGTGAGAGTAAATAAAGAACTGCGTGAATGGTTTGATATAAGTTATTGTGTACATCTAGGGTTGCCAGATTTTTCAAATGAATGGCCATGCGGGACAAAAAAATTTCTGAGGTTTTTTTTTTAAGACCAAATTTTGAATCACCTGAAGATCAAGGCCCCCAGCCTCAATTACCAAATTATATCTTCTTTAAAACTAAGAAAAATATCACGACTTAACCTAACCAATCGTCAAGGGCGTACAGTTGACCTAACCGGGCATTCAATTTAATTTATTATTATATTTGGTACTGTAAAGCAAAAAACAAGAATACATGGGGTCCCTGATCTTCAGGTGATCCCAAATTTTTTTTCAAATTGAAACGATTTCTTCAACGGTTACAACAAACAAAATTAGAAAAATTTTATTAAAATAATGCTTAACAATTAAACATCGTGATTAATATTGAAATTATTATACATATTATTGAAATATCGTAAATAATATTGAAATTATCATAGCATATTAAATATTGTAGTATACATCGCTTTACTAATTATATTATGACATATGTCAATATTTTTCTGAACTTTTAATCTTCAAACTTTTAGCTCCATCTTCTGATTTCAAGTATAACTGAAGTTTCTTGGAAGTTATGATTGTAAATAATTAATTAAAAAAAATATTCTAAATAAAATCAAGTGTGCGTGTGTGTGTGTGTGTGTGTTCCTCTTTCACGCAAATGCAGCAATTTACACCTGAACGATTTCTTATAAAAAATAAACATGCTTACAGATTTTATTTGAATTACACAATCTCAAGTTGTATGGTCAAGCAATCGCAGGATTCACACTAATTCAAAGTTTACAATATAACTACAGCCGAAAAACTGCCAACTCGTGGCCAAACACATTTTATAAGCGTTATGTAATTTCTAGTATGTTCTAGAACATCAACACTACAGAATTCTACAGGATCCTACATAATTCTAGAAAATTCTAAATCAATTCATCCCGAAAATCTTTCCTTAAAAAATATTTTTTTCGGGACATTTTGAATACAAAGGGATTTTTGGATCAAATGCGGGACTGTCCCGCAGAATCAGAATGGGGACGTCTGGCAACCCTATGTGCATCAAGGAGGTGTGATGTCTCCGTGGCTGTTCAATCTTTTCATGGATGGAGTGATGAGAGGTGAAAATGCGAATGCTTGAAAGAGGACTGAATCTGGTGTATGTGTGTGATAGGAATAGCTGGAGCCCGTCAAAGTTATTAATTGTAGAGAGTGAGGGAAATTTAGACTGTCATGTGACGGGGAATGGTGAAACACTAACGGTGGTATTCTATTTAGTATTTAGGATGTGTTTTGAACAAATGAGGTACGAGTGCGAACGAAGTAAAGTGAATCAAGGAAGAAAGGTGGCAGGAGTACTGAAAACGGTTGTGAGGAAGCAGAGACTGGGTAGAGATACTGAGGGATGTTTACATGAAGGTGTGTTTGTACTGACACTTTTGTATGTGTTGTGAAATACTGACACGACATGAAAGGGAGAAGTTGAAGCATTTGAAATGGATAACTCGAGAAGTATGTGTAGCGTGCGCCCGACTGATAGATTGAGAAATCGTTTGGTTCTGGACAGATGCGGTAGGTAGTGGAAGTGAAAATTGAAGAAAGTGTGTTGAACTGGTTTGGACATATTGAAAGAATGGAAGATGAAAGTTGTAAAAAGACCGTATAAGAGTACTTGCGTGAGGAAACGTGGACTTAACCTGGGTGATTCCCGAGAAGTGGCTGCAAGTAGGTTGAAATAGAGGTGGTTTGTTGGAGATACGTCAGTTCGGGACTCTAAGTATGGAGTGTGAAGCACTGCAGGTGTTGAATTTAGCCATCTAGCGGGGTGGAGGAGGGTCCAAGATGCCGGTATGAATGAATGGGTATGCCTTAATTTCTGCCGTTCCTCTTCTTCATTACCTTTTTTTATTTTCTTTTAATTCGACCATGTCTGCCCTCTCACCACAACTCATTTTGAAAATGAGATTTTGATGATGAAAATACGGTATGTATGCATGTCTACATGATGTATATCTATATATGTATGTATGTCTACATCATTTTGAGTCACCCGGTATATATGTATGTATATATATATACACACCTTAAATATATGCACTTGAAATAGCTATAAAAGAGAAGTCATATTTCTCTTCATATTTTAAAGTCAAATTTTGCTTATCTTTACATTTAAATTTTAAAATTTCTAACTTACTTCTGTTATTTATAGTTTAGAAAAACACACACACACACACACCTCTTCACTGGGCTAACGTCATTCTCTCAACCTGACGTTTAATGGACAAGTTATTGTGGATGAGATTAAATTAGGTTAAGTTCATTTAGGTTCACTTCCAACCCTTTTCAAAAGTCAAGGTGTGTTCATGCTCCCTCATACAAAATTTAAATATATATAACCTTGGTTAACATTGGTTTTGCTTCTGCCCGAATTGTTCATTCTGACGAAGTTCAAGCATGTCACTCCACCTTAGACCTACAGTTTAACGTGGAATCCCGAACCACGCTCCATCAGCAGCCCAGCGTCTTAACCACTAGGCTACCCACGGTACCCATTTTTCTACCAACCAATTTTTTTTATTGTGTAAAAGGATGAACAGCTGGGTTTTGCTAGGCGCTGCCTGCCGTCACCTGGTCTCGATTCCGGGGCCGATGGATTCGTAGTCAGCGACGCTAACCACTAAACCATCGAGGCACATATATATATATAACGTAAAGAACGACGCTTGTATAGGAGAATATTCCGCGCAAGATGAGGAGAGAGAACGAAACAAATGAAAAAATGAGGTAACCACCCGGGAATCGAACCCGGGATCTTCCGATTGCCGGTCAGATATGATAACCATTACACCATGGGCCTCACTCGAACAAATGCCGTAATTCTCCTACATACGCGCAGAAACCAATGCCCCAAGAGGGCACCTTCCGCATGCCGTACATTATATACATTTTAACTGCAAACACGCAGTATAATTAACGTGTTTGCAGTTAATATATATATATATATATATATATATATATATATATATATACACAAAAGGAAATGAGAAAAATATGTATTTTGTCAACTCACTACTGTGTATCCCTGAAAAATTTAATATATACCCCCGGGCCCTCTACCCAAGTTAAAAACCCTGATTTAGGTTCTTAGCTTTTTAATGTGAACAGAGTGCCCTATCGACTAAATGTGTATAACAGTCAGTAAGAAAGGTCAAAACCTGGCACAGTGCTTAGCAGGGCTGTGGAGTCGGCACATAAAAAACCGACTCCGACTCCTCAATTTTTTGTCTATCCGACTCCGACTCCGAAGGTATATTAATTCTAAATCTGCTATGATGATAATTACACAAGAGGCATTTCATCACCACCACGTGAATCATCATCATCTGTGGTCATTGTTACGGTAGCTTTGTCTGTAGTAAAGTATCTTGTAAGTGGTGCTTGTCGTTCAGTAGATTTCTGATCTTTTGTTAACTTTGAAGTAGTTGCAAGGTTTTTATTACTATCTTTCTCAATGACAACTTCTAAAATTTTGGGATGGAAACGCTGCAAATGTCTTTTCAAATTTGATGCTCTGGTTGGTGCATTTTTATCAGAGCCAGTAAAACCACTGATTTTTGCTTCACATAATTTTTCATCATCATCATCTATCATACACTGACACACGAAATGTTTCCCATCTGTGGTTATTGTAAAATATTCAAAAACTGCAGACTTTGTTAGAAGTGTCTTTGCCATTGTGAAAGGGGTTTTAGACTTGAAAGTTAAAAACTTATGAAATTTAGAAAGAACTCGAAATTAAATAAGCATTAAAAATAAAAAATATTATCTGAAAAGAAAAAATGAATTAATGGCATTAGTGTCTGAAATGGAAAACATTGTGTCTATTATTTAAGTGGTTTAACCACCATAGCTGCCAGTGATATCACACACAAAAACATTTTATTAAAATTTATACTGAGGTCGGAGTCGGAGTCGGTACATTTTTACCGACTCCGACTCCAGCACCACCAAAATTGCTTCCGACTCCGACTCCACAGCCCTGGTGCTTAGGCCAACAGCTAATGCAGCCCGTCGGGCTAACACCTGAATTATTATTACTAACACCATTGGGAGTCTAACCCTTGACCTCAGTGTCTTCACTTAGTTTATTAGGAAAAGGCTCTACCCACAGAACTACGGGCATCGGTAAATGGGTATAGGCCCTTTCTTCCGTATTCCCAAAATACCCTTATTAAGTTCCCTTCTCTTATCTCTTTTCAATCTAAATTTCACTGAAAGCGAA
Source organism: Bathynomus jamesi (assembly GCA_023014485.1). NCBI lineage: Eukaryota > Metazoa > Arthropoda > Malacostraca > Isopoda > Cirolanidae > Bathynomus > Bathynomus jamesi. Next base: position 563,417 of record JAJOZX010001864.1, read on the forward strand.
ACTTCCAAAAAGTTTTGTAAATTTCAGACTTGTGTCGATAAGTCATCGATTTTATCGACAGACACATTCAATCATCGTTTTAATTCTCGTACCTATTAAATGTTATCACTAATTAATGACACTATCGCTTTAATGATAATAAATTCAAAAATATATATGCACATAATTTATTTATTATTGAAAACATTTTGAAGTGCACAAAAGTAAATAGACGCCTTCGGTTTTTCCCTTGTTTTTTTTGATTTGATAATAAAAGTCAATAAATAATTACAGATTTATTGAATGAATATATTTGGAATTGTGTGTTGCTTTCCCCATTCAAATTATGTAAAGCTGACACGCATGTTTTGGCGTTCCATTGATGAGCTTTGTCATTTGTTCTCGAGGACAATGATCATGGTGTCTATTGACTCTTGTTCGTCTTCTCTCTCGCTCTCTCTCTATTTTATATATATATATATATATATATATATATATATATAATATAAGGTTTGAGAGTAAGGGATGAAAATAAAAGAATGCTCACAGCGGATATGAATCTACAGAATTGATGGAAGGAATATTTCGGGAGACTGATGGGTGGAAGAGATGAGAGAAGTGCAAATAGTGCACAGTATAAATATGATGAGACTTGGTGGTGTGAGAAAGGCACACGACAGAATGCCTGAGAACATAGCCATGGTTGAAGTGAAAGCGGCAGATGTGGATAGAATATATGAAGAAATGATTAAGTATGGGGGATTGAATGAGTTGGAGTGGTTGTGGTGCATATGTCAGAGGAATAGTTGTTCCACTGTATAAAATTAAAGGTGAAAGGAGTGAGTGTAAGAATTACAGAGGTATAAATCTGTTGAGTGTCATGGGGAAGATGTAGGTAGGATAGTTATAGAAAGTTCGTGGTATTACAAAATGTTTGGTGGGTGAGGAGCAAGGAAGGTTCTGAGTGGAAGAAGCTGTGTAGAACAAATGTTTGCAGTGATTGGGAAAGCATGTGAAATGGCTTGCGAGGTATACATGGCTTTTATAGATCTTGAGAAAGCGTATGATGAAGTGAATATAGAAGCACTATGGCAGGTCTTGAGTGTATATGGGGTTGCGATAGAGTCATGCATGCGACGAAGAGTTTCTATGATGTAATGTAATGATTGGGTTGTTTAACTTCCTTCGCAACATCTAACGTCATATAACGGAGGAGACCTACAGTTTTACGTGGGGTCCGAACCACGGGTCGCTACATAATCTGGACATCATAATCTCCCATCCAACTACTATCCAACCCAATGTCGCTTAACTTCGCTGATCAATGGGAAGCGGTGTTACGACAATGGCTACGACGTTTGATCAATGGGAAGCGGTGTTACGACAATGGCTACGACGTTGCCCGTTTCTATGATGGAAGTAGTTCATTTGTGAGAGAAAATAAAGAAATGAGTGATTGGTTTGATATAAGTGTTAGTGCGCATCAAGGATGCGTGATGCCTTTGTGGCTGTTCAATCTGTTTATGGATGGAGTGATGGGAGAGGTGAAAGTGAGACTGCTGGAAAGAAGATTGAATCTGGTATATGATGGGAATAGGTGGGGCCTGCAGAATCTGTTGCATGCAAATGATGTTGTGATATTTGCCCAGAATGGGTATGATATGCAAGAGGTTATTAAGGGTTTCGTGGCAGTGTGCGAAAGAAGATTACTGAAAATGAATGTGGGTAAGAGCAAGTTAGTGACTGTGGAGGGAGGAGGAAATTCAGACTGCCATGGGATGGTGAATGGTAAAACACTAGAGGTGGTAGAGTCTTTTAAGTACTTGAGATGTGTCCTAAACAAGTGAGGTACGACTGCAAATGAAGTTAATAGCAGAGGGAATGAAGGAAGAAAGGTGATGGTTGCGCTGAAAGTATGTGTGGCGTACGTCAGATTAATAAAGTAAGAAATTGTGGTTCTGGAAAGAAGTGGTGTTCAGAAGTCAATTGAAGTGGAAACTGAGGAAAGTGTTTTAAGGTAGTTTGGACATGTTGAATGGAGGATGACAGTTGTGGAAAGAATGTATAAGAGTATTTGCGAAGGTAGAAGGAGGAGAGGTTGGACATGTTGAATGGAGGATGACAGTTGTGGAAAGAATGTATAAGAGTATTTGCGAAGGTAGAAGGAGGAGAGGTTGGACATGTTGAATGGAGGATGACAGTTGTGGAAAGAATGTATAAGAGTATTTGCGAAGGTAGAAGGAGGAGAGGTTGGACATGTTGAATGGAGGATGACAGTTGTGGAAAGAATGTATAAGAGTATTTGCGAAGGTAGAAGGAGGAGAGGTTGGACATGTTGAATGGAGGATGACAGTTGTGGAAAGAATGTATAAGAGTATTTGCGAAGGTAGAAGGAGGAGAGGTTGGACATGTTGAATGGAGGATGACAGTTGTGGAAAGAATGTATGAGTATTTGCGAAGGTAGAAGGAGGAGAGGTTGGACATGTTGAATGGAGGATGACAGTTGTGGAAAGAATGTATAAGAGTATTTGCGAAGGTAGAAGGAGGAGAGGTTGGACATGTTGAATGGAGGATGACAGTTGTGGAAAGAATGTATAAGAGTATTTGCGAAGGTAGAAGGAGGAGAGGTTGGACATGTTGAATGGAGGATGACAGTTGTGGAAAGAATGTATAAGAGTATTTGCGAAGGTAGAAGGAGGAGAGGTTGGACATGTTGAATGGAGGATGACAGTTGTGGAAAGAATGTATAAGAGTATTTGCGAAGGTAGAAGGAGGAGAGGTTGGACATGTTGAATGGAGGATGACAGTTGTGGAAAGAATGTATAAGAGTATTTGCGAAGGTAGAAGGAGGAGAGGTTGGACATGTTGAATGGAGGATGACAGTTGTGGAAAGAATGTATAAGAGTATTTGCGAAGGTAGAAGGAGGAGAGGTTGGACATGTTGAATGGAGGATGACAGTTGTGGAAAGAATGTATAAGAGTATTTGCGAAGGTAGAAGGAGGAGAGGTTGGACATGTTGAATGGAGGATGACAGTTGTGGAAAGAATGTATAAGAGTATTTGCGAAGGTAGAAGGAGGAGAGGTTGGACATGTTGAATGGAGGATGACAGTTGTGGAAAGAATGTATAAGAGTATTTGCGAAGGTAGAAGGAGGAGAGGTTGGACATGTTGAATGGAGGATGACAGTTGTGGAAAGAATGTATGAGTATTTGCGAAGGTAGAAGGAGGAGAGGTTGGACATGTTGAATGGAGGATGACAGTTGTGGAAAGAATGTATAAGAGTATTTGCGAAGGTAGAAGGAGGAGAGGTTGGACATGTTGAATGGAGGATGACAGTTGTGGAAAGAATGTATAAGAGTATTTGCGAAGGTAGAAGGAGGAGAGGTTGGACATGTTGAATGGAGGATGACAGTTGTGGAAAGAATGTATAAGAGTATTTGCGAAGGTAGAAGGAGGAGAGGTTGGACATGTTGAATGGAGGATGACAGTTGTGGAAAGAATGTATAAGAGTATTTGCGAAGGTAGAAGGAGGAGAGGGAGGCTGAGAAGAAGGTGGATGGACATAGTGGCTGCAAGTAGATTGGAATGGAGGAGGAGGTTTGTTATAAGTAAGTGCGGGACTTTCTCTTTTAATTTTTGACAAGGCCTGGAGGCGCCACCACGCATGGCGTATAAAGCGCCGCAGCTGTGAAAATTTTGCTATGTGGGAGGCGCTAGTCCACTAGGACACTTGCGTGAATGGATGTGTACAGTGTACACTGTACACATTACTTTCTGCTTTTTTGCCTCTTCACTAACTTCTGTACTTCTCGCCCCAAATCCTTGGGAAATGAGACTTTTTATAATGTGTGTGTATATATATATATATATATATACAGTATATATATATATATATATATATATATATATATATATATATATATATATATGTGTGTGTGTGTGTATATATATATATTATATATTACATACACGGAGAGCCAAGGGCGAATGCCCACAAAAACACCCCTCCATGAGGAAGAAGAGCGCCAAACTCAAGGTCCAAGGTTTTTGAGATGCCTAAACACTCTGCATTTGAAAGATTGAATGTCATTAATAAGAGGAAAGATGAATTGTGGAAGATTGTATAATGTATAATATATAATATATATATATAATGTTATAATGTTATAATGTTTCAGACCAGCAAAGACCCTAGGATCCACTCATGGCTGGTCTACCTAACTGTGTTCGTAATTGTGTAAATTGTGTATGTCCTCCGTGGTGGCGGAGGGGACCTACAATTTCACCTGGGTTCCGAACCACAAGAACATAAGAAATTTACGTAAGAACTGCCTGTACATTGGCAACGTCCAATTTTTACAAAACTAAATAATTTTCAATTTAAAACTAATTAATTATCGATTTAAAACTAAAGATAGAATCTCTGGATCCAGAGGATCAAGTCATAATAGACTACTATCCACAAATATGTTACACTCTATATCTATTTATAACCGACATGCAAATATATCAGATCCAAAGAATCCAGTCAATTTCATTACGGTATCCATCAATACTAGTACCCTGCCAACCAAAAATAAGTCACGGTTCATATCGATTGCGGACCAAGTCAAAATTTACAACCATATATATTACAATATATATACTTAGGAGGAAAAGTGTAGGTGTGGCTGTAAAGACTGTACAATAATGTAGAAATGTGTGTGCACCCATTTTGGGTCTCCCATTTCAAGGTGTTTGTGAGGCAAGTGAAGATCATGAGTTTTTCAATACCTCACAGTACTATGGGGGGCACCGCTCGGCAGAGGAATCTCTTTAAATGGGGTGTGTAAGGACAGAGAGTATCCCCTAACCCAAGATGCTGCCTCCCTATATCCCACAACACTTGTGTTGAGCTGTGGGATCTATCACCACAAAGCCTTAATTTTACTACCTTAAACTATACCCAATCTATCAACATATGTGTCTAATCGATTTTTAAACATGTTTATAGACGTGCTACTAATTACTTCTACTGGCAAACTATTCCAGCTATTTACTATTCTATGCGTAAAAAAGTTTTTCGCAACTGCTGTCTCGAACCTTCTACTTGTCAACTTACACCCGTTATTTCTAGTCCTATTATATTGAGATATTTCGAAAAAGGTACCTCTATCTACGTTATCGAACCCATTCATAATTTTGAAAACCTGGATTAGATCACCCCTTAGCCTCCTAGTCTCGAGTGTAGTCAACTTTAACTCCTTAAGCCTATCCTCGTACGACTTTGACCTAAGCGACGGAATCATCTTAGTTGCTCGTCTTTGAACTCTTTCGATTTTGTCTATATCTTTGCGCATATGCGGATTCCAAAATTGGACCGCGTACTCCAAATGGGGTCTAACTAATGATTTATAAAGAGGAACTATAATATCGCGCGATTTGTACTCAAAATTTCGAGGTATAAAACCTAACACTTTGTTCGCCTTATTGACCGCTGCTGTACTTTGTTTCGCTACTTTTAAATCACCAGTGACTATAACTCCTAAATCTTTTTCCTGCTCTACGCTTGTTAAATCTTTCCCTGACATACTATACGCAAAATTACCGTTACGCGAACCTATATGCAAAATTTTGCACTTATCAACGTTAAATCTCATTTGCCATGTGACTGACCAATCAACGATTTTATTCAGATCTTCCTGAATTTTACCTCTATCTTCGTCATTAATCGCCCGACCACCCAGCTTCGTGTCATCCGCAAACTTTGAAACTGTACTGACTAGGCCGACATCTAAATCGTTAATATATATAAGAAAAAGCAAGGGGCCCAATACAGAACCCTCAGGAACGCCACTCGCTACATTAGCCCAACACGACTCCGCTCCATCAACGACCACCCTTTGTTCCCTACCTCGCAACCACTCTTCTAGCCAATTTATTACTACACCCCTTATTACTACACCCCTAAACTATATACAGGGTGTCCATAAAGTCAGGATCTATTTTTGTGAAATAATTATTTTTTTCTATTTTTCTTTTCAGAAGCCCTTAGAATGAATACAGAAGAGCGTGTGGCAATAGTAATTTGGCGAATCGAGGGAAACAAATACAATGACATCAGAGAGAAGTTTAGAAGGAGATTTCATAAGCCGGGGCCAATAGACAAGACAATACGAAAATTGGTGAACAAATTTAAACGAACGGGATCTGTAAATGATGAAGCAAGATCAGGACGACCATGTATGTCAGATCTTACCGTGAATGCAGTACGCGGAATTATCACTGAGGAGCCACGTACGTCCGTTCGTGCTGCATCACACAGACTCGGACTCCCGACGTCATCTATGCACAAAATTCTGAAAGTTAATTTGCAGAAGAAAAGCTGTCATTTGCAGGTTTTACATGATTTACATGAGGAAGATTTCCCTCGACGAAGTGCTGTGTGTGCTGATCTCGTAGAACAAATCTGGAGTGATAATTTAATGGACAACATTCTCTTTAGTGATGAAGCCACTTTCCATACGTGTGGAAAAGTAAATCGCCATAACTGTCGAATTTGGGCAGATGAAAGACCGAATGATTTCGTCCAAAATTGGGAAAGAGACTCACCTAAAGTTAATGTCTGGATGGGTTTAACAAAATCTAAGCTTTATGGTCCTTTTTTCTTTGCTGAAGCTACAGTTAGGGGGCTTATTTATCTGGACATGTTGCAGCAATTCCTTGAACCTCAGCCGATTGGGGATAGGATTGTTAGTACCGTCGTCTATCAACATGATGGTGCTCCTTGTCACTACGCCAAAATTGTTCAGGATTATCTAAATGGACGTTTTCCAAATCGCTGGATCGGACGCGGAAGCAACAGACCTTGGCCAGCGAGATCACTAGATTTAACCCCTTTAGATTTCTTTGCATGGGGCTTTATCAAATCGCACGTCTATCAGACGAAGATTACGAGTCTTGAAAACTTACGTACACGTATACGAACTGCTGCAGATAACATAACCCCGCAAATGCTCCTGAATGTGTTTAGAAATGCTGCGGAACGATTTGAGCTGTGCAGAGATACTGATGGGCATCACGTCGAATCCTACTCTTAATTATTTAATAAATGTTACCACTTTACCATTTTATGATTGAATTCCATATAATTCCCAAGTGCTTCTCAAAAATAGATCCTGACTTTATGTACACCCTGTATAATAAATATATATATATATATATGATGTAAACCCACAAGAAGAAAAATGATTCCAAGGCTTTTTGTATATTCAGAAGTACACCTCGTCAGCCTTCACCTGACGAGGCCGAATACACGAAAGGGCTTGGAATCATTTTTCTTCTTCCTTGTGGGTTTACATCATTCATTCATTTCACGTGTTTAATTGTGAAATTCATCCCATATATATATATATATATATATAAATGCCATCCATCAAGATTCGAACCCGGGACCTACTGAAGTAGGAGTTGCAAGCACTACCAAGTTTCCTACCCTACATCTGATTACCAGTAGCCTTCTCTCATTTTTTTCCACCTCCCTTTATCCCCTGCGAGTCGCTATGGCAACCGCAAAAGCTAGTGTTTGACTTAATTCTTCAAATTTAAATATTTATCAAATGAATTACCGAATTATTTATCGTTCACACATAATAATTACTTTTTAATTCCTTATTTTTACATTCCAGTTATTTATTAATTATTGCGATAATAAAATTACGGCAATTAATTATTTTAATTAATTAATATAGGAAGAGATCACATCCACTCATATTTATTCAAGAGAAAAATACGCACTACAATAAAGTCAGCTTTAGTCCTATATGCAGGTGTTTAGTACCCTCATCATATGCTGAAGGCCACTTTCACTTTTAACCTCTCTCTCTCTCTCTCAATACGGTTTTTGGAATGCTTAAGTTTCACTTACCTGCTCATTTGAAAAGAATGATTTCAACCAAATTAATTTTCTGTTACATCAGAAAAGGTACGTGATTTTATATATATATATGTGTGTGTTGGCTTCGAATAATAACCATTTAGGATCGACCTGCGTCCGACCCCTCTACCACATCCCGTCTCCTTTTGGGGATTTGATGGAGGAGCGAGTTGCTTTATACTCTCATCCTGCGCTCATAGCATGGCTGGTCAGGAACTTTGTACAGGAACCTGTTGAGATGATTCTCGAATACAGTGAGGTTAGTGAACTTGAGGTTCTTCAGTTCTTTTGACACAACGTTAAAGAATTTTGAACCTCTCATCCCGTTTCCTCTATCTTAGACGCAGAAGTCCTTTGTATGACTTCCATGTTTGCAGTGTCTCGTTTTCTGTATGGTTTTGTGAGTAATGAGCAATACTCGATTATTGGTAGGACTAAACGCTTCCATAATTTTAGTATCATGTTTGCTTTTCTGCTACAGAAACTCCTCGTAATTCTAATCACTTTTCTAGCTGCTATAACTGTAATGTTATAGTGTTTTCTGGATTCAGCACCGAATGACAGACATTATTACTCCAAGGTCCCTCACTCGCGGGTTTGATGTTGCCCGTTTGTCTCGCAGTGCTTTGTACTTTTTAGTTTGTAGCTCCTTGTTGTTACCATATGTCGAGTTAGAATTTCTCAACCGGGATCTCGGGCGGAAAACGATAACCTTAAATCCTGGGAAGAGCGCAGCAAATCCCGGGATTTCCCGAGTTTTACGAAGTATTCTAAAAGCATTATTTCATAGTCCGAGAGAGAATTTTCAGCTGCGGGACTCTTTAAATTAAGATGCGAACGCGACTTAATTAATGATCGCAGTATTGATTGTCTCTTTGCTTCCTACGTAAAGAGCTACTTTACAAATAAAGATTAGTATCGTATTAGAGTTGATAACTCAGTCATTATGTTTGTTTTGGTATATTTTCTCCAATTTGTTTTGTCAACGATCTTTTATTTTTTAACTGAATATTTAACTTCTTGCTATATATACAGGGCGTCCCAAAAAAATGTATACACACTTTAACAGCTGATAGCTCAATTGATGTTTCTTTCTTTCCAAGTTAAACCCATTAGAATTAATAATGGCAGTCAGACTAAGCTTTGAACAAAGGAAATTCATTCTAAAATGCTACTGGAAGTGTGACAACGCAGTTGAAGTGCAAAGACAGTTTAGGAGGGAGTTTCAAACAGATCCACCAACGCGACTTACCATCACTCGAATTAGAGATAAGTTTGAAGCCGATGGAACTGTTCAGAATGTCCACAAGAAGCGTTCCGGAAGACCACGGACATCGACAAGCCCCACAAAGCAAGAAAGAGTACTGGAAACGTATCACCAAAGTCCAAGAAAATCTGTGCGGCAAGCGAGTCGTGAGGTAGGAATTTCAGAATCGTCTGTCCAACGCATTTTGAAGCGCTGTCAATGGAAAAGTTACATTCCAAGATTAGTCCATGCTATTAATGAAGATGATGATCCGGACCGAAGAGTGGAGTATTGCGAGTGGTACTTGGCACGATGTGGATGTGGATTGGACGAAGGGGTTTCGTAGAATACCCTCCGCGTTCACCAGACCTCACACCACTAGACTTTTTTTTATGGGGATACTTAAAAGACAAAGTCTACGCTATAAAACCTGCAACAGTCGCTGAATTGAGAGCAGCCATTGAACGAGAATGCACACAAATACCAAACGAAATGTTTCGTGATGTTTGCGATTCCATTGCTTCGCGTTATCAGCAGTGCCTGGACCAGAACGGACGTCAGTTTGAAAACAGGCATTGACAAAACAATTAAATAATGTCTGTAGATTCTATTACATTTTGAAAATGAAATGTATTTTAATAAACACTGCCTTTATAAGTATTTAAAGTGTGTATACATTTTTTTGGGACGCCCTGTATATATATATATATGGAAAATTTAGCTTTTTGCTTTTTTTTTTATAAAAAAGAACGTTTTATATATTTATGTGTGGAAGTACTTTTTAAATGAAATTCTACTGAATTTACAATAAACCAGAAATCCCGTGATCTCCGGACGATGGCCGATTTTGTCCCGGAGAACCGGGATAGTGAAAACCCCTGAAAACGAGAAACCCTAATTTCAATGTCATTCTGTAATTTTTTATGTCACCTTCATTGATATTTCCTCATACAGCTTTGTGTACTCCGCGATACGATACGATAGTCTTTAATATATGGAGCTACGTTTACATGCAGTCACTATTATAAACAGTAAGGGAGCTAATACTGTACCTTGTGGGACAGTGCTGAAGACTTCCCTTTAAATAGGGTGATATTCGCGTTCTTTAATGAGAGATGGATGACGTTTATCGAATATATAAGGCAAAATCCTTATATATTACATCTATATTTGACTTCCACACAATGCTTCCAATATTTTCTTTTGGTGGTCTAACAACTGTGACAGGCATGACCTTCCAGCCCAGAATCCATGTTGGTTCGGACTTCGGACTGAATTTCTTTTCTTGTAGGTAGTAAGCAATATTGTCACTAATTACACGTTCAAAGCACTTTATAAGCTGGAAGGTGTGCTGCTGGGCGATAATTCTTAAGCACTGCTCTGTTATCTCCTTTAAATGAGAGTGATATTCTCGTTCTTTAATGAGAGAAGTTGTCCTGTGTCGAGTGATTTCCTCCATGGCACTCCTGGCATTCTGACACTCCATGCATTTGGATTGGTGTTGAATTTACTCGTATTTGTGACAGACCCTTAATTATGTCCCCTTCCGAGAACTAAAACTCAATTAATAGATTCGTGTCCGATTTGACTTGTTCTTGACTGATCATCGATGTCAAAGAACTTATCCAGATTTCCTCTTAACATTTCCTTGTTGGTGAATGCTAAACCGAGTTAAATTGTTCCTTAAACAGTTCCCTCATTTTTTTTCCTGGGTCGTTTACGTGAATCATTTATTCCATCTTTTAACGGGGTAAGACTTTCTTTACATTTCATTACATTCTTTACATTTCAGATGAAGAAATATTTTGGCTTATTTTTACATTTTCTGCTTTTCTACTTTACATTTTTTACATTTTCTGCTTATTTTTACATTTTATTTTTACATTTTCTACCTTCCTCTCATCTTCGTTTGTCTTGCGAATGAAAGTTTCTTTAAGTCCATTTTCATATCGGATACAATTGACATGTTAGAGAATTCTATCAGCGATATAAAATAATGTTAAAAATGAGAAATTACCAAATGTCAGTTTATAAGTTTTGGTTAGTGGGCTGGTGGTTAGGGGGTTAGGGGTCTGTGTGAAGAGATGTTGGTACTAGTGGAGGGACAACGTTAGTGGGATATAGAATAGGTGTTAGTAGGGAAGAAGAGGGAGGTGGGGTATGTAAAAGGAGGCATAAGGACGAAATCGTACTTTTGTGTGTGTGTGTGTGTGTGTGTGTGTGTGTGTGTGTGTGTGTGTGTGCAGGCAATTAGGCATAAATAACTTTGAGTGTATGATAATTCACCAATGAAGTGAGGTATAATTTTTTTTTTGTGCGAGGTAACACTTTTTGGTACCTCGGAAAATTTTTAAAAATTGACATTTTTTTTAAATTTATATTTCTATTTTTTAAAATTTATATCTTCCCACTTTCGGAGGAGATCGTAGACACCAATCGACCAGGGAAGTACTCCCGAGGGGTGGAACGTTAGGCAGGAGACAGGGAGCGTTGGAACTCCCGTTCCTCCTGTCACTGTCCTTCTTAGCTGGTCTTTTTTTTTGCGTCTCATCTATCCTGTGAGCAGTCCAGCATGCTCTCAGACGGCGCTAGGACAGTTTGCCTACGGACAGTTTGCCTACTGGACATTATGCCTATGGACACCATGCCTATGTGGTATATTTATCCTTACCTTATTTAACTTATTTAACTTATTTAACTTATTTAACTTCAGATTCATGCAAAAGAATTAATTCAAAATTAAAATGTGTTGTTGCCCTTAATAGCATAAATGTCTGAAAATATATCAAGTAAGAAAGGGAAACAGAAGTTTTCACATAATGGATATTTGTATGTGTTTGATAAATGTAGCAAGCGCGACCCTTCGTTACTTTTTTGGCGGTGCGAGCAAAAGAGTCAGTGTATTATAAGGTGTGTATATATAATATGGGTACTTTTCCGTTATCTGCCCCCTTGACGATTGGTTAGGTTAAGTCGTGATATTTTCGTTAAAACTAACGAAAATATCACGACTTAACCTAACCAATCGTCAAGGGCGTACAGTTGACCTAACCGGGCAGTGACGATTGGTTAGGTTAAGTTGTGATATTTTTGATAGTTTTAATGAAAATATCATGACTGAACCTAACCAATCGTCAATGGGGCAGATAACGGAAAAGTACCCATATATATACACCTTATAATACACTGACTCTTTTGCTCGCACCGCCAAAAAGTAACGAAGGGTCGCGCTTGCTACATTTATCAAACACATACAAATATCCATTATGTGAAAACTTCTGTTTCCCTTTCTTACTTGATATATTTTCAGACATTTATGCTATTAAGGGCAACAACACATTTTAATTTTGAATTAATTCTTTTGCATGAATCTGAAGTTAAATAAGTTAAATAAGTTAAATAAGTTAAATAAGGTAAGGATAAATATACCACATAGGCATGGTGTCCATAGGCATAATGTCCAGTAGGCAAACTGTCCAGTAGGCAAACTGTCCAGTAGGCAAACTGTCCAGTAGGCAAACTGTCCGGCCACGCTCTCAGACACACACACTTCTACCTCTACTTTTCATTATACAGACATGTACTTTACACACTACACAATCTTTTCAGAATTTATACGTAAAATAAGAAAGGTATCGTGAGCCTCAGTGACCTTGATTTTGGTTCCCTCCTTCTATGATAAAATAGGAGGGATGCATTTTTGCTGTGGCTCGCCCTTGGCCCCTCCTTCTTACATAAAAAAATATATAAAAATCTAAAAACATTTTTATTGTCGGAAATAGATATGTTGATTCTGATTAGGTTAGGTTACGCTATGTTAGGTTAAGTTAGGTTAGTCTACAACCTTACGACATCCGATCGACAAGTTATTATTAGGTTCGATTAAGTTGGGTCAGGTTAGGTTAGGATAGGTTAAGCTGCGCTAAGTTAGCTTAGGTTAAGTTAGGTTAGATTAAGTTTAGTTTTTTAGGGTGTCGATGTTTTGGCGTTGTCGACAAAATGTGTATAGGTCCTTAGGCTAGATTAGCGAGTACCTCACTATTTAATGACTTAACAGAAAACATCTTTCAAGTCCTTATGCGGTTAAATTAAATTAGGTTAACTAGTTTCTTAAATATATTTATTTAAAAAAGTCGGTACCTCCCTTATATGGAGATGCTGACGTGTGTGTGTGTGTGTGTGTGTGTGTGTGTGTGTGTAAAACGTAATATGTAACCCAGGTTACAACTTATTCCCCAAGTTTAGTTCTGAACATACAACATTGTTAATGTAACAAAAGGAGTAGTAGTTCTCTATGGTACAAAGCGAGAATAATAATATTAATATTTAGGCTTCTTTCGTCTCCTTCGTAACGATTTGAATCATGTGACAGAAGGGTCCTACAGCTTTACGCGGGATCACAACCATGAGTCACATCTAAACGGGTTATATAGCGTTTGCGTCAAACATCATCGTATATTTTGATTACGCCTGCGCCGTTCTTTACATTTACAATCTCAAATAAAATACAACTTAAAATTTAATTATATTATAATTTAATTCTATATTATAATAATTATATTTAATTATATTATGTCTCATCCAATACGTTGAATAAAGCGAAGCAGGAAACGTTTTTAAAAATGATACAGAAGAGGTTGTTAACGATAAAGTAAAATAAACGCTCTTTCTTTAACAAAGAAGAAGAAGGTAACTTACCTAAAGAATGAAATTTCTTTTTCCGGTTTCGTAATTACAAGATTTAGAGTAATTAAATATAGAAATTAACCTCCTTCTCGGGACGTGTTTCCTGTCTCTCTCTTTTACTTAAGAAGTCGACACTTCGCCAATTTAAGAAATTGGAATGGAAATACAGCAATAATACTCGCATGCAATGAAGATAAACGAGGTTTGTTGTCTAGTTGGTTGGTTGATTCGTTTAACGTCGTTCGTCTAACGAAAGACACTCTACCGGGCGATAACGCCAACAACTGTGAGAAATGAGTCCTTTTTAAAGGGAGAATTTTGCGAAGACTGATACAATACGTACAGCGGGCTCGTTACTGCATTACCTTCTCCCCATTTTACAGAATGGCTTGGGACAGTCCTCGATTGAGTTATACTGCCTATAAATGCTTACTCCGAAGTTACGTTAATAACACAGGCCTGCGATGGTTTTGTTGTCCGAAATATTTTATCACTTATATAGTAATTTTTGCACGCTCATTCTGAAAATATTAATCATTTTTCGCTATCACGTACAGATTTTTCACAAAATGTCATATTTCATATAAAAGTAATTTTTATTAAATTTTTATTAAAAACTACTGCCTATAAATGCCTGGTTTCACCAAGACATCAAAGAAATGTAGAAGAGATATCAGAGAAGGTGGAACATCAGCATGATGGCTGATTACTGCTGGATGTTGAAACGGGATACTCCAGAATTACTACATAAAAGAAAGGGAACAGCGCGTACATTCGAGACTAAAGGGTATGGATCTCACAAGAAAACTCGGAACAAATAAAGACGAATATGTAATTGACGTTAATAGTCTTCTTTCTTTTTTAAAGTTGTTTGCATTTGTAATTAGGATAACAAAGCGAAATAGGTACCTAATGTAAATTGAAACAAATAATATTTAGTTATGTTGTTTTTCCCCTTTCAGTTTGCAGAAAATCTTTAGGTGATAGAAAAAATGTACATCTTATTCGAAATCAGCGTAGTTGAATTATATAAAATCAGTTATTAGTAAGAAAACAATCTTACAAACTTCTCATTCGCAGGCCTGTGTAATCAGTGAAGAGAGAGAGGAACTGGTACAGCGCTCATGCCAACTAATGCGGCCCATTACGGTAACTCCCGCATTATTACGAGTACCATCGGGATTCGAACCCTCGACCTCAGTGTTTTCACTTCACTTAGTGGGAAACGGTGTTACCCACTAAGCTACGGAGGCTAGATCGAAGTTATGTCGACTGATTCTTCTAACGGAAGAATTCAGTATATCGAAAGGTCACCGCGAGGGGATTCGAACGTAGTGTATCTCTAATGAACTTTCCACCGAATGTTACCTGTCAATAATGTTAGTAGTTTAGTTCGTAATTATTATAACAGTAACAATGATACAGTAATAGTGAAGCATAACACAAGCATAGTAAATCTCAATAAAGCTCATTTCGAGCATTTTTCGACAGACAGCAGAAAATATTATGGAGAAATACCTTGCGTCATAATAACTGATATATATATATTATATATATATATATATAATATATATATATATGAGAGAAAGAGCGAGAGAGCTGGAACTCCCGTTTTCCTCCTGTCACTGTCCTCCTTAAGGGGTCATTCAAAAACCACGTGGTCATTTTTCGGGTGGTTTTCAAACCCGTCCCCCCCCCCCTTCTGGTCATTTTTCGGATGGTTTTCAAACCCGTCCCCCGCCCTTGTGGTAATTTGTGGCCAATGACTTAAACCCCTCCCTCCAAAACCACGTGGTCTTCTGATGTCACCCCAACCCCTTCTTAACCTTATATAAAATGTACGGTGCCATATTACATTTCTTATATGATTGAGAAGTAATGAGGTAAATGAACAATATTATAAACAATATTATAAACAGGATATTTTAATGCCTAGTATTGGCCACGTGGTTAAACGTCAAGACCCCCCTCCTCCCCCATGTGGCCCTTGGTGGTCAAATAAGGAACCCCCTCCCCCCTTTAAGGACCACGTGGTTTTTGAATGGCCCCTTAACTGATCTATTTCCGTATCTCATCTCCGTGTGAGCAGTCCAGCATGCTCTCAAACACACACACACACACACACTCCTCCCCTACTCCTCACTACACATACATGCATCTTACACACAACACAACCTTTTCAAAATTTATATTAAAAAAAAAAAAAAGGAAAAAATGGCATCACTGAGCCTTGGAGACCTTGATTTTGGCTCTCTCCATCCTCTGTGGAGGGGTCACTTTTGGGGGCGCTCGCCCTTAGTCCCATCCTTCCTACATAAAAAATAATTGTGACAGTCTATGAAATGTTTCTTCAACTACTCTCCCAAATTAATGGTTTCTTTCAGAACACAAATACTCATTTTCGTGGTAACTGAGCATCATACGTGAATTAAAATTATATGTACTCTCGGACCTCGCTATTTTGGATATCGCGATAATTCGGCTATTTTTCTGCGTGTCGAAATATCATGCAAATTTCACCAAATCTTCTGAAATTTGCCCGATATTTCGACACGCAGAAAAAAAGCCGAATTATCGCGATAGCCGAAATACCAAGTGTCGAATTAGCGAGGTTCGAGTGTGTGTGTGTGTGTGTGTGATATATATATATATATATATATATATATATTATATATATATATATATATATAGAAAGTTTCGCGGAACGAGATTACAATACGTCAAGTGGTTATTTTACATTGGTTACTTATTTCCCACGTGACAAATTTCAGCCAATCAGGACCTTTGTAACAAGTTTCAAAATACTGGTCTCCGTGAAACTTAATATTTACCATATATATATATATATATATTATATATATATATATATATATATATGAGGTAGTACGAGTATGGCTGTGATTGATACAGGTAAATTTGTGTTGCCTTTGGGAGAAAACACAAACTTGCAGGACATCTTGCTCCTGAAGAGTCATGAAATCAAGACTGCAATACAAACTAACGAAAATTGCAAGAAATTGAATACGATGTTCTTTTGATTAGACTAACACGGAGCATTGTTGCTTTCAGTGGTGATGAACCACGTACGGAAGCCTCGTCAGTACTTTGACCCCCAATTTGCTTGGCAATGCTGCTGCGAGCTGCGAGCATCCTGGAATGGGCATATGAGCGGAATGATGCTCTAAGTGAAAAGGTGTTTAACGTTTTCGTACTTCCACTTAAACTACGAATGCATCGATGAATAATATATATATATATATATAATATAAACCAATTAACACTAAAAATAGTTTTGAAAACAAGCATTTTTTACCAAAGTTTTAAGTCCTATCATATCCAAAGAAAACAGAGGCTACAATTTGCAGCAATAGTTCCCAACCTGTTTTAGGTCGATGTACCACTTTTTGTCACCATGTTTTTTCTAAGTACCACCATTAAGGAAGGAAAGAAAGTACAGCAGGTGTACCTACCACCTAATCAAAACCGCAGATGTTCAATCCTGAATTTTCAGCTTTATCTAAATCGTTATATTTATTCTAGTGATGAATCGTCATCTGTATGAAATCAAAATCTTTATTTTGTCCTTGCGCGTTATCATTAAATTTAGCGTTAAATAATTTTAGCATTAAATAATTTTAATTCTACTACGACGACAAATTGGATCTTATACAAACCGGCAGTCGGAAAAGTTGCCAGTTACTTACCTACAACTAATATTACTTTTGAAAACATTATTATGAAAGTACTTATGAATTAGCAAGTTGCATATTTATAACCCTCTTGCATACCAATTAAAAGAGCTCCGCGTAGCACAAGTTGGGAATCGCTGATTTACAGAATAATTTTTTTTAATGAATCCTATATAACAGTGGTTCGCAACCTTTTTCTCACTTACGGACCCCATAGAAGAATATGGATTATTTTTGAGGACCCCTTTGTGAAAATAATTTGTATATTCTAATTTTCTTTGAATAAGAATATACCCCCTTTCTTCAGCGGACCCCTGAAACTCATTCACGGACCCGAGGTTGCGGACCACTGCTTTACAACATGAGAAACCAGTTTAAACAAGGACTATGTCGAAACGACATCAATGTCCCCAACTCTAATTGTAACCTTCATCTTTAGTGCAAGAACCTGAGTCTTGCTCGCGACACACTGTCTTGTGATGATCCATATGTGTGTGAAGTTTCAACAACGAAAGTGTTACGAACGGACGGAAGGACAAGTGCAATCCAGTATGGCCCCTCCAAATTTATTTAGTCGGAGACATACGAGTAAAAACAATATAAAAGTTGTACCGTATTACCATAAAGTGAGGAGCCAGAGAACTTAAAATACCCTCTTAAAACCCGCAGAAGTATTAATCTGACCTTTAAATGAACTAATACCAATAACAAATATTTAATAGAAAGTAGCCCAAATGATAAAGGTGGTGTGGAATATGTACCAGGCGCGAATTGTAAAATTTGTTACGTAGGCGAAACTAGAAATATTTTGGAAGAGCGCCTTCAACAACACAAATATTCAGTAATAGGCCAAGAAAACAAAGCAATTTTTTCATCCCCTATTCCTAAATAACAATAAAATAAATTGAAATGAAGAAAAATTATATATAGAACACAAAATAAAAACATTTGGCGCATTATCTCTTCCCACCCTCAAAAAATTGCTGGATACATTTAATATATCAACGCGATTCTGCGCCGTGAGCAAACGCTTCTGCGATGTCAAAAATATTTTTTGACAGTGCTCCCACCATTATACCTAACATGACTGAAACTCCAATCTCCATTCAATTAAAGGAGAAGCTCCCTCGAGATAGTTTCAGCTTTGAACTCCCCTTCCCCCATCCGCCTACACCCTGAAAAGAGAACGAGGTGTCGATCGAAAAAAAATGTTCCTTTCTTTCTGGTTTTAGGGGCCGTTCACAATTATCAACGTTTTTACAAATGTACAAAGAGTACACTTTTTCAAGACCCCCCTCCCCCGCAAAAGTGTACAAAGAAAAATGTTTATTTTTTTTTTTTTTTTACAATGTATTGTATTGAAAAACTAGAGACATACAAGTAAATATTCAGACTCAAATTGAAAAAAAATTGGAATTTAACACTTAAAATAAAGGAAACGTACTCACAATACACAATCCAAAACTGTCACACAATAATATTAATACTCTACGAAATTGGCGGGAAAATATGGATCGACATTTTTCGCATTTCTAAAAGGGTACAACGGCCCTTAACCCCCTCCGCCCCGAGCGTACGGTTTGTATGCTCGTGAAAATGTTGATAATTGTGAACGGCCCCTTAAGTGTTTTAGGATTTGTAACTTCTACCAACATCATTTTAATGGTTCTAACCCTTTATTACATAACTGTTGCTCGCAGTGATTCTAGCCCTTATGTAGAGAGAAATAGAGATCATGTTACGGGAGACTGAAAAATTTTCTGAAATCTTATTATTATAAAGGTTTTGGTATCACCAAAATCCACCTATATCTAATCAGTACACGCTCGCATTATAAATGTATATAATATGATAGTTTCCAACAAAAGACTTTCGACAGAAAATTTTAACAGTGAGAGTTAATTAACATTTACAGAACTCTAAGCTAAGGAGTCACTTATATTTTCAACGCATTCTACCAACTGTTCACCAAGTGACCGGATGTGAAGCTCAAAATTTTGATAGTTGTAGTATTTTATAAATGTATTGAACGACTGGCTTTTTATCCATTTCATAAAAGCGAGTGAAATTTGGAAGAAGTGTAAAGGGACTAGATTAATTTCTAGTATATTATGTGCAAACACAAAATTACGAACAAATCGGGTAGCGGAACAAAGCCGACAATGTAGACAATGTCGATATGCACAATGTTACCATGCATAATGTCGATACTGAAAAGTTAGTTTAAATTAGGTCGTTAGGTTCAGCTGGGTTAGGTTAGGTTACATTATGCCCGGTTAGGTTACGCTAGGTTAGGTTATGTCTGGTTAGGTTAGTCATTTTCACTGAAAATCTGAAATGTAGTTTGAAATCTGAAATCCATATACTTGCATAAAGTCGAACGTCGACACAAACTCGATTTTGTTCATGAGACGCAAAACAAGGTAGAACCAAGCACTTACGAGTATAATCTTACAATAATTCACTTAATTATAAACACATATATATATATATATATATATATATATATATATACACACACCAGCCCCCAATTACTGGGCCCGAAGGTCCCACCACCGCAATAAAACTATAGAAAAGAACGCAGCCATGAAAATCTTGAGCTTCACATTGTGTCAAGATTTATGAAGCTTAAGATTTTTATGACTGCGTTCTTTTCTATAGTTTTATTGACCGAATAATTGACTCCCCAGTAATTGGGGAGGCCGCAGGCCCCATAATTACTGAGGCCGAAGGCCCTAGCACTGCAGGTCTAACTAAATGGACACGTAGGCCCATGTTTAGCTAGTACATATAATGTGAGGCAAAATATTTGATGATCGTTTCGTAGTTTCTCTCATACCTCTAAACCATTTGTAAAATACAAAGACTCTCCCTCCTGCAAGAATAGTCCTTTTACTCCTTGTTAATAAAAAGGTTCACCACCGCACGCAACAGATGTCAGAAAATAGACCAATGGTCAGAACGTGTCTCTCTATACACAAACTCAAAATGTAAATAAAATCTGTAAGCTAACTCTACGCTTCTGCGTACGTGCAACAGACATTTCAATTGTGATTTTTCATTGTGATTTAAATGAGGAGGAGGAGGAATTGAAGGCAATATAACAAAGCCCCGAAAATCCACTCTAGCCTGAGAGAGAGAGAGAGAGAGAGAGAGAGAGAGAGAGAGAGAGAGAGAGAGAGAGAGAGATTCAAATTCGGTAAAGGTAAAAAAAATTGCATATATATATATATATATATATATATATATATATATATATATATATATATATATATATATATATCATACACTACACACAGACAGTGCATGGAACAAGGAACTCTTCTGGGATAATTAAATCCACTATAGTCCGAATAAGTAATGGTAAATGACAAATACCATAGTTTTTCTTTTTCATGATGCTAGCCCGACGTGGACAACGGGTCACTCGCAAAGAGGTCCCATAAATATAGCTACCCTCACCAGCTATCCGCAAAGCAGACAGGATCCAGCTTTGGGACATGGATCTAGGGTTTAAAGCAGCCTAGCCCTGCTACATTTAGAACCTCAATATAAGCAAAAGACTCGCTGTCTTCACGTCAGATTGAATACATCAAATAAAAAGGGGTAACTATTATATTTTTAGCCAAAAAACCAAAACTTATGTTATGTGCCTTGAAAAGTGGATGTCATTAGACGAAAGCGCTTGAGCACCATTCTGTGTTTCCTTTCCTTCGTGGTTTTATTCATCATAAATATTTTTCACGTGTTACTTTCGTGAAATAATTTTCATATATAATATATATATATATTTGTATTTACATTGTACACAACTGAATACATACTTATACTGTATAGTAGTTAATTGAAACATGATACAAGAATAAAATTTCAGTAAAGTCATTTAAATATGTGGTAAACTTCAGCATAAACTTATGCATTTAATTTAAGTAAAAAAATAAGTTCATACTTTCAAATTAACTAAAACCGTATTAAAATTTTAAGTAATTACTGTCCAGTAGATGAATAATTTTTAATAAAATCAAAATTTTAATTTAATATATATATATATATATATATATATATATATATATATATATATCAGTGATGTAGTCGAGACCACCAAGTCCGAGACTGAGACCGAGACCGAGACCTGATCCTGTGAGACCAAGATCAAGACCGAGATCAAAGGTTCGAGATCGAGATCTATCTTCCGAGATCGAGACCCTTAAAATTCGAGATCGAGATCGAGACCAAGCTCATGCCCTTTCAATCTGTTTTACACTACTATGGAAATTAGACTATGTTAAGTATATTAATAAACTAATAACTACTTTCTCAGATGTAATGTGTTGAATGCAAAAAGTGTAGCCTATAAATTAACAAATGAATATATATATATATATATATATATATATATATATATATATATATATATATATATATATATATATATATATATACACGTATTTTTATTTATTTACTTCTTTTATATCTGTACAGAAGGTTTAATGAACGTACCCACTACCCAGTTTGACTTGTGCATTTATTTAAAGCATGATAGGTGCTCATTACACTCAAGGAACATCAGCATGCTCAGATGATCTGCTGAAGTTCAACTTCTGTGGGGCCTCATTATTATGCCTCCATGGCTAAATACACGCTCAATTGGAGCACTAGAGGCAGGCACTGTTAAAACAGTCATGGCAATATTGGCCAGTGATGGGAATTTATCCCTTTTCTGGTGCCAAAACTTTATTGGAGAGCAGTTGTCTAAAATATGAGATTCATCGATCTCTAAGAGGTACCGCCGCAACTGTTCCCTGCGATTCAACCTCTTCCCAGTTTCAACATGTATTTTTCATTACGGTCTCGAGAGGTCTCGAAAGGTCTCGGGGAGAAAAACCGAGACCGCGTCTGTCGAGACCGAGATCGAGACCGAGATCTAAATAGCGGAGACCGAGATCGAGATCTGTAAATTGGGTCTCGAGATCGGTCTCGAGATCGAGACCGATCTCGAGACCTACATCACTGATATATATATATATTATATATATGTGTGTGTGTGTGTGTGTGTGTGTGTGTTAAGAACGAAGAAAAATTAATGCAATTTTTTTTTAGTTCATCTAGAAAAAATGTGATTATTCAAATGTGATTTTCTGTTTAAAACTCTCCAAGAGGAGTGTATGTAGAAGCTTCCCAACCATACAAAAGCGCACGTTCAAAAGCACGAACGTACTTAAAAATTTAAACAAATTTAAACATTTGTCAAGGTAAGAACTATAAAATTATGCCTTTAAAGAGTAAGATTTTTCTAAAGAGTTACTAACAATCATAAAGACTATCTCCCAGTCGATTTCTTTAAAATTAACATGTGCTGCTATTCAGAGGGTTCGATTCCCGAGGATCCACTTCTACTTCTCGCCTCAAATCAGACCCGTCCAGCGCCTCCTACTATATTTATTAGCAAAGAGAACATTATTTTTACTTTAACCTAAATAACCATATTTGTAAGCAGGCGGGCGGGGCTCTGGGCACTTGCGGCATATTGCGGTACTGCGGTACTGCTGCACTACCAAACCGGTACCAAACCGGTACGCGGAAATTTGAATGCGGTAGCGGTACTGCGGTACTTTCAGCGATCCTTTGCGGTACTGCGTTATGGGGTCCCGGGGTGGTAGTGCGGTGGTACCGCAAGTACCGCAGTACCGCAAAATATGCCGCAAATGCCCAGCTCTGTATAATAATAAAAGCAGCTCCCTCTACAATGACGTACTGTATTTACAAATTTAAGAGAGTAAAAGTTTGTAGGAAGGAAAGTGGGTTACCCACATTTCATACCTAAAACAGCTAAAATTTGAAACAGATATTCAGAAATTTGAATTCTCATGAATTCCCACCAATGAAACAAACAAAATAACGATAAATTCATTTCACTGAAATTGATCGACCACCACCCTCACCCCTACACAAAACCAACTCCCCCTATACGAGTAGCTCTCGTTTATAAGCCTCTTCAGAGGTTGCAACTCCCCATCGTTTTAATAATGACAACATCCATTGCTCCAAAACCAGACCCGGCCGCAAACTCCTACACCAAACGTAAATAATAATAATAATAATAATAAATAAATAATAATAAATTTCTTTACAAACAAATAAAAACAAATCCTTCCCAGCTTTAATTTTCACTCCATTTACCCCTGACACTCCGAATGACATCCACTGGACTATTTCGTGCGTCCGATTTTATAGATGAATCTCACCAATCCAATTCGAGATTCCCGAGATTCAATTCATCCATTTATATTTGCTCAATTAAAACCTCCACTATTCTTCAATTGAGTGGAACTGAATTTCATTTCTTTCTTTTAATTTACAATTTCTTAACACACACACACACACACAACACACACACAGATTTATTTTTTATTTATTTTCGCTTTAATGCTTGTTGGCAGATAATTAATCGTATACAAAAAAATTGGAATCCATTAAAGTCTGTTTCTTTCCCATTCTAGCAATTAGGTTTCAAACGTTGTAAACATTCAACACATTAGACATTATTCAGGTTTTTCTTCTGTAAAATTGAGCTTTTGCTACTTACGATGTTTATGAATATCACCATATATATATATATATATACAGGGTGGGCGGAAAGTAGCTCCCTATTTTGGATTGGTAAAAAAACACGTATATTATCCATTTATTTCAGAAGAAATAATATGAAAAGGTAGGCATACATGGTAGGTTTTCTCTAAAATTCAATGTGGGCTCCAACTCTTTCCACCAGCTTCTGGAGCCGCCCAGGAATGGCGTCCACTGACTTTAGCAGGAACTCCGGCGGGATGGAGGACATGACTTCCCGAATTCGGTCCTCCAGTTCTTCCAATGTCCTCGGTTTGGTGCGGTAGACTTCTTCCTTTACCCACCCCAAAGAAAGAAGTCGCACGGTGTCAAGTCGGGGCTCCTGGCTGGCCATTGATGTGGACCACGACGACCCATCCAACGCCCAGGGAAGTGGGCATCCAGCCACTCACGGACAACAATGGCCAGCCAGGAGCCCCGACTTGACACCGTGCGACTTCTTTCTTTGGGGGTGGGTAAAGGAAGAAGTCTACCGCACCAAACCGAGGACATTGGAAGAACTGGAGGACCGAATTCGGGAAGTCATGTCCTCCATCCCGCCGGAGTTCCTGCTAAAGTCAGTGGACGCCATTCCTGGGCGGCTCCAGAAGCTGGTGGAAAGAGTTGGAGCCCACATTGAATTTTAGAGAAAACCTACCATGTATGCCTACCTTTTCATATTATTTCTTCTGAAATAAATGGATAATATACGTATTTTTTACCAATCCAAAATAGGGAGCTACTTTCCGCCCACCCTGTATATATATAATATATATATATATATATATATATATATATATATATATATTATATATATAATATATATATATATATATATATATATATATATATATATAATATATATATATATATATATATATATATAATATATATATATATATATTTTATTAGAAGCAACACTTTACCCCTGCAGTGCGTACCATTGCTTCAAATGAATGCTTTTACGAACCCAGCAGGAAAGCATCATGGAATGGATGGCTAAAAAGACTCCTATGATTGATATATATATATATATATATATATATATATATATATATATTATGGCGCTATCTAAAATATATGACCCCTTCGTCATATATATATTATCTCTCACAACCATGCGATCTATCATTCCCATGTTCGGACTGTATCCATATTTGTGCAATTAGAAGTTCGCTCAAAGAAGCGAATGTCCTTTAATATCATTTTACCCCTTTGAAGTACAACCAAGATAAATAACCATTTAGATTGTTTGAGATTTTGGCCAGAATTATTCCCATTTATCCCATTTCCCAAGTGCCATGGAAATTATGATCATCTCAACCCTCAACCATGCCACATTCAATGTATTCACACTGAATGTGGGATTGTTTAAAACGTTGTTTGTCAGCTTTGTAACTAAATATATTTCATTGGAAGGTCTTCAAAAATTCCCTCTTATCTCTGCTAAAAATTCATAACATTATTATGTTATGTTACGTTAAATTGTTATCATGCTATGATACTAGTTCGTTATCTGTCACATAGTTCTTCCTGTTGGTATTAATTGTACTTATTGTTTGTATCTAACAGTTATTCAAATTCTGTTACTCGTGTTTTACCTTACTTTAAATGTCCATGTAATTTCAATGGAAAATATGTTGTTGTCATCCTTCCTTTTATGCCGTCATGGAGCTATTTAGGCTTTAAAATTAAGTTACATAATTATGTTTATATAAAATATTTGACATTAACTGTAATAACTTAATTCGAATTAATCGGTAATTACAATTACAGTGTACCAAAATTACAGTGTACTTAATGTACTCTATATTAATGTACTACCCTGATATCAGGTCGCCACCCAAAAATGTATAATCGACAAATTATTATATTTTTATTATTTTTTTATTTTTAAGATAAAACAATTCGCAGATTCTCTAAAAAGGGGGAGACTTAACCTTCAACTCCAGTCCCCCAAAATCATTTTGAATTTCATTATTATTTTATGATGTAAATAAATTCATTCCTGTCGTAGCTTTAGGCCAAGGAGGTCGAACCACCTTCTCCTCCTCAACTCCGACCTTCAGCAGAGTTAGAGGCTCTTAGACTTTTGCCCAAGACAATTAACCAAATTTATTCATTCTTTGCCAAAGTGATCCTCGGTAGTATCTCTGCCTCCTGTGACAGTTATCAATAAAGTTCAATGGAGTGAATAAAAAAAACGAACTAAATTACTCTTTCATTTTTCTTCAATTCCTCATTTGATGTTGTGTTTAAATCGTGTTATTTAAATTGGTTTTCCCTCCCGGATATCTCACGGCTAAGGCCAAGTTAAACTTCGACGGATCGTCCAACAGTATAAGCTAAAAAAGTCGCGTGTGGGAAGTGGCCCGCAGGCACGACATATAGTATATATTACGGCTTTTTGCGAAATCGGCCTTTTTGCAAAAAAAAGGCCGATTTAGGTTAATCGAATGCCCGGTTAGGTCAACTGTCCGCCCTTGACGATTGGTTAGGTTAAGTCGTGATATTTCCGTTGTTTAACGAAAATATCACGACTTAACCCTTTTGCAAAAAGGGTCGATTTCGCAAAAAGGCCGTAACATATATATATATATGAGAGAGAGAGAGAGAGAGAGAGAGAGAGAGAGAGAGAGAGAGAGAGAGAGAGAGATTACTAAAATTCCTTACCTTAATGACAATGTTATAGAAAACAATTTTTAATCAAGAACCTTTTAGTCAATTTCCCGTTCTCTTATTTTGTCATTTATGTAAGTTTTTCCTTGGTATTAAATCCACTCTTTTGTCCTTTCATTTCTTTAATAAGTCCTTTCAAAGTATTTTTTAAGTATTTTTGAGTCATTTTAAAGTTTTCCTTTAAGTTTTTCAAAGTACTTCTAAAATCCTTTTAAAATATTTCTGAGTGTTTCGAAAGTCGCTTCAAAATTCTTTCCAAGTGTTTTTAAAGTTTCATTAAAGTATTTTGAAAGTCATTTAAATCCCTTCAGAGTACTGTAAAATTCTTTTTAAAGCCTTTTTAAAGTCCTTTAAAATCCTTATACTGAGTCCTAATAAACAATCAACATTCCTCCTCTCATCTACGGCCTCTAATGAAATAAATTCCAAACACTTCACCGCCATTGTTGTAAAAAGGAAAATCAAATTTGTGAATAGTTAAACCCAAATTTATTTGCAGGATTGCGTATTTGCGGGGTTCTGGAGTATTATAACTTTACATATTAATTCATGTATGTGTGTGTGTGTGTGTGTGTGTGTGTGATAAATATAACTGGTTCCCATTCTAAAAAGCGGGGCTGTTATTTATCGAATCACCTCCTTCCTGTACAGGGAGACGTATACAGTTAAGTGCGACCCGTATTACATCCATATTTACAGTGTGTGTGTGTGTGTGTGTGTGTGTGTGTGTATGTTAAATATAACTGGTTCCCATTCTACAAAGCGGGGCTGTTATTTATAGAATCACCTCCTTCCTGTACAGGGAGACATACAGTTAAGTGCGACCCGTATTACATCCATATTTACAGTACTGAATAAGAGTCTGCATTAAGCACTGCGCTAACCAAAATTTATATAAAACACTGGTTCTTATATGTATAAAGACGAATCTAATTGTTTTCATTTTGAAATTTTATTTACATATATGTTACAGTTAATGTGTGAAACCAGTTATTTCACGTAATGCCTAAAAATTTCAGGCATTTAGGGTAATTCGATTAAGCGATTAATGACTTCGTGAAGGTTAGGTTAAGTTAGGGTGGTTAGGTTAGTAATACGTATTACTTATGTTTAAGGGTCACAGGTATTACGCGAAATGCCTGAAATTTTTAGACATTACGTGAAATAACTGGTTTCACATTGACTAATATATATATATATATATAATATGATATGCAGCGCAAGTGTTGCTTCGCGTGTCGCAGGACAACTCGCGAGCGCCAGTGTATTCAGGTTAGGTCCCCCTGTCACGTAAGGAGGGTATTGTGCGGGTCTGCGTGCCGAAGCGTGGGATGGCAGGCGTTCTCTGGACAAGACCGGAAGCGACGTGGACTCACCAAATTATGTTGAGAGAAAACAGTAATAAACCCGGAAACTTAGAGTGCTTGGAAGCTGCGAGTAACCACAATCTAACAGTGTTCCTACCTGGCACACGGGAAAACAAAGTTATCTTTGTCCTCACTTTTTTACCCAGGGGAAGGGTGCTTCCTTCTACAAGCGTGGCTCCTGACAAAGAAACAGTCTTACCCAGGGGAAGGGTGCTTCCTTCTACAAGAGTGGCTCCTGACAAAGAAACAGCCTTGGAGAGCATCATGCTCTACCAGAAGAAACGCCCCCATGTAGTCCGCCCTTGGAAAGCTCAACTGTGGTTTACAAGGAACAAAGATACAATTATTACACATCGCCCGCTATACATTTACAGTTTCTTTACTGAACTGCAAGGAAGTTCCCATTTTCATCAGTATACAGTTAAATAACTCAATTAACAACTGGGCAATGATTGAGAAGTTTTTCCTCACTTTTTTACTACAATGAATGTAGGAAAGACTTATCAAAAGTGTTAACTTTGTAAAAGAATTTCTTCTCAAAATGACAAAAACAACGCAAGAACTTAGCAAAATATTCACTTCACCAAATGCAGGACCGCAAACATCTTTTGTGGAACATTATTTTTTTTAATCATAATGACGTCAGCGTCTTAGTCGGTTTTGATTGGCCGATAATAAGGAAAGAAGGCATGTAGTCATTCATTGTTCGATGAGAGGTTAAATAATAAGGGAAAATAGTACAGTGGAGTATAATATTAAAAGTACTTCCTCCTCTCACCTTATGACTTCTTTAACTCTTTGGGACATACTGTCTACAAAAAGTGTTCGCATGTGGTACACTCAATTTTGTCCAATTTTTTTTATGTATCACTGTATGTAGCTATGAACTGTAAAAAGTAATTCGAAGTAACGTTTGTAAAGTGCACGCATACTACTAGTAATTGTGAAAATAACAAAGACGAGAAATAACGGAGGTAGAAAGATATCAAATGGTGCTGCTCTCGAATCAAGGAGCTTTCCAAAGTTCCAACAGCGAAATAGAAAAAAAAGACTAAGTGTTCATGATGCGTTGTTCAGGCCACCTTACAGAGATTCAAGAATGACAAATTTTATAAAAATAAATCTCGAAAGTAAAAGGACAAAAACCAAGGGAGAAGACAGACTTCTAAAATTCACTTTGCTCAGAAATCATAAAACATCATCGTCTTAGTTACAGAAAGCAATTGGAACTATTGTGTTTGATCGTACTGTTAGAAGAAGGCTAAAGGAACATGGACTGAAAAGCTGTAAAGCAAAGAAAGAAACCTTGGCTATCAGAGGTTAATCGCAAAACGAGGTGAAATTGTGAAAAATGTGAAAATGAGCATACAAATTGGACGTCTGTAGACTGGGTTCATGTGCTTTGGTCTGATGAAAGTAACTTTGAGGTAAACCAAGCAATGTTTGAATGTGAGAAATGACTATCTATTTATCCCCAAATGAGTTCTACTGTATCTGTTCTAAATTTGTCATTGTTTGATACTCCGTAACTTTTTTGTTTTGCAAAGACCACCAAAGTAATGAGGAGAGTTGGCGAAGTATATTCGCCTGAATGCATAGTCCCAACAGTGAAATTCGGTGGAAGCAGTATTATGGTCTGAGGATATATTCGTCAGGCACTGAAAACCTGTTTCTAAGTGGGAGGAAAATAAATTCCATTTACTGTACGAACATGTTAGAAAACGTTTTTACGACCTTCATGAACAAATTTTTGCCCGATTCAATGCAGCCGGAGATATAATTTCAACAGGACAATGCCCCATGCCATACGTCACGCGTATTGGCTTGTAAATGAACATGTCAGATTGATCAACTGTCCTCTTCAGTGCCCTGACCAAAATCCTATCAAACACCTGTGGGCAGTTCTAAAACTGTTCATCAAAACCTGTGGAACATGCACTGATGCAGGGAGAGTAAGACAAAACTGAGACGTACACATGAAGCACCTTGTAGACAGTATGTCCCAAAGAGTTAAAGTTAAACTCTCGTTGAATGTTGTATGACGTCTTCCCTGGCTCTTTCTGACAAATTCATAGAAGCTTTAAGCCGATTCTTGCCGTACTTATCTTTTCTCCCTACTTTAAACGTATCCTGTTCACGACAGTGCCATTGCACTAATATTGCTGCATATGAGTCAATGCACAGCTGACTTTGATATAGTTACGTCACTAGCAGAGCTGGGCAGTATTTAAATACGTATTTAAATACATTTGTGTATTTAGAACTGTATTATAAATACATTATTTTCATGTATTTAAATATAGTATTAAATACTTTAATGAGTATTTAATACAATTTATCTAAATACTCAAAATATAAAAATGTAAATACTTTTACTGGTTTAATACACGTTCTGTACTAGCACAGTACGACGCGTCGACAGTGTAGTACAGCATGGTTCATGTTTCAACGTGTCAGTTCAATCAGTTGTGTGCCACTCTTAGTCGAAAGCGGTTGATTTCTTTATCGTGTGCGTGTCATGGCTTCAACAAGCAAATTTGTATGTATTTACAAATGTATTTAAATACAATTGATGTATTTTGTATTTAGTATCTAAATACATTCGTAAAATGTATTTAGTATTTAGTATTTAAATACATTTCTCCCATGTATTTAGTATTTAGTATTTAAATACATTCAATGTATTTATTGCCCAGCTCTGGTCACTAGATGTCTAACTGATTTTGCGACATTTACATGGAAAGCAATCGCCTTCTCAGCGCTTTTGCAGCTGTTCCTGGTAATCTTTATATATTGCTTAGACTACCCAGTAATTCAGGAATGAGAAGCTACGCATGTACGTTAGTAAATACAACTTCTATTTACGTAAACTATACTTCCATTCGTTGGTTGTACAAGTCATAATCATACTAGAAAAATTTTTCGTACGCATTTACCTTCAGAATGCGAAATATATATATATATATATATATATATATATATATATATATATATATTATATATATATATATATATATACGCATATGTTGATAGATTGGGTATAGTTTAAGGTAGTAAAATTAAGGCTTTGTGGTTCGGAACCCACGTAAAATTGTAGGTCCCCTCCGCCACCACGGAGGACAAGCACAATACACAATTACGAACACAGTTAGGTAGACCAGCCATGAGTGGATCCTAGGGTCTTTGTTGGTCTGAAACATTATATATATATGATGAATAAAACCACGAAGGGAAAAGAAACACAAAGGGGTGCTCAAGCGCTTTCGTCTAATGACATCCTCAGGAACACTCCTTTGTGTTTCTTTTCCCTTCGTGGTTTTATTCATCATAAATATTTTTCACGTGTCACTCGTGAAATAATTTTTCATATATATATATACTGTATATATATTCTTTTATTTTCCTGTTTTCCTTCAAGCTTTTCCTCCGAAGCCAATAATCGGTTATGTTGAATTTGAAGATTTGTTTTGTCCTAAATAAACAGAATGAAAAGATAGGAAAACCATATAATAACGGCAAGTATAAATTTCTATGTGTCTTCCTGTACGATAATAGAGAAAGGGGGGAAAATATATATATACACACACACAACTTAATCGATACACAATCTGCCATATTATATATAGATATATATATATATATATATATATATATATTATATATATATAAAAGGTGTACCGGAACCAGTTTTTTTACCGGAAACCGGAATATCCGGCTGCCGGAACCTTTTGTGTTAGGCTAGGCCTTAACTAGTAGGTCTATAATTTTAAATAAACTTAATTTTCTTCACGCTAACTTAATGAGGTATAAAATTTCAACTATTGAAGCACATTTTTCCTCCTTGTAAACAGTAATTACTGTCATTAATGCAAAAAAACTTCACTTTTTTCTACGTGAAGGTCAAAATATGAAAATAAAAACCCATATGAAAATAAAAACCCACTCTAATAGACAGAGTTTATTTCCACAACGGTTCGATGCCCACTGCATCCTGCTCGGGTGGATACAGTGGAGGATACCGAGGAGGATGCCAGTGGGCATCGAAACTGTTGTGGAAATAAACTCTGTCTATTAGAGTGGGTTTTTATTTTCAGTAGTTACTGTCTTTTGATTTTTCTCTTCCACTCTTTGCTATTCTGCGTTTATAATTCAATATAAATCTAGCGTTTCTTTTATTAAGGAAAACATTAAGCAAAGAACTTTTTTTTATATATAATTTAGCAAATGTATATACAAAAATCATGAAAAATGGCGATTTCAAAATAAAAGCAGTTTTATAATTTTTGTTTTATTATCATTAAACAATAAAAAATTAAAAAAACGTAGCAAGGAAAATTTTGAACGTTTTATCATATATTTAATTTGTTATTTGATACATGCGAGTAACCAAAGAAATGCCTAAGGACTTTGAATAAATATATCAAAATCTGTTTAGAAATAATTAGATTTTCTTTCTGTTTTTTTTATTTAATATCATTAAAAAACTGAATGATTTCAGTTTGGCCGGATATCAGACAGTTCCGGCCGGAACCGAAACTCACAATAAATGGCCGGGATTCCGGCCAGCAGGAACCGGAACCGGAATTCCGGTACACATCTACTATATATATATATATATATATATATATATGGGGGGGAGAAATTGTAGAACGACAAAATTTCAGAAATGGACGGTGAGCGAGGTTGAAACAGTCGAGGAGGGTAATAGTTGGGCAGTTTAAAGAAGAAACCGAGTGGGAGTGACGGAGGTGTTCTGTCTACAATTAATAATAAAAAAATTAATAACTATTGATATTGGTAATAATAATAATAATAATAATAGTAACGATAATGATAATGAAGGAGATAAGAGATGAAAAAACACTCAATAATATTTGCAGGAATGAGGACGAAGGGAGTAAAGTGGATTATAAAAATGTATATTAAGTCACGATTGCAAAATAAAGAAAAAGTAAGGTATTAAAAGTTTGTCAGAAACAGACTCTGACGTTGGTTTTTTGGGAAATTATTAGACCATAAGACGTAGTCTTCTTTAAATTCTATTCAATCCGAGTTTACAAAGACAATTTTTACGTGTTGAGTCTACAGATATAAGATATAAAAAAATATTATTCTAAACGAAATAGAGGCCTGTATACAGACGGTTTGCGATTGCGGATACTTGGTGTTTTTGGTCCAGTTTGTATAGAGCAAGCCTAAGGTAGTACGAGTGTGACTGTGATAGATAGAGATATATATATATATAATATTATATATATATATATATATATATATATATAAAATTCCATTTCACGTTAAACTAGGTCTAAGGTGGAGTGACAAGCTTGACCTTCGTCAGAATGAACAATTCGGGTGGAAGCAAAACCAAGGTTATATATATATATATATATATAATCCTCGATGCATTCATAGTTTAAGTGGAAGTATGAAGGGTTAAACATCTTTCTACATAGAACATTATTAAATTTCACAGAGATTAACACTACGTTAAGTGGTCGTTTTAGGCTGGTTAGTTATTTCCCACGTAACCAATTTCGGCCAATCACGATTTTTGTAACAATTCCGAGTTTGACAAAAACACTGGTCACCCTAAAACTTAATACAGTACAGTATTTACCATATTATATATATATATAATATATATATATATATCTATATATATATATATATATATAATATATATCCTTGATTAACATTGGTTTTGCTTCCGCCCGAATTGTTCATTCTGACGAAGGTCAAGCATGTCACTCCACCTTAGACCTAGTTCAACGTGGAATCCGAACCACGCCCCACCATCAGCCCAGCGTCTTAACCACTAGGTTACCAAGGTACCCATTTATCTACCAACCAATTTCTTTAATGTGTGGAAGGATGAACAGCTGGGTTTGCTGCGCGCCGACTGCCGTCACCGGGTCTCGATCCCGGGGTTGATGGATTCGTAATCAGCGACGCTAACCATTACACCACCAAGGGATATCATATATATATATATATATATATCTATATATATATATATATATATATATACACGAGGGTAATTCAATAAGTATCCGCACTTTTTATTTTCACAATTTTATTTTCACATCTGATAGATTATAAACACATCACTTCTCAACATAGTCTCCCTGTTTCTCAATACACTTAGTCCAGCGATCTACAAGCTTCTTAATACCATCACAAAAGAATGTTTTTGGCTGTGTGCGTAGCCAGTCATGCACCGCCTCCTTCAGGTCATCATTGCCTTGGAATCGCTGACCTCTCACAGCGTCTTTTAGTGGTCCAAACAGGTAAAAATCCGAAGGTGTCAGGTCTGGACTGTAGGCTGGATGGTCGAGAACTTCAAATTTAAGTTCTTGAAGGCATTTTCTAGTCTGTGCAGCGGTATGAGGACGCGCATTGTCGTGTAACAGAATAACACCTTCCGACAATCTCCCTCCCCGTTTTGTGCGAATTGCTTGCTTTAACTCATTCCAAAGCATGTCAGAATACGATGCACTTGTTACTGTAGTTCCACGCTCTAGATAATGTTCAAGGATAGGGCCTCGTGTATCCCAAAACAGTGTTAGTATAACTTTACCTGCTGACGGCTGCGCTTTGAACTTCCTTGCAACGGGAGATGTTGGATGCTTCCACTGCATGCTCTGTCGTTTGCTTTCTGGTTCATAGTGATGGATCCGGGTTTCATATCCAGTAATAATGCGCTTCAAAAAGTTTTCACCTTCATTATGGTACCGCGCCAAAAGACGAGAGCAGACGTCCATAACGATTACGCTTGTGCTCTTCTGTCAACTGTTTGGAGACCCATCTTGCACAAACCTTGTGAAAGCCAAGAATGTCATGAACTATCGAATACCGTTGCACAGACTAGAAAATGCCTTCAAGAACTTAAATTCGAAGTTCTCGACCATCCAGCCTACAGTCCAGACCTGGCACATTCGGATTTTTACCTGTTTGGACCACTAAAAGAGGCTTTGAGAGGTCAGCGATTCCAAGGCGATGATGACCTGAAGGAGGAGGTGCATGACTGGCTACGCACACAGCCAAAAACATTATTTTGTGATGGTATTAGGAAGCTTGTAGATCGCTGGACTAAGTTTATTGAGAAACAGGGAGACTATGTTGAGAAGTGATGTGTTTATAATCTATCAGATGTGAAAATAAAATTGTGAAAATAAAAAGTGCGGATACGTATTGAATTACCCTTATATATTAGGGCGGCTCGTTTTTACACTTTTTTCGATATTTGATGGGGGTAGTGCGGAAAAGTTGCGATTTGGAGAGAAAATAAAGTGTGTAAAATTTTTTGATCTACGTCAATACCTTCCGGTGGCGGCGAGTCCTTAAAATCGAAAAATAGGCCTAACGGGGTAGATTGGAAAATGGTTTTAAAGACTTACAAAATAAACAATAAAATTTCAGCACAATCTGTTAATAACTTCCGGTGGCGTCTTAGCCGTTAAAATATCCAAAATATTGATTTAAAGCAAGTTTTAACAAGATGTTATACAAATGTTAAT
This sequence comes from Bathynomus jamesi, assembly GCA_023014485.1. Classification (NCBI taxonomy): domain Eukaryota; kingdom Metazoa; phylum Arthropoda; class Malacostraca; order Isopoda; family Cirolanidae; genus Bathynomus; species Bathynomus jamesi. The sequence continues at coordinate 599,102 of JAJOZX010001864.1, forward strand.
TCCGGTATATTTCTGTGCAAACAACCCTGAGAACACTATTATAGGCTTGAATAAATTAATAGCAGTCATGAACAATGAACATTATATAAAAATTATAAAATTATATAAAATTTTATGTGTTTTTAGGCCTATTTTTCGATTTTTAAGGACTCGCCGCCACCGGAAGGTATTGACGTAGATCAAAAAAAGTTACACACTTTATTTTCTCTCCAAATCGCAACTTTTCCGCACTACCCCCAATCAAATATCGAAAAAAGTGTAAAAACGAGCCGCCTATTATATATATGTATGTATATATATATATAATATATATATATATATAAACGTAAAGAACGACGCTTGTATAGGAGAACATCCCGCGCAAGATGAGGGAGAACGAACAAATTAAAAAATGAGGTAACCACCCGGGAATTGAACCCGGGATCTTCCGATTGCCGGTCAGATATGATAACCACTACACCATGGTCCTCACTCGATCAGAAGTCGTAATTCTCCTACATACGCGCAGAAACCAATGCCCCGAGGGGGGGCACCTCCCGCATGCCGCACCTATATATACATTTCAACTGCAAAGAATACGCAGTATAATTAACGTAAAGAACGACGCTTGTATAGGAGAACATTCCGCGCAAGATGAGGGAGAACGAACAAATGAAAAAATGAGGTAACCACCCGGGAATCGAACCCGGGTTACCTCATTTTTTTCATTTGTTCGTTCTCCCTCCTCATCTTGCGCGGAATGTTCTCCTATACAAGCGTCGTTCTTTACGTTAATTATACTGCGTGTTCTTTGCAGTTGAAATATATATATATATATATATTAATATATATAATATATATATATAATAAGGGTGTCCCAAAAAAAACTATATACTCTTTATAGCATCATGCTATAAAGAGTATATAGTTTTTTTTGGGACACCCTTTATATATGTGTGTGTGTGTGTGTGTGTGTTTTACCTACGGAATCGCAATCTTGAGAATGCCACACACAGCCCTCGCGAAATGAACCTACGTATCCCGACATTTGCGGTAAATGCTATCTTTTATCAGGAGAAAAGCGGATATAATTAAGATTAGGCTAGGTTGGGTTAAGTTACGCTAGGGTAAATAAGGATAAATTAGGTTTGGTTAGCGTTATCAGGTTTTTAAAATTGGGTGAGTGTCGCGATACAGAACTGAATATGTGAGAAAGTGTGAAGAAAATGTCGCGGTTCTGTAGGGAAGCCAAACGTGTGTGTGTGTGTCTAAGACCAAGTAAACGACGTCCACAATATTGAATACGCTATACACAGCTTCATCAAAAACAAGCTCTTTGACAGTTCATGAAATAAATATCCTTATGAATATAGAGATTCTAGACACCTTCCTTTATTTGAAAACCTAGTTCCGTTATTTTAGTACTGTATAATATTGGCCTATATAATCATAACTGTATTACTTTTATAAAAGCCTAGTTTTTTAATAAACCTAAGAAATGCATTTTTAATAAATCTTAAAAAAAAAATGCATACTGTAATTTTTTTCCTCCATTCCATACTTTACATGGCAAAACTCCATAATCCAGACGCAATTTGGAGACTTGTTCATAATAGTTTAGTAATATATTAAGTTAGATAAGGTCGGTTAGGTTTGGTTAGGTTAGTAACTGTGGACTCCTCTCTGAACTGAGTCTGGATTCTAGGATTTTATCTTTTCCATAGCTACTCGAGATTCTTCTATTATTAGAAAATATAAGTGAAAACTTCAATAATTACCTTCAGACGAGTGATGAAGTTCAACCTCATTTTGCTTTTGGTTGATAGCAGAAAGAAAATCTTTGAGCTTCCTTTTATGGAAGTCCTTTGTAGACCTGGTATGCCACTGCGTTCAAGCACGGTTGACGACTACTGGCATTGCAGGATGAAAAATGTGCAAGATCACAATATATTTAAAAAAAAATAACAAAACATTTCAGAATGTCACTTCACCACTAATCACTTTGCCAAACGCGGATAACAACTGACAATATGCATTTCATATGGTAACATTTTAACTATTTCCCATATTGTTTTGTACGATTATAACCCATCTGAGCGAAACAATTCATTTCATTTAATCTTCAGTTCACAGTTTTCAAAAAGTATACTAAAATATGGTACCCGTTTTCTTTTCACTTCGGCTAAGGGGCACACTAAAAAACAATTAATTAATTTCATAGAAAACGATGGTGTTCACTCAGAAAATAAGAGCCTTCACTCATTTTCTTGAAGGGACATTTCACTGACACTCATAACCTAATCTAACCTAACATCTTAACCTAACCCACAAGACACTCGTCGATAAAATATCCAACCAGCGAAATGTCGTATGCCTGAAAAATAAGAATATGTGAAAATAAATAAAATTTGAACCCATTAACAAACATTTGTCAAAAATTAAGTTGCGAAAAATCCGGAAGAAGCTTGACATTAGGTTTTAACCGCTTGAAAAGAAAAAATTCAAAACAAAAACATAGGAAGAGAAAAATCAAATGGTTTCCTTCACTAAAATATATATATATATATATATATATATATATATATATAAGCAAACAACCACAAGGAAAAGGAAACACAAAGTCCGAGCGCTTTCGTGATATATTCACATTATCAAGGAAGAACAGAAAATAGACGGAGATTACAAAGTATTTGAGTTAAATAGACAAGCAAAAAATTCACAATTGGCACCTCAAATTAAAGGCCTTAAAGCCCTCTAAAGATTTTTTTTTTCTTTTTTCCCCAAATTGATAACATAATCTGTAGGCAGCTAAATAACTGAAAAAAATATATACTGTATAGATGAAATTAGACAAAAAGAAAACCAATACAGAGAACAAAAATTATTATAATGGTTATTAACATTTAATTAAAACAGGCAATTAATAGGCAAGAATTTAATGAAAAACAAATAGATGACGTAGATAACAAATAGAAAACATAATCTGTAGGCTGATTAATTACTATACAGATGAAATTAGACAAAACACCAGTACAGAAAACCTAAAAAAAATAATTATTATAATGGTTATTAACACTAATATTTAATTGAAATAGGAAAAATTACAAGGCCCGAAATTAATGAAAACAAAGGGAAAGTTGCCATCGTCTTACAGAATTATTACAAAATTTCAACAAACAATCTGGAAAAAATAGTTATCCCAACAGCAACCCACTTCAAATATCCAATAAACCACCCAGCAACCAAAGATTATACACGAAAGAAATATTACAATTAAACTAGACACATAAGAATGTTAACAGTTCTTACAATAATATTTATTTATTTAACCAGGGCAAACCATTAAGAGGCAAAAAATGCAATTAAGAAAACAGTAGGCCCATCGCCAACACTGACAATATACGAATCTAATTTGTACAACCCAGGGCTAATATTAAAGACCAAATCCGCATTATTCTTGATCACACTTGATTCCAATATATTTCTGCTAACAATAGATTTACTAAACCTTAATTTAGAAGCATTTTCCAATCAATGGGATGATTAGAATCTCTTACGTGAATGAAAATGGCGTTAGATTCCTGACCACTTCTTATACTGTATTGATGCTGTTTAATACGTAACTCAAGAGTCTTACCAGTTTGGCCAATGTAAAATTTATTACATATTGTGCAAGGGATTTTATATACACACCCATGTTCACTTAAAGGGGAGTTCTTAATCAATGAATTCTTAATGACATCCAAATTTTTGAACGCAATATTTACGTTAAAAGTCCTCAGCAGGTTCGGGAGCTCGAGGAAATTTTCTCTGAATGGTAACACTAAAACATTTTTTGTGTTATAAGGAATCTTATCCTTTACTTCGTAGAAGGTTTTCTTTGCCATTTTTAAGGACTTATCTATGCAGTTCTTTGGGTATTTTAAATCAAAAGCAATTTTGTATATTATATTTTGTTATATTATTGACGATGAAATTAGTATAATATACAAAATTGCTTTTGATTTAAAATACCCAAAGAACTGCATAGATAAGTCCTTAAAAATGGCAAAGAAAACCTTCTACGAAGTAAAGGATAAGATTCCTTATAACACAAAAAATGTTTTAGTGTTACCATTCAGAGAAAATTTCCTCGAGCTCCCGAACCTGCTGAGGACTTTTAACGTAAATATTGCGTTCAAAAATTTGGATGTCATTAAGAATTCATTGATTAAGAACTCCCCTTTAAGTGAACATGGGTGTGTATATAAAATCCCTTGCACAATATGTAATAAATTTTACATTGGCCAAACTGGTAAGACTCTTGAGTTACGTATTAAACAGCATCAATACAGTATAAGAAGTGGTCAGGAATCTAACGCCATTTTCATTCACGTAAGAGATTCTAATCATCCCATTGATTGGAAAAATGCTTCTAAATTAAGGTTTAGTAAATCTATTGTTAGCAGAAATATATTGGAATCAAGTGTGATCAAGAATAATGCGGATTTGGTCTTTAATATTAGCCCTGGGTTGTACAAATTAGATTTGTATATTGTCAGTAAGTTGGCGATGGGCCTACTGTTTTCTTAATTGCATTTTTTGCCTCTTAATGGTTTGCCCTGGTTAAATAAATAAATATTATTGTAAGAACTGTTAACATTCTTATGTGTCTAGTTTAATTGTAATATTTCTTTCGTGTATAATCTTTGGTTGCTGGGTGGTTTATTGGATATTTGAAGTGGGTTGCTGTTGGGATAACTATTTTTTCCAGATTGTTTGTTGAAATTTTGTAATAATTCTGTAAGACGATGGCAACTTTCCCTTTGTTTTCATTAATTTCGGGCCTTGTAATTTTTCCTATTTCAATTAAATATTAGTGTTAATAACCATTATAATAATTATTTTTTTTAGGTTTTCTGTACTGGTGTTTTGTCTAATTTCATCTGTATAGTAATTAATCAGCCTACAGATTATGTTTTCTATTTGTTATCTACGTCATCTATTTGTTTTTCATTAAATTCTTGCCTATTAATTGCCTGTTTTAATTAAATGTTAATAACCATTATAATAATTTTTGTTCTCTGTATTGGTTTTCTTTTTGTCTAATTTCATCTATACAGTATATATTTTTTATTCAGTTATTTAGCTGCCTACAGATTATGTTATCAATTTGGGGAAAAAAACTCTTTAGAGGGCTTTAAGGCCTTTAATTTGAGGTGCCAATTGTGAATTTTTTGCTTGTCTATTTAACTCAAATACTTTGTAATCTCCGTCTATTTTCTGTTCTTCCTTGATAATGTGAATATATCACGAAAGCGCTCGGACTTTGTGTTTCCTTTTCCTTGTGGTTGTTTGCTTATTAATAAGGTCACGTGTTATTTTGTGATTCTAGTGCATATATATATATATATATATATATATATATATAAAAGTTTAGGATGAGGCAAAAGCTGTTTCTTTTTCTCCAATTCTTTATAAAATTCCAATTGTAATTATGATATCAGCGGTAGAATATATTTATAGGATAGACCCCGAAATATAAATAATGTTAGTAATTTAAAAGATGTCGGTAATTAAAAATAAACAAGAGAACAATCGCTATAATAATAATGTATTTGGGTAAAGTGAATTGAAATCGTTTCCAAACAGAAAAATGTGTTTGACAAAAATAGATCCAAGATTCTTCCTGACAAAATAACAATATAAACAAACAATTATCTGTTGGACCGAAATTACGTCATTCAAGAACCAAGAGAATCCGAGTTTTGTTTGCTTAACGGACACTAAATATATCGTTTTCTAGGGACGACATTAAGCTTAACAAACAAAACTCAAAACGGTGACATTACTTCAGATCGAAATAATGACGGTAATATCACTCCAGATTTGAGATAATGATGATAACATCACTCCAGATTTGAGATAATGACGATAACATCACTCCATATTTGAGATAATTAGGACACACAAAAACTAAAGTAAATAATAAAGGAGGAAAATCGTAGAATGTTGACGCGTCGACGTAAAAGTTGAACAGCTTACAACATTTAAAACATTTACTGAACCTTGTTCAGTGTAGATGCCATACTGCTGAATTCCTAACAAATGATTATGAATTATATAATTAATACCGTCAGTACCGAATTTATCCGCAGTTGCATGATTGAGCAATGAGACTGTTGTCAAAATGAAAGACATAAAACTCGAAATTTTCTGTTCGGGAATGAGACAATTCATAATGTCATCGTAAAGTTTCGTCCCACAAACAATCTATTTATCTATATATATATATATAATAGGCTCATGTCTGTCTGTCTGTCCCATCCTATAACGCGGAAACGACGTTTTGGAGAGAAGAAATTATTGAGTAAAAGTTGCTTAAAATTAATTGAAACCTACGTAAAAATTATTGAGTGCCCGGTTAGGTCAACTGTACACCTTTGACGATTGGTTAGGTCAAGGCTTGATATTTTCGTTAGTTTTGACAGTAACTACTACAGCTACTATTGCCCATAGTTGGGTACGAGTTATCTTGGGTACGAGTTGACAGTAACCCGTATATACTTAGAGGTTAATATATAGTAAATGTTAATATATGGTAAATCTAACCTAACTAGAAAGGCTCCGAAACCGGCGCGACGGTCGCACCCAACTATGGGCAATAGTAGCTGTAGTAGTTACTGACAAAATTAACGAAAATATCACGATTTAACCTAGCCAATCGTCAAGGGCGTACAGCTAACCTAACCGGGCATTCGATTAACCTAACAAGTTTCTGTCTCTTGTGTTTCAGATTGAATGTGTGAATGTTGAAACTTGCACAGACACCACATCATATAACTAAGTTTCTGTCTCTTTTGTTTCAGCCTGAATGATGGCGATCCCCTAAGAAAAGGCGATGTGTGTTTTATGAATGGCTGAACTGAAGTCACTTACCCTCGTGCAATATTCTTTGTCGTTGCAGAAACTTAATATGATGTGGTATCTGCGCAAAGTTGTTACCGTTCAATGTGGACACCCTGTATATTGTGGAGTTAGATTACGTTAGGTTAGGTTAGCATAGATTAGATCAAATTAACATAGGTTAGTTTACACTAAGTTACGTTAGGTTGGGCTGACATAAATTAGGTTAAATTAGCATAGGTTAGGTTACGCTAAATTAGGTTAGGTTAGGTAAAATTAAATTTTTAGAGTGTCAATGTTATGATCTTGTCTATCGGATGGGGATAGATACAATAAAATTCCTTAGATTTTAATTACGTTTATTTTATTTTGCAAAATATACAGTGTCTGCTCAAATTACTTGGACCACCCCAGATTTTTCTATTTTTTTGATAAATCCCAGAGAAGGTAGCAATTCTTGATAACAATCATTTCTCCGAGATTACGTGTGTCTAGACATATCGCAAAAAAGCAAATACCCATAAACGGCTTATCTTAATCCTTTGAAAACCTTTTCTAAATCTCATTCCACGTCAAATATGTAGGTGGTCCAAATAATTTTAGCATCCACTGTAAGCTAATTTTAACATATTTAACGTTCGTTACCTTGTGTAAATGAGTAAATATAATATTGAGTAAATATAACATTTTTCATTAATAATTCAAATACGAAAATATTGGTTATGATTTAAATGAAAAAATCAATCAATTATTTTTTTGTAACATGGAAACTGCTATTGACATTTAGGCCCCCCCTACATCGAAATTTCAACAACGAATTCATTTCACTCTTTTAACAATGGATTGATTTAAAGGCGAGTGAAAGAATATTAACATACCAGGCATAAAGGCAAGCCATGTTCACACCGTTCTCAATTTAATATACAGTTTCATATACAGGGTGGCGCAAAAGTCGTGCATCATAGGAATTTTCAGTGCTGACTATAATATATTAGTTTTTTCTTTTAGGTAGGGGATGGCTGCGAAATTAACAATAGACGAGAGGGTGAGCTTGGTTTTAATGTATGGAATACCAGGTACAACAAATCGATGAATAGGTACAGAGTTTAAATTCTGTACCGATTCATCGATTCGTTGTACCTGGCATTCCATGCATTAAAACCAAGCTCACCCTCTCGTCTATTGTTAATTTCGCAGCCATCCCCTACCTAAAAGAAAAATAATACATTCAACACTATATATATTATATATATTATTCGGCGATGCATTCCAAGTTTAAGTGGAAGTAAGAAGAGTTAAACATTTTTTCATTTAAATTTGTCCATACCCTCATTCCGCCCATACCCATACCCCCATTTCAGGGCATGAGCAGCTAGCAGCAGTACTGTCAAGCAAAATAGGGGGTCAAAATATTGACGTGGTTCATCACCACTGAAAGCAACAATGACTCCATGTTAGTTTAATCAAAAGAACATCCATATCCGTATTCAATTTATCGCAATTGTCGTTAGTTTGTATTGCAGAAACCTCCAGTTATTATCAGTACTGGTGCACGATTCTTCAGGAGCAAGATGTGTTTCCTCCCTAAGGCAGCACAAATTTACTCGCATCAATCACAGTCATACTCGTACTACCATAAGCTTGCTCTGCACAAACTGGACCAAGAACTACAACTATTTACAATCCTACAATATCAAACCGTCCGTATGCAGGCCTACATTTATTTTAGAATAATATTTTTTATATACCTGTATAATAGTGAACACGGAAATACACCGTATTTGTAAACTCAAATGGAATAAAATTTAAAGAAGACCGCCTCAAGGTGGAATAACGTTCCAAAAACCAAACCCACAACAAAATTCAAAAACCTTTAATACTTTGCCTTTTTTCTTTATTCTGTAGTCACAATTTCAATATTTCTCCATTATACCTCTTTATAATCCAATTTAGCTTTTCCGTCCTCGTTACTGTAAGTATTGTGTTTTTATATATATATATTATATATATATATATATATATATATTGTGTACTGTACAGTATATATGATGAAAATAACCACGAAGGAAAAAGGAAACAGAATGGTGCTCGAGCGCTTTCGTCTAGTGACATCCTCAGGAACACTGAAATAAATAACAAGTTCGAGACTATATATAGGTCCCAAAATTTTTTTTTTTAAATAAAAATAAAATAGAAAAATAAAAATTGTAGGAGGAGCATACAATTTTATAAGGAAAAACTACCAGAGTTTGAGCACTTTGCCCCTCTTGTCGAAATCCGTTCTGAACGAATTCACAACAACAGGATCAAGCGAAAAAAGGCCCTGGCTAATGTTAAAATTATTTGTAAGTTGAATAATAGCAGCTCAAGAATATTTCTATTAGCAATGTTGTTTGAGTGAAACAAAATTGAAGCATTATTCCAATCAATACAGTGGGATAACTGCATAACTCTGACAAATGGACGAAAAGGGCACTGGACGACTGTCCCGTTCTAACGGAATATTGATGCTGCTTTACACGTGTGTGCATATCCTTTCCAGTCTGTCCACTGTAGAAAGAATCACATTGTTTACAACCAATTTTATAGATAATGCCTGAATTATTGGTAGGGCCATTTTTTTATGATATTTTCACAATTTGTCATATGAAAATACTACATTAATATTCAAAAGTTTAAATACATTAGCAATGCCTAAAAAGCAGACGGCGATTCGGAAACCTTTCCGCATACAGACGTCTTGCTACGGCCGCATTACACTCGGCAAGTCCATACTTGAGATGCATGTCTGCCATTTCTGTTTGAATAAGCCTCCATTCTCACTTCAAATGCACACTATCACTGAATAGCACAAAAACTTTTAAGTTTTTTTTTCCTGGACTGCACTTATCCACAGTAAGAAGGTACGAATACGAACAGTGAAACACCGCAATGCACCTCTGACTGACTGATGGCTCTGCACTCAACGATATTGAAACATGTCATAGAGTGTACGAAACATTACAATCGGCAAACAGTGTTTGTAAACAGTTTGCGGAAAGAATTGCTGGAACACAAAACGGGCTGTAACTCGGAAACAAAGCGATTTCGGGGATATGTTTATAGAAACTTTTTTCATTGTTTTCAGGTCCTGAATCCATCCTGAAAGTGCGTCCCACATGCTATGAAGCACCCTGTGTGTGTATATAGTATATATATTATATATATATATATGGGCTACGTCGTGGCCGATGTCGTAACACCGCTTCCCGGAGATCAGCGAAGTTAAGCGACATTGGGTCTGGGTAGTAGTTGGATGGGAGACCGTCCTCTGCGTCCACATTATGTAGCGACCCGTGGTTCGGATCCCACGTAAAGCTGTAGGTCCTCTCCGTCATATGACCTTAGATGTTGCGAAGGAGGTTAAACAACCCCAATTAAAAAAAATATATATATATATATATATATATGAAAATTATTTCACGAAAGTAACACGTGAAGAATATTTATGATGAAAGAACACTGTCCCTGAGGATGTCATTAGACGAAAGCGCTTGAGCACCATTCTGTGTTTCCTTTCCTTCGTGGTTCTTTTCATCATATATATATATATATAAAATAATAATGTTATAATAATGTTTCAGACCAATAAAGACCCTAGGATCCACTCATGGCTGGTCAACCTAACTGCGTTCGTAATTGGGTATTGTGCATGTCCTCCGTGGTGGCGGAGAGGACCTACAATTTTACGTGGGTTCCGAACCACAAAGCCTTAATTTTACTACCTTAACCCTATATGGACAACTGTTACTGTATTTCTAACCTTTCATATACACGCATTTATAACAACCGTAGAGAAAATTCTGTCCATATAAGGTTAAACTATACCCAATCTATTAACATATGCGTCTAATCGATTTTGAAACATGTTTATAGACGTGCTACTAATTAGTAATTACTTCTACCGGCAAACCATTCCAGCTATTTACCACTCTATATGTAAAAAAGTTTTTGGCAACTGCTGTCTCGAACCTTCTACTTGTCAACTTACACCCGTTATTTCTAGTTCTATTATATTGAGATATTTCGAAAAAGCTATCTCTATCTACGTTATCGAACCCATTCATAATTTTGAAAACCTGGATTAGATCACCCCTTAGCGTCCTAGTCTCGAGTGTAGTCAATTTTAACTCCTTAAGCCCATCCTCGTAAGACTTCGACCTAAGCGACGGAATCATCTTAGTTGCTCGTCTTTGAACTCTTTCGATTTTGTCTATATCTTTTCGCATATGCGGATTCCAAAATTGGACCGCGTACTCCAAATGGGGTCTAACTAATGATTTCTAAAGAGGAACAATAATATCGCGCGATTTGTACTCAAAATTCGGAGCGAAAAAACCTAGCACTTTGTTCGCTTTATTGACCGCTGCTGTACTTTGTTTCGCTACTTTTAAATCACAGTGACTATAACTCCTAAATCTTTTTCCTGCTCTACGCTTGCTAACTCCTTCCCTGACATACTATATGCAAAATTACCATTATGCGAACGTATATGTAAAATTTTGCACTTATCGACGTTAAATCTCATTTTCCATGTGACTGACCAATCAATGATTTTATTCAGATCTTCCTGGATTTTACCTCTATCTTCGTCATTAATCGCCCTACCACCCAACTTCGTGTCATCCGCAAACTTTGAAACTGTACTGACTAGGCCGACATCTAAAATCGTTAATATATATAAGAAAAAGCAAGGGGCCCAATACAGAACCTGAGGAACGCCGCTCGCTACAGTAGCCCAAGACGACTCCACTTCATCAACGGCCACCCTCTGTTTCCTACCTCGCAACCACTCTTCTATCCAATTTATTACTACAAATTATATATTGGCGTAGGAATGTGGCGAACCGACCGCCCAGAGAAAGGTGCATCTAGCGCTGTATCTCCAGCGATACAGGAAGGGAAGGATCGGGTTGGGCACCCATCCTTCCTTCTTTCTTCTCCAGAATTTGGCATACTCGAAGGACAACGTAAAACAGGAAACATAAATACAGTATAGTCCCACCGCTTATTCGGTGTATATTATATATATATATTATATATCTATATTATAATATACTACATAAATAAAAAACAAATGAAAATTGATGGTTACAACATACTTCGAATTGACAGAAAAGAAAAACGAAAAGGTGGCTGTGTTATACGTACGTGAGAGCCATATGACAGAGACAGTAATAAGTAATCAAACAGCTACTTGGGTTTCTTTTGCAGTAAAAATTGAAAACTTATAACGTGATACTAATAGTCATCTATAGACCTCCGAACACTCTAACTGCAAAATTCTCTGAAACCATTGCCGACATCAGAAACCTAATAAAGTCCTTGAAACCCATTCCCGAACATAATACTCTGTGGCAATTTTAATTTCCCATTTATAAAATACAAAAAAATGGGAAGAAATGTGTATAAGGGGTGGTCCAAAAAACCTTAGCCCCCCCCCCCCATTTGCAGCTTACATGTTTACTTATATCGAATAGTTTTTAGTGATTTTAAAAAATATAAATTCTTTATTTATTGCAGGTATTAAAATTACTCTAGCTGATAAAGTGATAATATAATGGCTTCTCAATTAATTGATGAGTCGGAGAGACAACGTGTGATAGATCGCATACAGCAATAACATTTCGGGAAGCTCGTGATGCCGGAGCCACCTTTATAACACGTTCATGGGTTGCCAAAAAGTTGCGAAGAAGTGAGGACTTCGTCAAAAGAAATTGGAATAAAACTTTGGGTGAATGTGAAATGGATACAACCAAATCTGGGCGCCCAAATTTGCCACTCTCTCAGGAAACAAAGGACATCATTGAAAGCGGTACGCGTAAGCGGAAAAACAGCTGTGCTAAACTTTCTAGAGAGATCGAAGTGTTGAGAGGAAAGATCGTTAGTGGTGAGATCATTCGACTGTACCGTCATAGGCAAGGTTTAAAGCCTTGGCATGAACTTCGAAAGACAAGAAAAACTCAACTTAACATCGATAACAGAATGTGGTTTGCCCATTATCTTCAAGATTGGGATGTGGATGATTTCATGCATTTAGCTGTCTCCGATGAATTTTTTGTTTACGTAACACGTCGGCCTAACTACCAAAATGATCGAGTGTGGGCCACAACACTAGATGAAATCGATGACAATGAACATTATCGCGAATTATTAAAAAGTCCAGACTGTGTTGGTGTGTTTGTTTTGTTCACTGCAAAGAAGCTCATGTGAGTGCTGAAGCCAAATAGTCAGAGTTGGGATGGACAGTATTTTCGTGATATTATTCTATCCCAGCATGTCATTCCTTTTCTAAGAAACCCAAACAATGTTATGGATGTCGATCAGGTCACACTTCTGCACGATAAGGCCCCCTGCTTTAAGGCATTAGCCACTCAACAGTTGTTGCGGAACCATGAGATCGATTTCTTTGGAAATGAAGAATGGCCAGGAAATTCTCCTGACCTGAACGTCTGTGAACACATTGGATCAGTTATAAAGGACAAGGTTGAATGTCTCTTGTTTCAAGAACCTGCAGCAAATCGATTTTCGAAGGATACAATGAACGCAACACATTGAAACTGTTTTAGCAAATTTGCGTAACGATCAAGATCTATTCATGTCACTTTTGGCAAGCTACCCAAAGCGAATTCAGGCTGTCTTGGAAGCCAATGGCGGGAACACCAAGTTTTAATTGTTTCTCATTAAATGCAGGATTAAATTCTCTTTTGTAAGGTATGTTTAGTTTTACTGTACCTCTAATGGTTTAGGCCATGGGCGGGGGGGGGGGGGCTAAGGTTTATTGGAGCCCCGTACACACCAGGACAAGGGGGCACAAGAGAAGAGCAGGAGCAAGCAAAAATGGAGATCGCAAGAAAGCAAATCGCTCCTCCATCAGGCCAGGCCTAGAGGTGGGGCCACCAGCTTGACCTTCGTGTGAAGAGAGACCGATGCACGGAACTTTTACCAGGTGTATATATACAGTATATAATGGTATTCTTTTTACTTGCACATAATACTTTGCTTTTACTTGATGGCTCACTTATATTTTACTATTAGCAATAATTGTTGCTGAAAATTTGAGGTTCAAACGTTAAGATAAAGTAAAAATAGATTTATTTATTTTTCTTTTATTCATTTATCTGACCTCTCTCTCTCTCTCTCTCTCTCTCTCTCTCTCTCTCTCTCTCTCTCTCTCTGTTTATTTATATTTATTCGGGCGAATGGCATAGCGTTGTAGTTTTAAAGAATCTCATTCGAAAAATAGTGTTAAATAAATTTACTCACACACACACATACTGTGTGTGTATATATATATATATATATATATATAGAGAGAGAGAGAGAGAGAGAGAGATAATTACACTGGCCAACAAAATTAAACTTTTTTTTCTCATCACAAACATGATCACACTTTTCTTAATGCAGTTTTCGCGCTGATTCCGAATCTGGTTTTATTTTGTTTCTAGCACGTATAGTTATATAGATACACTGGTTTTGATATTTTTAAGTTTTTGATATTGCTATAAGAAAATTTATGGATGTATAGATCACACTTAGGAATGCTAAACAACAAATACATCATATACTTTATTCAATGTACTTATAAATAAAGAAATATATACATTATTTTATTAAAAGCGCTGTGAGTGTGATTTCCTTTTGTAAATTTGGCCTGGATTGTCACGATACAGCATCCAACAATGGTCCGCCATCATGCTTTCATTCCAATATCCTTGGTAGCGCTTCTCCATCATCTGAATATCTTGATGGAAGCGCTCTCCTTGCTCGTCACTCACTGCACCAAGGTTTTCAGGAAAGAAATCTAAGTGGGAATGCAGGAAGTGAATATTTAACGACATTCGACACCATTTCTTTGAAGGCATCAAGGAGGTTCTTGACTCCATCCTTATACGCAGGTGACTTGTTGCTTCCAAGAAAGTTTTCACATATCCATTTGTGAATCCTGACTGCATACCCATAAGCATTCTTATAACTTTTAGATCTCCACAAACATTCCATTGATGACTGTCGTATTTGATTGCCTTAAGTAATATATCCATATTGTCATATGTCTCTTTTAGATGGACGCAATGGGCAATGGGGATGGATGGCATTATATTACCATTATGCAAAAGAACTGCTTTCAGGCTTCTCTGCGACGAATCAATAAAGAGGCGCCACTCAGATGCCACATACGTCTGAGATATGGCTGTAAATAGTCCATTGATGTCATGGCAATAACAGAGAGGACCGTCTACTGAAAAGAATGCTGTTAATTCAAAATTCCGCTTTCGGTAGTAACTAATACGAACATTGTTCTCAAGTAAATTGTTCTCCTTTAGTCTTGAGGCGAGAAGCTCTGATTTCTCTTTAGACAGCGATAAGTCTCTAACAAGATCATTCAACTGTCCTTGGGTTAACTTTTTAGGCTCTAAATGTCTACCTTCAAAAGTGTACTCTGGTTCTGTTGATGGTCCGGAAACGCCAGTTGCACCTTCATCACTTTCCATGTCATCTATGATAGAATCTAGCCTATCACTTGTGGGAATTGGAATGGGCAATGTTTCATCATGTTCTACTGGTCTACGTGCTGAATCCAAGTTTGGATATACAATCTGGTGTTTGTTCTTGGCAGAAAACCCCATTAAGTTCACACTACAAAAATAACAGTCTTCATGATGATCTCTCGGCTCCCTCCATATCATGGGTATGGCAAATGGCATTGAAGCTTTCTTTTTGTTAAGCCAATCACGTAATCCATTTGAATAGCCAGAACAGATTTGATGTGGCGCCCATGGTTTATCTTGGTCACCTAGATGGCAACCAAAGTATAGCTTGTATATTTTCTTAATGTCGGTTGTAATACTTCGTCGCTGTGTTTTAGTTGTGAACTGGCCGCATACGAAACAGAACTTGTCGGGGTCATTCTTACATTGTCGAGGCATGTTGACTGACCTGAGCAAACTATAAATTCAAAAAAAATGTACACCAACTTGACACAACAAGTTCTTGGACTGGACTGATCTTTTGACACACAAAGCACGGCGTTGTTGCCTGAATCACAATGCTGCTAGACGTAAAAGCTCACACCTGAAATACATAAGATGTATAATTAAGATAATTGAAATAAATAAGATGAATAAACTAAAAAAACACAATAAAATAAACACAATCAAATGTTGAAATATTAGTATTTTGCCTATTTAAAATGGTTAAATCTGTGTAGTTATATATATGCCTTCATCTTGAAAACTATACGTGCTAGAAAACATCTGAATGCAGTTTTGGAATCAGCGTGAAAAATACTATCCAGCCAACACAAATTTACTCTGATGAAAAATCTTTGTTGACCAGTGTTATTTCTTTCATATCCCCTTGACACGGTTAAAGAAAAAATACTCTCAAAATGATTTTTATATAAATATTGTATTTTGAGTGACTTCCATGTGTTTTAAATACGCGAATGGTGTTACATGCTTTGAAACATCACCTTGAAGACGAGTGAGCTATTTCTTGAGAATTGCTGGAGAAGCAAGCGGTCAACCCTGTGGTCGAAGTAGAGTGCGGTGGGATACCATTCCATTCCATAAACTACCTTTAGAGATTGAACAAGGGCTACGTCTTGGCCAGTGTTGTAATACCGCTTCAGATCGATCATTGAGGTTTAGGGACATGGGAATGGAGAGTAGTTGGATGGAAGACCATCATCTACTTCCAGATTATGTAGCGACCCGTGGTTCGGATCCCACGTAAAGCTGAAGTCTTCTCCGTCATATGACCTTAGATGTCGCGAAGGAGGTTAAACAAAGAACGAAAAGGTCATATCTCTTTCAGAATGATAACGAGTCATCCTACCAATTTTTTGCCTGCCACTACTCACTTTGCCAACAATTATTTGTTGTATATCAGCACAAACCTCTTAACAACTTATTGTTCAAGTATCACTACAGTGAAACTTATCGTAATTCTCTTTTCTCTTTCTAGCAACTAAGGCCGGCAGCACACAGGATTGTCTTGCGCCTCACGACTCACGACTTGTGCGGCCAACCTAAGCGTTGTTTACGAGTGTCAATATAATTAACATAATCGTTTGGCGCACAGGCACGCGACGACGCGACGCTTCTTCAAAAGTTTGAAATACCTTTGCCTACACAAATGTCACTTTACACTTTCGTATTCATTTTACACTTTCACCCCATCCCATTCTCTTTGAAATGGCGATAATTTTTCAGTTGTTCTTCAATTTAACTGAATTTGCCTCATTTATATTCTTAAACTAACTCAACTTTTTACTTATAAGTCGTATCATTAAACTACATTTATTATTTTAGATTGATGATGTCAACTTGTGGCGAATTATCTCACATTGAATAAATTTTTAAGCCTCTGAAGTTCTACCAAATATGAATATCAAATACCAGGATAACATAAAAAATTTCTAACCTTAATTATTGACTGACGATACAGTTCAAGATCTAGTTCTAGTCTATTTCACAGATTAAATATTAATCGTTAATGCTCTTAGACAATCAATTTTGGTAAATATTAATTTATTTCATCGACTCAGAATTTAACTTAATTTTGTTAATTTATTTTGATTCATATGCTAAATTACTTTTCTGATTTAATTAAAATATTAATGAAACATTTTTCAAACGTTTTTAGATCTATAATGAGTCTGTTACGGTGGCTGAAACGACCTTCAAAAAATAGCGAAGCGTCTGATGATAACAGAAATGATATGGTTTCAATTACTGAGAATCAAATCGCAAGAAATTTCTGTCTTCGGCAGAAAATGAATGAACACTGAAGACGAAACAAATTTTAGTAATAATTTAGCATCTGAAGAGTAAAAACTTTGTGATATGTGTAATCAAATAATAAATACAGAAAAACTTGCCCCGAAAGATTATCCTAACTGTTGAACTCGTGATATTTAGTGGCTTGTAATAAAAGGCAAAACGTTTTGATACTCTGCAGTACATGCTGTAATGTGAAAAACCTTGGACCTCAAAAGACAGAGATGGGGTTCGACTATCAGAAGAATGAATAATCAACGACGGGTTAGCAAATGAAAAACATACTAAGGAACGACAACAATCTCTTAGAAAGAAGATATTTGCCCACAAAATGAGTGACGCTCGTAAAAGTACGGTTCACCCGATTGGAACCAACCCAGGTGCCCCCTGTGGTTTTTACAGAAAATCCCACCTTGTAAAAAAGACCCTGAAGATCCCTACATTTAGTGGGAGGTTTTCAAAACTTTACAATTTCCTTATTTTTTTTAATGTAAACACCATATGTTAAGGTAAGTTTAAATAGATTATATGCCTTATTACCATTCACTGTGGAGCTAAAAGTTAACTAAACTTTAGGCCTTAACCCAAGAAGGCCAGTGTGGGGCCTACACACACACACACACTGACTAATGTCGGATCTAAGTAACCCCATAATGAAAACTACTTTAACTGGTTGAACTAAACAATTTATTACTAAATAATAATGAAAATAAACTTTCGTACAATAAAAAACATCATTTCCAGAAAAACAAATGCACTTTTATTGTAATAGGCCACGCTGGCCTTCTTGGGTTAAGAATCTACCTTCTTACTATTCATTTGATAAATAAAAATTGCCCTTTTTTATGCAGGAAGGAGGGGCCAAGGACGACCACCCGCAAAAATGTCCCCCCCCCCCCCCCCCCAACTACCGTAGAAGAAGAGAGCCGAAATCAAGCTCCAGAGTTTTCGAGTTCCTGTAATATTCATAAATTTTCGCCAACTGACTCACCAACTTCCATAAAAGGTGTTCTTCGACCTTTTGTCCCTTGTTCCAAGAAGTTTGAAGTGTATACGAGACTTCTTGAAATACGGGACGATGGCAATCTTGCTTACATGTAACAAATGTAGCAGCTTTAGAGGGAACAAAGTTTATTTGAAAGGTCATCAACAGTTAACCTCATTTGTGGAATCTATTTGTTATTGTTTCACTTCTCTCAATCATTTCATTACTGTCTCGTATTTAAAATTTGATTTTCTTCATTCTACACAACCAGATAAATTTTTTAACAATAATAACAATAATAATAATAATAATAATAGGCTTATCATTTACCGATTTTCTCATACGATTCTGCCTCCCACAGTCATTATCATTGTGTATAACTTTATCCAGGACAAAATACTCTTTTAATAGTGAGCGCACATTTTCTAGACGAAAAAATAACACTTGTATGTCGCGTTCAGCGTTCTTAAAGTATACTACCCAAACTGAAGGGCAATCCAAACCAGGTCTGCATAAGAATGCCCCCTTTTATCGCAATTTTTCCAACAGGGATTCGTTTATCAACTTTTTTAATCGGGAACTATCGCAAATAATGTCAACGGGTCAATTACACTGGCCAACAAGCATTTTTCATCAGATATAATTATGGGTGGGCTACATAGCTGTTGGGACGCTGATTCCAAATCTGTTTTCAGTTTTCCTCTAGCACGTGTAGTTTTCGAGATGAGACCGATCATAATATATATAATAAATATAATATATATATAATATATACTGTATAATATGCATGTAACTATACCTCGTTAACCTCGTTGCTGTTCCGTGCGTTGGTCTCTCTTCACACGAAAGTCAAGCTGGTGGCCCCGCCTCTAGGTCTGGCTTGGTGGAGGAGCGAGTTGCTTTCTTGCGCTCTTCACCGTACAAACCCAGGTACACCCGGCTCATCTGGTACCGTCCTGAGCCAAGCATCTAGTCTTCTCTTGAAGACTTCAACTTTGACCCCTGTCATGTTTCTGAGGGCCTTAGGAAACTGGTTAAAAAGTCTTGGCCTCCTGACAACCAAGCTATTTTCCCTCAGTGGTGAGGAGGTCCCTTGTCGGGCCTTTAATTTGGGAACACCACACATCCTGCCTTTCCTATTTTCCAGTGTTGTTTGTTTGAATGGTAATTGGGTTTAGTTTGAGGTTTGGTACCAGTTTTTCGATCATTTTCCATGTAGATTATGGTGTACCTCTCTCTTCTTCTTTCCAGGGAGTACAGATTTAGTTTACGTAGTCTTTCCCAGTAGTTGAAATGTCTCTACGTTTCTTCTAGTTTATTAGTTTCTCCCTTTTTATATGGGGACGTCAAAACTAAGCAGCATTCAAGTTTTGGTATAATCAGTGTTTTTAGCAGGGGAATCATGACTGTCCTGTCCCTTCCAGTGGCGGCTCGTGACTAAAAATTCTAGGGGGTGCTGTCTCTAAGAATGGATTGAAATAATTACTGAAATAAAAGGATGAGCATTGAGCAATGAATAAAAGTTTCAAAAGTTATTGAAAAAGTTATTCAGTGAGCTCATCCTTATATTGTTTTTGATTATTTCAATTGTAAATAAAAAATTTAGGGGTGCTGCAGTTCCCCAGTGCCTACCGACGAGCCGCCACTGGTCCCTTCTTTTGAACGTTCTTAGTACCTGTCCCACTACTCTTTTTGCTTTATTTATCGCTATCTGATTTTGTGTTTCGAATTTAGCATCATCGGTCATTATTATCCCCAGATCGATCGCTTTCGTGCTTCCCTGAATTTCCTGTCTATCTGGAGCATAATATGCAGTCTGTTTAAGTTCCTCTTTTCTACCTGTAATAACTCGGGGTTAGTGACCCCTCCAAGTTATTAGGTTTCTAGACAACAACAAAGGCGCTTACCGGTGCTTTGCTTTAGATCTTTTTTAGGGCCTAGCATAGATTTCCAGCGTCCTACAAAGCACCAACCTAACTCTCTAACTTTACTAATTTAGAAGCTATAGACATTAGCCCTACACTTATATACTGTTTAACAACTTCTTGCTTACATTATCACACTTTAGCAACATCACAAAATTAAACTTAGCACCAACGATTTAGTCAGATATGAATAACCATGTTGTTAGTCCGGCCCAAACAAACGAGCAGACCGCGTTCTGCTGTTTATGCTTTTGTGTTGCCATTCAGCTTTCTTTTAGTGACTTTTAGACTATATATATACATACACACACACGTCATCTCACTCCTCCCCTACAAGTTTAGTCTGATAGGGGGGTGAGAGACCCTAGACGACCTGCGGAGCGGGGTTGATATAGTAGGAATCGGTGCAACCTGCATAGGCTGGCGAATTGAACCATTTTCCAGAGGATCGGTTCTCTCTTCCGGAAGACTCTGGTCATCCTGGAATTCACGTTCCCATATCTGGTCCTGATGGCGTTTAATAGAACGAACATCTTCTAGTTGGCACTTGAAGGAAACAGGGCCCGTTCTCTCCTGCAAAGATGCAGGAACCCATTTTTGTTCTAGCCCCATAGTTGCGAATCATAAGTGGATCATTAGGTTGCGCTTCTATAACTCTCCTTTTTTTAGTGTCATGGTACTTCTGTTTTTCCTGCTGGCGTAAAACTCGTTGTTGTAACGTTTCGTTTGGACGTAACAAATCGAAAACTGAACGAATTCCCCGGCCAATCATAAATTTAGGAGACACCGCCGTCGTTGTGTGAGGTGTTAGTCGACATTTAAACAAAAATTTATCCAACACCACTTGCATTTCCTCCTCATGAGAATGACGCAAGGCCGACTTGAAAGTACGGACCATATTTTCCGCGAGACCGTTAGTACACGGGTGAAAAACACTAGACTGGACACGTCTAATGCCATTTAGGTGGAGAAAAGAACGAAATTCCTCACTGGTAAAACAAGTACCATTGTCGGAAACCAGAACTTCGGGTAAACCCCATCGAGCGAAACACGAACGGAGTAAGCGAATAGTAACACCCGAAGTCGTGGAAGTGGTTGGAAAAATTTCCACCCACTTAGAGTAGGCGTCCACAATGACAAGGAAATAGATATTATTTATAGGACCTGCATAGTCAACATGGATCCTATGCCAAGGTATAGTAGGCCATTCCCACGGATGAAGTGGACTTTTCCTTGGGAGATCTCTGTTCTCTAGGAAGTTTTGACAGGAACGAACCAATGATTCGAGTTCTCCATCTAAACCGGGCCACCAGAAATAAGCTCTCGCCAGCTCTTTCATTTTTGTTGCACCCATTTATTCCGCGTGAAGTTCCTTCACTAAATTCGACCTGCCTTCATTGGGAATTATCAGTCTGTGGCCCCATAAGAGACAGCCATTTTGGATCGAGAGTCCAGAC
Source organism: Bathynomus jamesi (assembly GCA_023014485.1). Lineage (NCBI taxonomy): Eukaryota > Metazoa > Arthropoda > Malacostraca > Isopoda > Cirolanidae > Bathynomus > Bathynomus jamesi. The sequence continues at coordinate 621,153 of JAJOZX010001864.1, forward strand.
TGACGTTGATCAAAAGGCCGCAATTCATTCTCAACCTTAGTAGGCCAACCAACTGAGCAGTAATGGCTGACCCTAGACAGAATAGGGTCTGATTTTGTCCACTGCTCTACCTGTACTGCAGTTACTGGAGTGGATTCCAAAAATTCCACCAAGTGAACCCATTCTGTAGGTATAGGTACGCATTCATTTGGATTTTCTAAAGGCAACCTACTTAGAGCATCAGCCGTACCTAGAAGTTTGCCTGACCGATATACTTAGTCAAATTTATACGCTTGTAGAATCAGTGCCCATCGTTGAATCCTACCTGAGGCCATAACTGGGATATTTTTATTAGGTGAAAATAAACCTAAAAGAAGCTTATGGTCAGTAATTAGTTTGAATTCATGACCCCATAAATATAAATGAAATGTTTTTACTGCAAATACTAAGGCTAAGGCTTCACGTTCAAGTTGTGCATATCGCCTTTCAGTCTCAGTTAGTGTTCTAGAAGCAAAACAGATAGGCCTATCTATACCATCAATGTGGTGAGATAACACTGCCCCAATTCCATAAGAATTGCTATCTGCTGAAACTATGAGAGGAAGTTTAGGATCATAATGCAGTAGGAGAGTGGACTTTAGTAGTACGTCCTTGGAAGCTTCAAATGTTTTCTTTTGGGTTTTCTCCCATCTCAACTGTTCCCTGGATCGTAATAACTTATTTAGGGGTTCAAGGAAAGTCGATGCATTAGGCAAAAATTTCCTGTAAAAGTTTAGGAGATCTAAATAAGCTTGTAACTGTGTGATGTTTGTGGAGGTGGTTATTGAAAAATTTATTATTTAGAATTTATTATTTAGCTTGAGAGAGATTATTTTTTAGGTGTAATATTAAGGTTAAGTTTACTTTAAATAGACACAGTAATTATAGAAATAATAATGGCCTATTTAGACACTGTCAACATAGCTACAGACTTTTTCACTGTAGGTTGCAGTGGTTTTCAGGTTAAAATTTGGTCAGCAGCCAGATTACTAACTATGGTGAAGCTAAATTCATTAAAATTAATTTAGACTTACCAAAAATGAAGTTGCCAGTTGAACGTTACCCTTTCTGTTTCTAACTAATCCATAAGTTTCATTTAGTTTCCAGGTTTGAATTTTATTTGTTAAGTTTTAAGTTATTATTTAACACACTGCTAGGTTATTTATTTGTAGGGGCTATTTCCCAGACCTAGGTTTTGCAGGTTAAGTTAGGCTAGGGCTGTATTGCCCTTAAGTTTTTGGTTTTTAAGGTTTTGAAGGTTTTACTCAAGTTAAGTTAGGGCTATATTGCCTTTAGGTTTTAATAGGGGCTATAACAGCCATTTAATTATTGAGTTAGGGCAGTTGTAGCCCGGTTCGAGTTTCTTCTAGGTACCTAGTTTTTCTCTTACCTTAGTTATTTTCTTTAATTAACTTACTTATACCTAGTTCTGATAGGCCACTATTTAGTTAAACAGGGTTTTGTTTAATTGCAGTGGTTATTAAGGTTAAGATTTAAAAGTTGTGAGGTTTAAAGGTTGACTTTAAGTTGCCCGTTAGTTGGGGAACCACGAGAATTCTACTTTACGAAAAAACTAGCCCGCTTCATGCGGTCAAAATTTTTCAAGAATGGACAAAGCTCCGTTTTTCTTTGTCCCAGAAACTTTTTTCTTTCTTCTTTTTGTTGATTAGGGAAACCCAACTTCACTAGTTGGTTAGAAACGAGGGTTGTTATTTTTATTTATTTTGTTTATATTTTATTTGGAAATATATGCGGTTATTTCTAACCACTTTTTTTAACAGTGATGCATTTTTTGCTTCTAGTTTATCCACCGTTGGATGAATGCCTGAGGCATCTATGCGGAACCCCAAATACGAAACCTCACTAGTGACCCACGAACACTTTTCTTTCTTTAGCTTAAGTCCGGCATCCCGGAGTCTTTTTAGAACTGTGGTTAATCTAGTTAGGTGTTCTTTTTTAGACGAACCTGAAATGAGGACATCTAGAAAACAAAGTACACCCGGAATGTGACCTAGAACTTGGTCCATTGTCCTCTGAAAAATACCCGAAGCCGATGCTATTGTACCTATATAGGCCTCGGTGCGTATTTATGATAGTTAGCTCTTTAGAATTTTCATCTAAATTTAGTTGAGCATAGGCTTGGCACATATCTAGTTTTGTGAAATATTTACCCCCAGCAAGAGAGCTAAATAATTCATCAGGCTTGGGTATAGAGTAGCAATCTAGGACTCCTCTATTTGCTGTTAAACTGTAATCCCCACATAACCGCACTGACTTGTCAGGTTTTAGTACAGGAACTACCGGGGCAGCCCACTTAGCGTGTGTGACTGGTTCGATAATTTTATCTTTGAGCAGCCTGTCAATTTCTAAATCTACCTTCTCCCGCAGTGGATGTGCAATTGAACGAGCCTTACAAAATTTCGGAGTTACATTAAGGTCTACCTCTATATAGACCTGATGGCCTTTTAGTTTGCTTACTTCAGGCCTAAAAACAGACGAAAACTCCCTTAACAATGAGTTTGTCAGACGGATATGCGAATGTATGCACATCTGTCCGACCCTTTGGCAAAATGTTCTCAATAGCATTTTCAAAGCATCAATCCAATCACGGCCTAGTAGAGTAGGCCCTTACTCATCCACCACTAAAAGAGTTAAGGGATGAGGCAAAGTTTTCTTGTTGAGTGTAACTGTGATGGATGCTTCTCCACAAATAGGTATTTGTATGCCCCCATATTTTTTTAGTACTGTTTTAGATGCTTGTAGTTTAGGTGCATTTTTGAAAGTTTTGTCAAAAACTGTTTTGGACATGACAGTTCGGGCAGCACCTGTATCTAGTTCTAGAGGAACTGTAATTCCATTTAGGCCTACCTCTACAATATATGGATCTGTATTATCACCACTTTGCTGCTCATAAAATAGGTACTCTACTCCAATGTTCAAAGTATTTCCCTTTTGAGGATTTACACTAGAAATGTTATAATTAGAATTTTCACCCCTTGTTTTCTTTGAAAAACAAACTTTAGCTATGTGGCCTATTTTACTACAGTTTTGGCAAACTGCTTCGTTAAAAGGACAGTCCTTCTTCCAATGTTGTTTTCCACACCCAGCACATGGCTTGGAAGGCTTTTCCTCCTGTTTAGAGTTCGAATTAGTAGGTTTAGTTGTATTTGTCGCATACCTTTTATTTGTTTGTCTAGTAGGCTCATTAGGTCTACCAGGCCTAGAAGATTTAAAGCTATTTACGTGTTGGGCTTTAATACTGCCAAAAGCTCTAATATCTTCAGCAGCTGCTTCCCTAGCCGCAGCTATTTCTACAGCCTGACTAAAAGTTAGGTCCTGTATAGCTAATAGGGCTCTCTGGGTAGACTCCTCTTTGAGACCCATTACAACCCTATCTCTTAGCATTTCGTCTAATTTGTCCCCAAATTTACAAGTACGGTTATGGGCTTTTATACCTGCAACAAACTCTGCATTGCTTTCATTCACAGTCTGATGCCTCGAATAAAATTTGAAACGTTCATAGATGAGAACTACTCGGGGTTTATAGTGATTGGTTAGGGCCTGTACCAATTCACTATAGGTGCAAGTTTCCGGTGCTTTAAGGGCAACTAGGTCCATAACTAAGCCAAACGTTTTAGGGCCTATTATAGTTAAGAAGGTAGGTACTTTCTTAGCATCAGTAATGGAATTTGCCTCGAAAAACAACCTCACCCTAGTGACATAAGCTTCGAAGTCCTCCCCAGTCTTCGTAGGGGCTTATATGACCAATCACCGACATGCTAGAACAAAACCGATTTAGGTCAAATAACGTGAAGTAGGTTAGATAGGGCTTAAATTTTATCTAGTTACTTCCCAGTTTGGGCTGAATAGTAAATTGTATTAGAGTTAGGGCTGAGTAGGAATTAGTATTAGAGTTAGGGCTGGATAGGAATTAGCATTAGAGTTAGGGCTGGGGCTGGGTAGGAATTAGTATTAGAGTTAGGCTCAGTAGGAATTAGTATTAGAGTTAGGCCGGCGGGACCTAAGCTATAGTATGGTAGCTTACCCACACAAACAACCAAATCGAACGAACCACCTAGGCTAGGCCACATCCAATTTTCCAAACAACCAAATTGAACCCAATAAGCCAAATTAAATCCCATCCTCGTCGCCAAATATAATAAATTGGGGTTAGTGACCCCGCCAAGTTACTAGGTTTCTAAACAACAACAAAGGCACTTACCGGTGCTTTGATTTAGATCTTTTTTAGGGCCTAGCATAGATTTCCAGCGTCCTACAAAGCACCAACCTAACTCTCTAACTTCACTAATTTAGAAGCTACAGACATTACCCTTACACTTAAATACTGTTTAACAACTTCCTGCTTACATTATCACACTTTAGCATCATCACCAAATTAAACTTAGCACCAACGATTTAGTCAGATATGAATAACCATGCTGTTAGTCCAGCCCAAACAAACGAACAGACCGCGTTCCGCTGTTTATCCTTTTGTGTTACCATTCAGCTTTCTTTTAGTGACTTTTAGACTATATACATATATATATACACACACACACACGTCACCTCACTACCATATCTCAAGAGCTGAAATTTCTTGGTGTTAAATGTCATATTGTTGTCTTCTGACCATTTGTATATTTTGTTCGTGTCCCTCTGCAAGGCCTTCACTTCATTTACATCGCTGATTTTTCTGCTGATCTTTGCATCGTCTGCAAAGGATGTTACTATACTGTTGCTGTTTACTTCGCTGTTTATGTCTGTTAGCATGATAATGAACAGGAGTGGGGCCAGTATTGTACCTTGTGGTACGGAGCTGCGTACTTCCGATTCTGATGATATATACCTTCAATACCTATAGACGTTTTCTGAGGAAGTTGTAGATCCATTTTCCCACTTTGACTGTTATTCCCATATATTTCACTTATGTGCTGTTAACCATGATCACATTTGTCGAACTCTTTAGCAAAATCCGTGTATATGACATCGTAGTTGTCACTGTTTTCCAGTGCATCTAGAATATTGTTGTCGTGTTCTACTAGTTGTGATAAGCATAATCTACCTGATCGGAATCCGTACTGATTTTCGTTGAATTTTTCCAGTGTCTCCAAGAAATCATAAATTTTCGCTCTAACTACTCTTTCAAATACTTTGGTGAGGTGGGACTATAGTTCTTTGCTTGAGATCTGTCCCCTCCTTTATATATATAGGGACAATGTTTGCTCTTTTCAAGATGCTCGGTATTTCCTCAGTGTCTAGGGATCTTCTCCATATCCATTATAAAGGTGTAGCTATTTCATTTTTACAGTTTTTAAACAATAATGCGTTCCAATTGTCCGGACCTGCAGCTGAATGTGGTTTCATTTGTTCTATAGCTCTCGCTATATCTTCTAGGGTAAAATGAAAGTCTGTTATACACTCTCCTTGCAATTTCTCTTCAAAGAATGCGTCTATGTCAGGTATCGCTTTGTCACTTTTTGGGGTACTAAAAACTGATTCATACTGGGCTATCAATGTTTCAGCTATTTCTTTTGGATCGTCGGTTAGTTCATTATTTCTCTTCCTTAAGGGTCCAATAGCGGCGCGCGTTTTTGTTTTCCTTTTCGTATAGCTATATAAGTATTTTGGATTTTCCTTTATTGCTTCTACCGCCTTTTCCTCTTCCCTCTCTGTATGGTCCTCAATCAGGGCTTCTATATCCCTATCGATACCCTCGAGTTTTTCGTGTATTACTTTGCTGGCATTATCTCCACAGTTGGCTAACTTCGCCTCCACTCTCTTTCTTTGCCTCTCTAGCCAGCTCCTCTTTCCTTTTGGCTGTGATTTCGGAGCATATTTTTATAAAATTCTCAGCGTTTTATCTTCCAGGGTTGTTAGCATTTCTTTAGTTGTTTTATACTTTAAAACTGTTCTCCACTCTATTTGGACCGTGTGTGATCTGATTGCTTCCCAATTTATAGTCTTGGAGTTTAAGTTAAAGGCCCCAAATTTGCTTCTTTCCTCAATGTGTATTGTCTTTTAATGTTGTCGTCATATTTGTTGATATCTCGATTAAGTTGTGGTCTGGCATAATGGTTGGGGTTATTTTTATATCAGCAATCAAGTTCGTGTTATTCGTGAATACCAGATCTAGGCAGTTATTTTTTTCTGGCATTTTCTGTTATCTCTTGTTTCAGTATAAACTCATTTGTGAGAGCTATCAACATTTTTGCTTGCTCCTGGTCTTCTCTTGTGCCCCCCTTGTCCTGGTATATATACAGAGCTGGGCAATAAATACATTGAATGTATTTAAATACTAAATACTAAATACATGAGAGAAATGTATTTAAATACTAAATGCATTTTACGAATGTATTTAGATACTAAATACAAAATACATCAATTGTATTTAAATACATTTGTAAATACATTTTAAATACATACAAATTTTAACATATGCATTCACTAATTCACTAAGCCATGACACGCACACGATAAAGAAATCAACCGCTTTCGACTAAGAGTGGCACACAACTGATTGAACTGACACGTTGAAACATGAACCATGCTGTACTACACTGTCGACGCGTCGTACTGTGCTAGTACAGAACGTGTATTAAACCAGTAAAAGTATTTACATTTATATATTTTGAGTATTTAAATACATTGTATTTAAATACTCATTAAAGTACTTAAATACTATATTTAAATACATGAAAAACAATGTATTTATAAATACAGTTCTAAATACACAAATGTATTTAAATACTGCCCAGCTCTATATATATATATATATTCCTATCCACCTTTTTGTATTTTATAAATGGGAAGTTAAAGTCTCCGCAGATCATTATATTGGGGATGGAGGGTTTATGGCCTTTATTAGCTTTCTGATATCATCAATGGCTTCTGAGAATTTTTCGGTTGGGGTGTTTGGAGGTCTATAGATGACTATTACTATCACGTTTAGTTTTTCTATTTTCACTACTAGGAGTTCCACATAGCTGTTTGATTTACTTATTATCGTCTCTGTCATATGACTTTCATGTACATATAGAGCACAGCTACCTTTTCGTCTCGTTGTTCTATCCGCTCTTAGTAAGTTGAAGTACTCTATATTTATCTCTTTCTTATCAATACAATGTTCGCAGTTTTCACAATTTCCTTGGCAATCCTTCAGATGAGTTTCTGTGAGGCATGCGATGTCCGCCCTTGTTTCGTCTATAAATCCTTTCAGGTACGAAACTTTGTTGAGTGATTGGTTTGGTCTTATTCCTTGAATATTAGCCACGACAATATTAATGTTCTTTGGTTTTCGTTGCCCCTTATGCATTTCAAGTTCGTTTTCCTTCGGTGTCGCTTTTGTTGCCCTATGGTTTTCCGAGAGAGATCCGTTTCCGCCTACCTGTTCTGGTAGCTTCTTGCCCGGAAGCGGTTTGGCTTGGGGGTTTCCAACTGTGTGAACTGCATACGTTGGATGACATTTAGCAGCCGTATCGTGCCTGCGATGTTGAAAAAAAAATTTTGTTGTTCGCTTATTGTGTTCCTATTGTTATTGTTATTCTCATTGTCATTAAAACTTTGTCCTTTGTTCTTTGGGTTCATCGGGAGATGTTGTTAGTAGCATTTTTTCCCGTATTTGCAGGTTACATATTTTGCTTAAGTCCTGCAGATGTCCGGGTGGTAGAATTTGCATATCTCTCCAAATTTACAATGACCATTATTATATAAGAAATAGCATATTGGGGGATGTTCATATATACATTGTCCTCTTTTAAATCTGTAATTATCTTTTATATAACTTAATATCTGCATATAATTCCTTCCCCATATTTACTTGTGGCCTTTGTTTTTTGCTCCTTATTGGGGGACAGTTTCACTCCATTTTCTTGATTGCCCTCTTGTCTTTTTCTATTTGTGCTAATGTCCTTCGGTGCCCTTATACTATCTGTTGTCTTTATACTCTCTTTCGCCTGCATGGTTTCGGCCTCATTGTGTGACGGTATTTGATTTTTTTCTCCTTCGCCTTTCTTCGTTTCTTCTGTTTTCCTGTTCTTTATTCCCACTTTCCTCTTTCATTTTCTTCTCGTAGTCTCTTTCTGCTTTAAACATCGTAAAAGAGTTTATTTCGGTCATCCAGTATTCGCAGAAAAATTTTATTCCATTAAGTTGCTTCGCGTTCGTTATAAGGGAGACTTTTTCATCTTCCCATTCTAGGCATCTAAAATCAAAAAGCAGCTGACAAAGATCGCACCTCATCGCCTTTGTCTCATTTGTTGCATCATTGCAGATACCACAGAGTTGCAGGAATTTATTTACCATTTTCATGTTACTGATAGAGGGTAGCCGCTGGTGCACAAAATTAACTCAAAAAGGGTGGTATTATGGGAAGTATTGGGTGAGGGTTGACAAGCTGAGTGAGGGAAAGTATTCTCCGTTACTCCGGGGAATGGGGGATGTGGTACGCTGTATACTTCTAACTGATTGGTGTTCGCGATGTGGCTGAGGGGGATAATGGGGGGGGGGGTATTTGTAAGAATTTCGATAGGCAGCTAATTTTCTTCAAGAAACACTCGGTAAAATGCTGTATAGATTAATTCGCTTCGTTCTTATTTACTTTTTAATTGAGAATTTGGACCCATGTCATGCTATTCATTAATTAGCGTAAAAAGAAAATACACACAAATTATTTACTTATTTTTTTCCTCTTTCTTTTTTCTTTCCTTTCAATGATCACGAGGGTTTTCTGACCTTTTTCCTGCCTTGTTTCAAAATTTATCGAATGCCAACCGTATTACGGTTTAAATATATACATTAAACTGGTGATAATTTATGTAAATTGTATTGCACTTTCTTAATTTTACTGAATTTCACTTTATAGTTTATATGCACGGATTCACCGATACTTTATACACTTTCGGGTGGAAATAGAATAAACCACTGAGTAGTTTATTCCCTTCTTATTTGGGTGTTAATACAGACACACACAACACGTCCATTCCCCACAGGTACAAGCAACATATAATATATAATACTATATATACACAATATATAATGTGCGTCCTTTATATAATATAATATATATATAATATGCATATAACTATATATAATGTAATATATAATACTACAGGGTGGGCCGTAAGTTTCCATACATAGGAAAAATAAACATTTTGTTATGGACAACCATTTTTATTTATATAATATGCTCTACATGGTTGCCATTGTTTTGAAAACACATTTCAATACGTGTTCCCCACTGTTGATGAACACGCATTAGCACAGTTGACGTTATGCTTGTAATGGCGTTGGTGATACGTTCCTTTAGATGATTTATGTCTCGTATCTTTTCCTGATACACCATGGCCTTCAAGTGCCCCCAAAGATAGAAATCAAGGGGGGTGAGATTTGGGGATCTGGGAGGCCACTCCACAGGACCACGCCGACCAATCCAAGCATCCGGAAACTGCTGATCCAAATACCGACGCACGTGAAGACCATAATGAGGTGGAGCTCCATCTTGCTGGAAGTAAACTGGGAAGTTACCTTCCTCGTTTAGCAGGGATGGGAAAATCTCTTCTTGCAACATGTTAAGATACCTTTCGGCATTAAGATTTCCACTGACAAAAATTGGTCCAATAATTCTGTCACCCCATATCCCGCCCACACCATCACTTTACCGGCACCTTGCATCTTCGTCGGACTCAGCCAGTTAGGGTTAGCATTACTCCAATAACGTGTTTTGCCGATTAACCTCTCCATTGACGTAAAAATTTGCTTCATCAGTAAACAAGATCTTACGTCAAACGCATATTCTTAGGGTATCTGAAACATAAAAACAAACGTTTAATTTTTCCTATGTATGGAAACTTACGGCCCACCCTGTATATATACACAATAGATAATATGCGTCCTTTATACATGGAGCGGAGTATTTTGCTTTACCGTTTCTGTACCCTCATGTATGGCATTTTGTCGTTTCAACTTAGGTTTTCCGCAGGTTGTCTTTTGGTATTTTAGGAGAGAGCAGTTGCTGGCCACAAATTTGCAAACGTTGCACATGTACACCCTTTTATTCTTTGGTATAACAGTCACATGTCTAGTTGTGTGTTGTGTTTTGTCTTGTGTCGCCCATTTACACACTGTAATAACTTGGGGTTAGTGACCCCGCTAAGTTACTAGGTTTCTAAACAACAACAAAGGCACTTACCGGTGCGTTCAATTAGATATTTTTTAGGGCCTACCATAGATTTCCTGCGTCCCACAAAGCAGTCTACCTAAACTCTCTAACTTTACTAATTTAGAAGCTATAGACATTACCCCTAACTATTATTATTTATTGACAACTTCCTACTCCATTTGTCACCTTAGAGACATCACCAAATTAAACTTAGCACCAACGATTTAGTCCGATATGAATAACCATGCTCTAGTTCAGCCAAAACCAAATGAACAGCCCGCGTTTCTCTGTTTATCCCTTTGTGTTGCCATTCAGCGTTCTTTTAGTGACTTTAGACTATATCTATATATATATATATATATATATATATATACACACACACGTCACCTCACACACTATTTTTTTTTAGGTGATTTACATCAAACCACTCATCGATCATCATGCCTCGAGTGTAAAAATCACCCCGACAGTTTCTGTTACGTGTGCGGCTCGTTCGCGACTAAATCACAACGGCGTACAATCACGATGGATCTTCAGAGAACTTACCGGTTATACTTCGGCTGTCCACTAGGCAACCAAGAAAAGGCGTGGGCGCCACATGTTATCTGTACCGCTTGTTCGAATGGATTACGTGACTGGTTGAACCAAAGGAAAAAGTCGATGCCGTTCGCTATACCCATGATATGGAGGGAGCCGAGAGACCATCATGGCAATTGTTACTTTTGCAATGTTAACATAACTGGATTCTCCGTGAAGAACAAGCTCCGACGAAGGTGCGATTGGTGGAGATGCGGGACCTTCAGCCTATCTTTACACACCTAACGAAGAGCAATCGGAGCCGTTGAGGCTTACCCAAACGAGTTGAATGACCTCATTAGAGACCTAGCCCTCTCCAAAGAGAAATCAGAACTTCTCTCTTCGAGACTCAAGCAGAAACACTTACTTGAGAAGAACGTACGAGTGTGTCACTATCGAAAACGAAACCATGATTTGGCGACATTCTTTACAGTAGACCGTCCGCTCTGCTATTGCCATGATATCACTGGACTTTTCGAGAACTTGTCGCAGGTACACACACCATCCGAGTGGCGCCTCTTCATTGATTCCTCACAGCGAAGCTTGAAAGCGGTTCTCCTGCATAACGGGAACTTAAAGCCGTCCATCCTGATCGCCCACTCAGTTCATCTAAAGGAGACTTACGATAACATGAATATACTACTAAAAGCAATCCAATACAGCACTCATCAATGGAATATCTGTGGTGATCTCAAAGTCATTGGGATGTTAATGGGCATGCAAGGAAGGTTCATGAAATACTGTTGTTCCCTACGCCTATGGGACAGCCGTGCTACCGGGGATCATTACATCAGACGTGACTGGCATCAAAGCAGCACATACGAGCCAGGAACGGGCAGTATCCAGTGTGCTCCTTTAGTTAACCCCAAAGATGATTTTCCTGACACCTCTCCACATTAAGCTCGGCTTAATGAAAAATTTTGTGAAAGCGATGCGTAAGGCGAATTAGAGACGATTTTGATACCTTGTTGAGAAATTTGCAAACATCAATGCCGCGAAATTGAAGAAGGGAATCTTTGTGGGGCCCCAAATCAGGGGAGGTTCTGCAGGACGAAGGCTTTGAAGAAAGCTTCAATGCCTTAGAACTAAAAGCATGGCAGGCTTTCAAATGGATTTGTGAAACTTCTTGGGTAACCACAAGTCTCCCGCATACAAAGATGGAGTTCAGAAACTGCTCGATGTACAGGGTGGGCGGAAAGTAGCTCCCTATTGTGGATTGGTAAAAAAATACGTATATTATCCATTTATTTCATAAGAAATAATATGAAAAGGTAGGTATACATGGTAGGTTTTCTCTAAAATTCAATGTGGGCTCCAACTCTTTCCACCAGCTTCTGGAGCCACCCAGGAATGGCATCCACTGACTTTAGCAGGAACTCCGGCGGGATGGAGGACATGACTTCCCGAATTCGGTCCTCCAGTTCTTCCAATGTCCTCAGTTTGGTGCGGTAGACTTCTTCCTTTACCCACCCCCAAAGAAAGAAGTCGCACGGTGTCAAGTCGGGGCTCCTGGCTGGCCATTGATGTGGACCACGACGACCCATCCAACGCCCAGGGAAGTGGGCATCCAGCCCTTCTGCGCAACACCATGAATGCTGAGCGGTACCTTGCTATGTTGCGAAACGAGGTCTGGCCGGTTGTCAGCACATGGGAGAACATCGACGATCTGATATTTATGCAAGATGGCGCCCCTCCGCACTTCGCTCTTGTTGTCCGTGAGTGGCTGGATGCCCACTTCCTGGGCGTTGGATGGGTCGTCGTGGTCCACATCAATGGCCAGCCAGGAGCCCCGACTTGACACCGTGCGACTTCTTTCTTTGGGGGTGGGTAAAGGAAGAAGTCTACCGCACCAAACCGAGGACATTGGAAGAACTGGAGGACCGAATTCGGGAAGTCATGTCCTCCATCCTGCCGGAGTTCCTGCTAAAGTCAGTGGATGCCATTCCTGGGCGGCTCCAGAAGCTGGTGGAAAGAGTTGGAGCCCACATTGAATTTTAGAGAAAACCTACCATGTATGCCTACCTTTTCATATTATTTCTTATGAAATAAATGGATAATATACGTATTTTTTTACCAATCCAAAATAGGGAGCTACTTTCCGCCCACCCTGTATATCAAGAAATGGGCTGTCGCATATCCTTAAAATACATTTTTTACATTCGCATCTAGATTTCTTTCCCGAAAACCTTGGCGTGGTGAGTGACGAACAGGAGGAACGCTTCCATCAAAAACATCCAGTCAATAGAAAATAGCTAGGAAGGTTTCTGGAACGAAAGTATGCTGGCAGACTACTGCTGGATGCTGTACGCGACGATCCGGAAAAGGTTTACAAAAGAAAATCGTACTCGCAACGTTTTTAAGTTGGTGTACATTTCTTTTTATGAATAAAGTTGTACTTTTACGATAAATTGTGCTGAAATTAACACGAGTCATATTTCTGAGCTAGAGGAAACCGGAGAGAGATTTGGAATCAGCGTACAAAACTGGTCTAGAAAATGTGTATACATCTTTCATGAGTAAAAAGTTCGATTTTGTCGACCAGTGTTATCGATACGGCCCCTGTGTTAGGCTTGATTTGGATCAGAAAGGCTAGATCACGTTGGGTGAGGTTATACCCGTTTGACTGTCGATGATTTTGACCCGTCAGTAATCATACTGAATCATATGATGTGATTCAGTGTCATGTCATAATCACATTGTAATGATAACATTGTATTAAACATTTATTAGTCATCTTCTGATATTTTACTCAGTACACTGATAAATAATTTAATTCAAATGAATACACGGTAAAATTTAATGAATAAGGAACGCTTTTAAGAGCTACGTCGTGCCCGTATGTGCAACACAGTTTTCCCATAAAGTAAATGGAGTTAGGCGACATTGGATCTGATCAGTAATTGGTTGGGCGACCGTCCTCTGCTTTTCAGATCTACCGACCCTAGCTGTTAGTACGGAGGTAAAATCAGTGGTGAGCTGGAGCCGGTTGTTAAAAATTGTTACGAAAACAAATATTGTTATAAAATGATCTTAAAACCGAATAATCTTATAAAACGGTGTACAAAATAAACTTCAAATGCAAAGGAAAAATAGCAATATCTGGCCCTATGGAAATTATTACCTAATTAGTATTAAATAAGGTATGTATTTACATGTTCTTCAAAATAATAATTTCTTTCTTTGTTTGTGTTATCTTGAAGCTACTTTGTAATTACTACCTAATTAGTAATAACTAATATACTTAAATATTCTTTTCAAATTTATTCTAATTTTTTTTTTTTATTGTTAAGTACGAGTACAACTCCCAATGACACAATGCACTGCCACTTCTTATGCAGAAAGGTACAAAAACTACATACTGTGGCACACATCCTTTAAATCAGAACTTTTTATAGGGAACCGGTTGTTAAAATTTTGGCAACTCATCACTGGGTAAAATCGTGCAATTAACACAATAAACATTTGTCAAACAATTAAACTCTGCTAAAAACTTCCCAGTTCTCAATTTGTCTATTCTTTGAAGTTTATGAAGCACCAGCGTCCCAGAAGAATAAATTGTAGGCTTTAAAAAAAAGTTATTTTATTTACAGACGCAACTTAATCGCCGAAATCTAAAACCCAAGTCAGGACTCGAACCCAGGACCTTCAAGTTTACAACCCGGCGCTCTATCACTAGGATAATGGCGGGTGTATGGGTATAGAAGTCCGGTTTTTAAGGGTTAAGTACAGAAATACTTATCCCGGCACATAATGGATATCACCTTATTTAATATTTGTAGAATCTGCAGGTTCACTCGTTTTCATAAAGGCTTTTATTTTAAATAACAGAAACAAATGTTTTGCTTGTAACTAAACATCAAAGTACATCGCTGCGAAACTTCCTTCAACTTCCTTTCCATCCTCGTTATTCAAAAAAAATAGTTTGAAATTCTACAAAAAATTTATTAATTTGAAAAACTTAAAGATTATTTTATTCGAGGAGAATGGCTTAAAATATCTATTATTATTCTCATTCTCTAAGAAAATGATAAGAATAAACTCGGATCATCACATATACACGCAGTTAGTAAATTCGCGAAATTTATTAACGTTTAAATAAAACAAATCCGCGAATTTATTGACTGGACCTAGTACGTTTATGGGGTATACTGAACAATAAAGAACCTTATAACAGGATTTAAAAAATTTAAACCACTGAATAATCATTTATTGTTTCATAATACATACATTAAAATAAACAATATTACCTTCCATGTAATTAAGGCTTACAGGGCCTCTCCTCCTTAACAAATCGCAAATTCAGATTTTTAATGTTCAAACTTTCTGAAAATTGAAATAAAGCAATGAATGATACACAAGTATTATAAAGCATAGTTTGGAGGCGAACATGAATAATGTTCTAACAAATGGGTAAGTGTAAATTAATATATAAAGTAGGTTTAGATACAGCCACAAGCAAGAGCATTTTATCATACGAGTATATGCCAATAATAACAGCTGAGCTGAGCTAAGTGCATTTGAAGTAAGGAATATAAAGGAATTAATTCTTAAAATTAGTGTAAATACAGATATATATATATTAGCTGAGGTACCCGGTGTTGCCCGAGATAAATTTCACATTAGATCCCGTTTAAATAAAGTTTAAGACAAGACTGAATTTGATTAAAATGATTTATCTTATCCCGTGCCAAATTTGGTAGCTCTAGGTCAAACGGTTTGAAGTCGTCCTAAAAATAATTATATGTGAAGCTCAAGATTTTCATGACTGTCCTTTTCTATAGTTTTATTAACCAAATAATCAAAATTTTCACGGCTGCGTTGTTTTCTGTAGTTTAATCGCGGTTACCCCCACCCCTCTACTCCATTACCCCCACACACAAAAGTAAGAAAGCCATTACCCCCACCCATCTCCCATTATACTGCTACCCGCCCTCCGGGCGGGTAGCAGTATATATATCACAGTACCCGGCGTTGCAGACAGACAGACAGACAGGCTGACCGACTTTGTGTTGACATTCTTCATCCCATAGGAGGTTCCCGTGCCAAATTTGGTAGCTCCAGGTCAAACGGTTTGCGCTTGCATAAAGGACAGACAAACTTACAAACAGACAGGCGAAAAAAATATATATTATATATATATATATTATATATATATCAGGGCTGGGGTCAAATATGTATTTATTTAAAATACGGTCATTTTCTGTATTTGTATTTATATTTGAGAATTTCGAAGGATGTGTGCTTGTATTTTATCGTTGTATTTACCGAAATAAATTTCAAATACAAGACCTCAGCAAGTCAGTAGGTTGGATTAATTGTTAACGAAATCGTTTTTAGTAATGCTCGCTTTTGTTTACTTTTAACTTGAACAGTCTCAAAACGTGAAATAATTGGTAGAAGTCACAACTAGCCAATTCGAAATTCGTATTTGTATTTGCCAATGAAAGAGCTGCAAGTGTGTATTTGTATTTGACAATTCCAAAATTACCATATTTGTATTTATAGTTGGCAAAGTGTATTTTAACCCTATTGTTGTATATCCTTTCACTAAACTTTCCTGCGTCCAAAATTTCACTACTTGCATTAAGTCACGCTATTGACCCACTGTAGATAACTTTTTAATAATTAAAGTTGAGAAACACGGGAAGAAATTCGCGTAAAATTTTACATTTTTAAACAAGTCCCAAATTAAAAATTTGTATTTTTTCAAGAGTGGTATTTATTTTTTCTTCTTGTGCATAAATTTACTTCTGTAACTGCACCTTACAATATACATTTCTATGAATTTGATTTGAAAAAAATACTACTTGTACCTATACATTCTACCAATGTACCAAGAGATTTCACCTTTTTATGAAGTAGCTACTATAATATTACTGTACATCACAAGAATAGCTATTATATTTTACAACGGTATTACGACTTACAAATATACTGCCAATTGCTGACTTTGTTAATCGAGTGTCTTAGTTGAAGAAGGGAATAAATTTGAGAACAACATAGGACGAATTAATTAAACTTAAAAACTGAAGAGGTTTGTTTGCGAAGGCTTTAATTTTGCGAACTAATAGTGATATTAAAGTTATCTACAACAGTGGTATTTAATTTATGCTAAAAAAATGTAACGTTTTTTGGATTAAAATTTTAAATAACTGTTCAACCAAGTTTCCCAAACAATCATTCGACCTCAGAAATTTGAGAAACGTACTTCTTGGTGAAGTTGCAAATAATTATATTAAATACTGATAACATTTTGTATAATTAAGTATCACTGAGTCATTAAATTCATCAACAATAGTCAGTGATAAATTATTTGAGGAAGTGTGTGATTATATTCAGGAACACTTCCAGCAAACTATGCAATATAACCAGAAAACCACTTTTTTGACATGTTTCTAAACAGATGTTGGACTTGCGCAGAATGTTGCGGACATCAAATCTTTATTTCTGGAAATTCATCCGTGAATTGGATGCACGGTAGATATTCACTCGTATCCAACTATGAATAGAACTGGACAAGTTATTCCTCAATTTAGATTATCATCTTTACAAAAATGACTTATTTTTGTTGGATGAAAATTACTTCTCTCTTAATTGCATTTAAAAATAAATTTAAATCTCTTAATAAATGAATACTGATAAATCTCTGTATTAATGCCATTTAAATTTAATATACAGATTTCATTACACTTAATTTTTCTTATTCTACTAGTAATTCTTCGTATCTTCTCAACTACTGTAATATTTTCAGATTAAATATTTTACTCGAATGTATTTACTGAATAAAGTTAAAAACTATCATTTAGTTGTAACTAAACCTCAAATGATTTAAACACCTATATTGACATTAATAGTTATTATTATTATTAAAATAAAGATAATTGAAATAATAATGACGGTAATAATAATAATAATTATTACAATAACTGTGATATAGTGGTATCACCTATCATTTACTATCTGAGCCCAGTAAGCTTACGGGCTAAAATATACTCACTGTATTATCTACTTCACCAATAGTTGTTTTTTTTTATGCTTTAAAGGAATAAGGTACCGAGTGTTCATAAAGTCACGCGAGTGAATATGGTAACAACCACCATATTCACTCGCGTAACTTTATGAACACCCCGTACTAAAACTTTACGGCTATTTACTACACTGAGGAAGAGACACAGAACCGACTTGTCCCACTTAAACTTTTGGGCATATACCCGTACTTAAATTTACATTACTACTACTTTATTAAATCTGCATTTTGGTTCTGTAGCACCCGTAACATGTTCTAGTCTCTCAGACTTAACTCGGTTAAATTTAACTACACTATACAAGTACACTAAAGGTATTTCAAACTTGACTCTCTCATATCAGAACTTGCACTGGTCATATTCCCATTACCACTAGTATCAGTGAACACCAAAAAAAAAAAATGGAGCTCTTAATATGAAGGAAAAGGGGTGGTTTATGGTGGGGTATTATGATTACTAATCAGTGTCAGCCTCTGAAGGTCATGTGCTTACTCATTACTGAAGGATCAGTCTGAAAAAATGCAAAATAAATACACTAATTAATAATAAATCAAATAAATTCATAAAACAATCAAAATAAATACACTAAATATAAAAATATACTAAATTAGCCTTTGAATAACGCCCCTCCTCCCCATTAACCACCCCTTCCCTTCATATTAAGAGCTCATATTTTTGGTGTTTACTGATACTAGTGGCAATGAGAATATAGACAGTGCAAGTTCTGATATGGAGAGAGAGAGTGTCATTTTTGAAACACACTGAAGTACAGCTTTCCACGTTTGGTAGCTAGCCTACAGGAGCTATAAATAACATTTCAATAAAAAAATATACGACTTAATAATAGTTTAAATAAGTACATTTTATAGTAGTACAGTATTAAAAAGTAATCATAAAATACAAGTATATCCTTTTAACACCAACCAAAATATGGTAAACCAATCGACACACGCACGGCCTACCGTACTTCTTTTTAACCCTTTCGCTGCGACTGGCCCGTATACGGTTCAAAAATTTGTACAGTTACGAAATTCGCCGCAGCGAAAGGGTTTAGGTACCTAGATACGGTAGGTCATAATCTGAATAAATTAAACGCGTAGAGAATCACTTTCATGAACATTAACTATATAGGCAGGTACAACATTCTCTAGAACTAAGCTAATCAAAATACTTAGAGACTAACAATTTATTACGTTCACAAGCCTCTTGAAAAACTAATCAAAATCTTCAATAATACAGAAAAGGACTAAACTATTCAAATAGACCTGACTTTCCACAATTTGGTTTAGGTACAATACGCAGGTACCATCGCTTTGGAGAGGAACAACCAGTTTAAAGGTTACCAGAAAGAAGATTTTTGTTTTGAGGTAACCACACGAGCTCCATATTGAGTGACCATCTGTGCAAAATTGGGGGCTACTCCAGGTGGTGGTGGTGGTATGGAAGGGGGGGCCGAGGGGTTGAATCTGACTCCAGGCTCAAATGCTGCCTAAAAAAAAAATGATATATATATATATACACACACACACACACACACACACACGGTGTTTCATAACATGTGGGCGCACTTTCAGGATGGATTCAGGACCTGAAAACAATGAAAAAAGTTTATACACTGCGTTCGCACTTATTAAGCAGATTACATTTTCTCCAATGTTTTCAAAAGTTTTCCCCCGATTTCAATGAAATTTGTAGCAAATAATCACTATATATAGCAGCATTGATGGTATTCATTTCGATAAAATATTTTGATAATTAAAATAATTATCTCATTTTATTGAAAAATATGTAAAATATTGTGTTCCGACTTATTAAGCAAGTATTCTATTTACAAATCTAAATGGTGAAAATGGGTAAGAAGAAGGATTTAACATTAACTGAGAAAAGAAAAATAGTCAAGTTACTCGCTGAAAATATAAAATCTATTGAAATTGCGAAGCAGTTTGGCAGAGCTTATCGAACTGTAAACAAGTTTGTAGCGGAGGGTACCAAACTGAGGCAGCGAAGTGATAAAGGAGCTATAAGAAAAGTGACAAGGCGGCAGATATCTGTAATCAAGCGCAAATTGCAAAGCATCCATTGTCCTCAAGTAAAGAGGTTTTTGAGCAGGCTGGCATACATAATGTACCAAGAACATCTCGATGTGGAATCCTCCAAACAATTGGCAAGACGTGTAAACCTACGATTCAGTCACCATTAACACTTAGGTACAAGAAGCAGCGTGTTGAATGGGCGCGTCAGTACGCGAAAACAGATTTTAATACTGTATTGTTCATCGATGAATGAAAAGCAACCCTTGAGGGCCTTGATGTTTTGTGAAGAAAATGGATTGCTGAGAGCCAATTTCTACCATCGAGATTAAGACGCCAACAAGGTGGAGGTAGTTTCATGTTTTGGGCAGGATTGATAGGCAATGAAGTAGCTGTCCCATACAGAGTGCCTGATGGTGTAAAAATGAATGCACAGTCTTACACACAGTTTCTAAAAGAAAACCTCATTCCATGGTAGAAATTGACCCTTAGCAATCCATCTTCTTGACCAACCATCAGATCCCTCAAGGGTTGCTCTTCATTCATCGGTTAACAATACAGTATTAAAATCTGTTTTCATGTACTGACGCGCCCATTCAACACGCTGCTTCTTGTACCTGGGTGTTAATGGTGACTGAATCGTAGGTTTACACGTCTTGCCAATTGTTTGGAGGATTCCACATCGAGATGTTCTTGGTACATTATGTATGCCAGCCTGCTCAAAAACCTCTTTACTTGAGGACAATGGATGTTTTGCAATTTGCGCTTGATTACAGATATCTGCCGCCTTGTCACTTTTCTTATAGTGCCTTTATCACTTCGCTGCCTCAGTTTGGTACCCTCCGCTACAAATTTGTTTACAGTTCGATAAGCTCTGCCAAACTGCTTCGCAATTTCAATAGATTTTATATTTTCAGCGAGTAACTTGACTATTTTTCTTTTCTCAGTTAATGTTAAATCCTTCTTCTTACCCATTTTCACCATTTAGATCTGTAAGTAGAATACTTGCTTAATAAGTCGGAACACAATATTTTACATATTTTTCAATAAAATGAGATAATTATTTTAATTATCAAAATATTTTATCGAAATGAATACCATCAATGCTGCTATATATAGTGATTATTTGCTACAAATTTCATTGAAATCGGGGGAAAAACTTTTGAAAACATTGGAGAAAATGTAATCTGCTTAATAAGTGCGAACGCAGTGTATAAACAAATGCCCGAAATCGCTTTGTTTCCGAGTTACAGCCCGTTTTGTGTTCCAGCAATTCTTTCCGCAAACTGTTTACAAACACTGCTTGCCGACAATGTTTGTGAGTGTGTATGAGACTTATTTCATGTATGGCCTTGTCGATTGTAATGTTTCGTACACTCTGTGACATGTTTCAATATCGTTGAGTGTAGAGCCATCAGTCAGTCAGAGGTGCACCGCGGTGTTTCACTGTTCGTATTCGTAACAAGTGCAGTCCAGTGAAAAAAAAACCCTTAAAAGTTTTTGTGCTATTCAATGATGGTGTGCATTAGAACTTTGAAGTGAAAATGGAGGCTTATTCAAAAAGAGAAATGGCAGACATGCATCTCATGTATGGACTTGCCGAGTGTAATGCGGCCGCAGCAAGACGTCTGTATGCGGAAAGGTTTCCGAATCGCCGTCTGCCAGATAAGACCTTTCAGAGAACAGACGAGCATCTTGGTGATACAGGATCATTCAACAAGCGAGTTTCAGATGGTAGTAGACCAATCTGCGCCAGAACTGTTGAGTTGGAGGAGCGGGTCCTGAATCGCGTAGAGAAACACCCTGGTGTCAGCACCCGAAGGATAGCAGCAGAGGGTGCAAGAGACAACTGTGTGGAGAATTTTACAGGAACAACAGCTTTACCCATATCACATTGAGAGTACAAGGCCTTACTAAAGCTGATTTCCCGCCACGAGAGGCTTTTTGTACTTGGTTCCTTCAACAGTGTGCTTGTGATCCTCTTTTTCTATCCTCCGTGTTGTTTTCTGATGAGGCTGCCTTCACAAGAAATGGTGTGATCAGTTTTCACAACACTCATCACTGGGCCGAAGAGAATCCGTATGCTATCATCTAGTCAAGGCACCAACAATAATTTAGTATCAATGTATGGGCACAACTTATTGCCGACAACTTAATCGGTCCTTTTGTTTTGCCTGGAAGATTAACAGGAGAATCCTATTCCAATTTTTTAAGGAATGATTTAAGCGATTTACTAGATGAAGTTCCTCTTGGTGTCCGACGTCGTATGTGGTTTATGCATGACGGCGTTCCGCCTCATTTTAGTCGAGTAGCCAGAAACTATTTGGATGACCATTTCCCTGATAAGTGGATAGGCCGTGGAGGACCCATTGCGTGGCCTGCTCGCCCCCCCCCCCCGACCTGAATCCACTCCATTTTTACCTGTGGGGTCATCTGAAATCCATCGTTTACGTGACACCCATTGACAACGTTGAAATGCTTCGCCAACATGTAGAACAAGGTTGCCAGAAAATTGGAGCAATACGGTACCTGGAATGTTTGAACGCGTCAGGCAGTCTATGACGAGGCGTTATTCAGGTGTGTATTGAAGCGCAAGGCGGATACTTGCTGGAACACATAACGGGCTGTAACTCGGAAACAAAGCGATTTCGGGCATATGTTTATATAAAATTTTGTCATTGTTTTCAGGTCCTGAATTCATCCTGAAAGTGCGTCCCACACGTTATGAAACACCCTGTATGTACACACACACACACACACATTATACACGCATCATAACTTTATATTAGTTTTCGATTACTGCAGTAATATACTGACTTTTTGTAATTTGACTTAACTGGGTAGGCAGCGCATGCCCCGCTTACCCTGACTGCACGCCACTGATATATATATATATATATATATATATATATATATATTAACTGCAAACAACACAGTATAATTAATGTAAAGAACGACGCTTGTGTAGAAGAACGTTCCGCACAAGATGAGGAGGGAGAACGAACAAATGAAAAATGAGGTAACCATGCTCGTATGTAGGAGAATACGACTTCTGATTAATCGAGGCCCATGGTGTAGTGGATAGCATATCTGACCGGCAATCGGAAGATCCCGGGTTCGATTCCCGGGTGGTTACCTCATTTTTCATTTGTTCGTTCTCCCTCCTCATGTTGTGCGGAACGTTCTTCTACACAAGCGTCGTTCTTTACACATATATATATATATATATCTCAGGCCCGGGGTAATATGAATGTAACTATCATGCACCTGGACTGATAATAACTAGAGGTATTTGCAGTAAAAACTGATGAAAATGCGCTTGTACGAGTAAATGCTTTGAAATGGATAACACGGACCACTGTTGCTTTCAGTGGTAATGAACTACGTAAGTGAAAAATGTTGAACTTTTCACCTTAGCTTCTTCGCTTAAACTATAATTACAAATGACTGATTAAAATATCAGGTCATCCCATAAGTAATGTCGTTTTTACGATAGATTAAGTTTAAACTAGTCCTACTCGGTTTAAGCATAAATTTTCCGAGGGTTATATCTTAGAGGAGATCTATCATGTTTCGCTACATACTTTACAGACCTTGACCAGTGAAGACGTGTGTTTTGCTTTATGTGAACCCCTCATAAACATGGCGGTATCAGAAGAGCATATCAGGCATATAATGCTTTACGAGTTCAAAAAAGGAATAGTGCTACTGAAGCAACGCGAAACATTCAGGACGTTTATGGCAACGATATTCTGCATGTGAGGAAATGTCAAAGATGGTTTCAAAAGTTTAGGAATGGTGACTGCTGTTTGACAAATGCAGCGAGCTCTGGACGCCCTGCTGAGTTTGATGATGATCTGCTGTTAGCCGCACTTGAAGAAGACTGTTCATCAACTGTCGAAGAATTGGCCCAGAAACTAAATTCATCGCCGTCCACCATCCATCGACATTTGCAACAACTCGGGAAAGTGCCTAAGTTAGGAAAATGGGTGCCACATGAATTGTCGGTCGACAATCTGAGGGTGCGGGTAAACATTAGCACAGCTCTTCATTCCCGTGAACTCCAAGATCCGTTTTTGCACCGTTTAGTGACTGGTGATGAAAAGTGGATACTGTACCAGAATGTTAAGCGCCGTCGACAGTTGGTTTGTGCCGGAGAACGAGCGACACCACAGCCAAAACCAAATCTTCACCCTCGGAAGGTGTTGCTTAGTGCTTGGTGGGATAAAGGTGGTGTAATACACTTTGAAACCTTACCACACAACCAAACAATCACCGCTCAAGTCTACTGTCAACTGGATCGATTGAACACTGCACTAAAAGAAAAGAGACCACCTTTGGTTAATCGGAAAGGAATCGTGTTCCACCACGACAACGCACGTCCTCATACCGCTCGGATCACTTCTGCAAAAATTGAGGAGCTTGGGTGGGAAAAACTTCCACATCCTCCAGACCTTGCACCTTCAGATTATCATCTCTTCAGGAGTCTGCAAAACTATCTTTACGAGAAACAGTATACTTCTTTAGATGACCTGCACATCAGTCTTTGTACGTTTTTTGCCTCAAAACCGCCTGAATTTTATAAACATGGCATTGAAAAGCTTGTATGACGTTGGCAGAGTGTCACTGATTCCGATGGAAATTATATACTAGATTAAAAAGTTTGTTGATTTTTTTTTGTCCTTCAAATTCCGATCTAAAAAACATTACTTATGGGATGACCCGACATATTATATAAATACTTAATACCAGGTGCAAGGGCAAGGAAACTTATGATTTGGGTAACCTCTCCATTAATAATCGTAACAACAGAAACTGGATAACGACAATATGAAAAAATTGTACACAATGTTGAATGGCGACTGAAGATTCTTGTTGAACGGTAATGGAGAAAATGGAGACTGCAGCGTTTTCGGCGTCGATGGAATGGTACCCAAATGTTATTTGGAACTACGCGCCTATGTGGAGTAAGCTTCAAGTGTTCGTGGAAACACAGCTTTATTAGGCTTGGAAAGTTGTAGACGGCGAAGATAGGTGATTAGCGAATATAGTTCAGTTTCGGAGGAAAGTCGATTCGGTGAGTTGAGGTGGAGGCTTCAAGAGAAGCAGAGCTCTTTTTGATGCGACGAAGATCGGTGAGAGTTAACGTAAATGACTGTATGAGGAGCTACTTTTATTCTCATAATAATAATAGTGCCGAAAACAAGAGAGGCGAACCAATAACAATGAAACTTTGAATGTTCCTATAACAGACGGAAATTCGAAGCACTACTTTACCAGCTGTATCTGACATCTGTCGAAGATTTCTCGGAGCACTACTTTCACAGCCGTCACGATTCTGGCTTTATTCAGTGGATTTATCGATAGCTCAGGAACATTCAGCGGTGGGGCCCAGTCGGTGGGCTCGTGTGATTTTATTTTCATGCAGGGAAACAGGGATCCATGATGTTATCTTTTGTTTTACCAATTTTCATAATTACCGGGCTAGACTACGCTCGCAGGTGAATATCAAAGTGCTGTTTACCAATTTCATAAAGGGCAGTAAAAAGAGAGATCCTGATAAACAACAACAATCATAATCTAAGGGGTTAATCCCACGTACTGTTGCATTTGGAATTTCTAAAGGTGAACAAAGATGATGGCAAAGAATGACTTCACTCCTGATACAGTCTGGTGCAGTAAGTAACGGGATCTTTTCAATGAAGAGGCTACCACAGAGTCAGTGCTATTCCTGCAATCTAAATCATGTAGCATAATGCCAAAGATCTTTTTATAGGTACATAGGCCACTTTAAATTATGTTAATCAGCCACAGTGTTACCTAGCCTATCTTAGCACAAACATACATCACCAATGAGCATATAAACCTACCAAATACCTTGTCCTATGACTGTTTATTTTCAGACATGGGGATACAGTAATTAATATAGGTCACCCAGACCAGATTCAAAATACTAAAGGTGCAATGTGTAACAATATCTGCCCAAATTAAATACGAGATTTGACTTTCTGATGCCATCATATTGTATAGTCAGTAAGATACTTTGTGATAAGGGTCTCTACAGGGTGTTCGAAAAGTCCCGTCACCCCCTACAAAATGTACATGTTGTAATACAAATTTTATTTTTGTGATTGACATTTTTTTTCTTTTCCAGGTATTAGAGTTGTGTGAACAATGGCAGACTAGTCCACTTACACTCTGGAGGAAAGGATAGTGATAAGCACATGGGCTCATGAAAGGTCGCATACTGGCAAAACGATGCATGATATCCAGAATAATTTCAACGCAAGATTCAATAAGGTTGCACCACCAAGCAAGACGGTATTACTGGGAGAAAAAGCGATTTGAAACTGTCTCCATAAAGGACAGACCACAGTTGGGAAGACCAACAACGCGAACAGAACAATGTGAAGGTGTGATTGCATTGGCGGCTCGTTCACCGAAAAAAATCACAAGAACTTGCAATCTCCATGTCCACAATGAGAGATCACATGACAAAAGATCTCGGCATGAAGAGATGCATTTGGTACAATTACTCCAGCAATGCTGCGTCGATTCTCACACCACACATGGAGGCGCATAATCCTTTGTTACGAAAATGATGGTGCACACAGATATTCTTGATTAGCAACTGTAATTAGTAACTATTTACTGTAATTAAAGTAATTGTTGCTAGTGATTTGTTTCTTAAATTACACCTACCACATATAAATACAATTAATCACAAAAATAAAATTGGTATTACAATATGTACATTTTGTAGGGGGTGACGGGACTTTTCAAACACCCTATACAGCTAGGCACTGTTAGCCTAAGGCAATTAAATTTAAGGTATGGATCTTGCAAGGTCATTGTTGCATCTACCAGTCTTAAATTTCAGTAAGCTCTCTAAAATAACCTAGATATTAAACCAAGATTAATACTTACTGGTACCATAACTTCTTGCCCAGGATACAAAATGGGATTAGCCATACTCTGCTGCTGGTACATTGTCTGATGACTTGGAGATACTTGTACAAAATATTGTTGTCGAGGATAAGTAGTTGTGTTTGGTTGAGATGAAAAACTTGGTGGTTGGTGAGCCTGTTGGATAAAAAAGAAAAGCAGCCTATGGAATGAAACAAACCCATACAGCAATTTTAGCCTACACCACAGTTCAATTTTATCTGGCTGACCAAACTTCTGGTCTAGTTCACCATGACATTGTACCTGGAATACAGGTACAATGTAATTAGATCTTCAGAAGAAAACATAAGCAGATAGTGGTACAGTCCTAACCTTAATAGGCCTATTTGAATGAGTTTAGTTAGCCTACAAAAACTATTTTAGGGCTCTGAAACCTACAAATTCAGTCAAAAGCTAAACTTACTGGTATCACAGCTTGTTGCCCAGGATAAAAAACAGGTTGAACACATCTCTGCTGCTGGGACATTGCCTGATAACTTGGAGGTACTTGCACAGAATACTGCTGCTGGGACATTGCCTGATGACTTTGAGGTACTTGCACAGAAAACTGCTGCTGGGACATTGCCTGATGACTTGGATGTACTTGCACAGGAGACTGCTGCTGTGGATATGATATATTCTTAACCAATCACTAACCAGCTGGACAAATTGAATGTTTTTTGCTATTTGTTTTAATTAACACTTTCACTACTAAGGTTTTTTGCACAGGACTGATGTGCTGTCCTCAGGTTTATTGCTGAAAATGGGGTATATACAAGTGTCAAACTAAAGTAAGAAAAGTGCTATTTACACACCTTATATTGTCTTGAGAATTTATTTACAACCAATAAATCTTTTTTGTATGATAATTTGTGTAACATTGCACTGTTGAACTAACAATGAAAAAATACTAATATGTCAAATGCTGCGAAAGTGTTAAGGAAGGAAAAAAAAAAATGTCCTTTGTCACTGAAGTGTTTAGCTGGTCTAGCCTACCTAAAGTGACAGACAGACGCTGTTTGAGGATTGAGAGTAGGTCTGTCAAACTCTGATTGTATTGGTATTGTGTTTGGAGAGTGTGTTACAAGGAATAGCAGTACCTCAAAAGGCCTTGCGGCCCATACCGAGAAGGTACCAATGGCAATGGGTGCCACGGAAAATTTTCTACACACTCAAATAGTGTGCAAGATTTGGTCAAACATTTTCTTGAAATGATCCACAGAGGAACTGTTCACAACTTTTGAAGGTAAACTGTTTCACGTGTCACAGATCTTATACGTAAAGTAATTCCCACACACACTAGTCCTAAACCGTTTCAAATCCAACTTCCAACCATTGTTGCGAGTTGGGTTATCATTTAAACTAAACATGCTTCTAAAATCGACATCGTTGAACCCGCGTAAGAGTTTGAAAACCTCGATGAGTTAACCGCGCAGCCTCCGAGTTTCCAGCGAAAACAAGTCCAGGGCGCGTAAGCGTCGATTATAGCCCATATGCCTAACGGAAGGGATTAACTTTGTGACCCTTGCCTGCACTCGCTCCAGCCTCTCAATATCTTTCCTGAGGGTGGGCGACCAGAACTGCACAGCATACTCCAGGTGCGGCCGAACAGGGAATTGTACAGAGAGCACAATCTCCTTGTTCCGAAACTGAAATTGCCTCCTGATATAACAATAGTTTCTGGGCTTTCTTTTCCACCTCTACACACAGTTTCGTAAACTTAAGGTCGCTGCTAATTAGCACACCCAAGTCCTTTTCTAAATCAGTCACCTCGATATTACTACCCAACATCGAGTAGTCCGACTTGGGATTGGCGTAGCCAATGTGCATCACTTTGCATTTACCCAAGTTAAACGCATTTGCCATTTTTCGGACCACTCTCCTATCCTACCTAGGTCCGCACGCAGTTCCTCGATCGCTTCGGGCGTCCCAACATTGGCCCCAAGCTTGGTGTCATCAGCGAATTTGGCGATCCGACTGACGATGCCACCGTCGATATCATTTATGGAAATGATAAACAACAGTGGCCCCAAAACGGAACCCTGAGGAACCCCACTAGTGACCGAGGCCCAACCCGAACTAGCACCTTTAATTACAACCCTCTGCCGCCTATTCTTCAGCCAGTTTCCAATCCACCTACCTATTTCCCCAGATTAAAAGTTGAATGAGGTGGCAAAAGAATATAGAAGAGTGAAACAAGTCCTTGGCAAGCAAACAAATGGATGCACAGAACATGTGAAATGTGTATAAGGAATGTTTGATTACAACAGCACCTCATGTACATATGTGGATACACATGAAATGGGATGAAGAGAAACAATTGCATATTAGAATGATATGAAATGTGCATTGAAAGAAAATAAGAGTGTCTGGGAAAAAATGTTACAAAGTCAGCCTGGCATTGATTAAAGCTGCAAAGCCCTGCTCAGAAGGAAGTGCTTAAGCATAGATGCAACAACAGGTTTACGTGGTGTACTGGTGTTAGCTCTGATGTATGGATGAGAAATGCTTGTTTGGCACGATATTTCACTGTCAAAAGTGATAACAGTTGAGATGAATAATTAAGAAGCATGATTGATGGATAATGGACTATATTTGGAGACAGTATGCTGCACTTGTATGGTCATGTGGAAAGAACAAATGGTGATAGGACTGATTGTAAAAAGTAAGTGTCTGTGAGAGAGAGTGAGTCAAAGACAATTCAAGGGTGTTCTGTGAAATGGTCATAAAAACAATTTTGGCTAATATTGACATTTTTCAACCAATGTTTGCGCCAGCACAATCCGCAAGTCTGATATAAATATCAAGCTGTATGTATACTAGAACTCAGTGAAGATATGAAATTTGAAGCAAAATGTCTCAAATCAGTGTGAATAATTTCAAAATCTTCTAACTTCATTGCTGGAAAGTTGTAAAATATCATTTCACAACCTTTTCTCAGAACAACAACAAACTACATCAAAGAAATGTATGAATGGGGGTAGTTTGTACAGTTTGTAAATCTCAGCTGACATACCAATGGAGGTATGTATACCTCCAGTCCTATAACCCCGTCTTGAATGGCAACATTTGATTCTTGAGGTTGAGGTGGTAGCTACTTTATTCCCAGTGATGATACCTTTGTATCTTTGTGTGCGAGGTGATGCAAATGTTTTATAATAGATTACATTGAGACAATATGAATCCACTCAGTCCTATTAAGGTTATCCAAGTGAAATAAATGATCTACACCTATATTTATTGCTAAAATGATGGAACTGTAGATATTAGCAAATTTAAGCTTCACAAATTTTCAGTAGACTCTATGGTGTCTATTGAAAATGGGGGCTTTTAAAATATTAAATTGTTTCTTAAATCTATATGCCAAAGAAGTTACCATACACTACATTAACCTATAGTATGATAGCTTACTGTATTAGCTGCAAGATTCACTACAATGTGTGGTAGCTTGTCCTACCCCATTACTAAAGGATGATAAGCAGTACCATCTAAGTTGGGAATCTGCCTCTTGTGAAGCCAGCAAAAAAGGCAAAACTCTTAGCATATGGACATTAGTTAAGAAATGTATGTCACTAAAGCTCACTGAGTGGCACATGGTAAGGTACTGCATATACATTATACCTAGTGATGTACCAATTCCAAAATTTAACCAATGCAGATTCTTTTCTGTATTTTAAAAAGTCAATTCTCTTCATAAATTCTACTAATTTAATCTGAAAACTTTAAATTTTCATATGTTTACATTTCAGATTTGCTAAAATGCTTTTTCTTAGCTCACTCCACAATATACACCACCAGAATTAGTTTACTCATATACCAATATTTAAAGTAATTGTTTTCCCTCATGTTGAAAGTATCTTCTTTCTTCAACAATATAAACAAAATTTTTCATTAAAATGTCAAGTCCCTGGTGGCCACTTTGAATGAAAAATGGATATAAAATTTTAAAATAAAGTCAACATAAGTTTTTTAGTATATAAACTATAACGTACAACTTAATATAGAATTCTTATTCATATATAGAATTGGAGATTACAATAGTTTTAATATTTAGAGATTAGCTAGTTAGAGAAAATGTAAATTTATGGTCAACTTAACTTATTAAGCTTTGCCTTCTTCATGAATATATAAATTTTTTTATATAATTACATTTTGAATGAGCATAAATTATTATAAATAGCATTTTGTCTGTCAATTTTCTATAAATATAGATTTTGCTTTTAATGAAATTTTAAAATTTCAAAGAATTGGTGAGAAAATCTGCTAAATTTGGCTGATGCCAATTAATTGATACACCACTAATTGTAACTACCAGAACTATAAGCTTATAGGTAGGCTTGGCTTTAGCAGGGTTGGCAAAAAAAAACCACTGTTTTAATAGTGACCAGGACAGTGGTTGGAACTGGTTGGAACTGGTTGGAACTAGATTTTTCAAGTGAACATACCCAAATGCCTCCGAAACTATTAAACATTCTAGAACCAACTAAGTTCAAAGTTTCTAGTATTATTGGTAAGTAGAAATCACAGTATGGGAAAATTTGCTTTATTATTAATTTATTATTCTTAGTATTTAGTTTTTTACATATCTATCTTTTTTCTTTTTTTTTCAAACAATGAAACTCAGTAGATTTTACCCTAATCTATATATAATTAAAGTAACAAAATAAAAAACAGCAATCCTGACTTTGAAAAATTTTAAAATTACTAGAAATAATAGTTTAATTTCTGTACTGAACTACCATTTTGAATTTGATCAACTTATTTTAAAATTTTCATTTTTTCATAAAAGAAAACTGAGTAGGAAGTAACTTTGAATGAAGTTGCATAAGGAAAAGTGCGAGGGTAAGATTAATCAAGAGAAGAACTTCATAATGCAAAGTACTTCAGAAACACAGTTAAGGAGTCACAGTTCAAGAACCCCCACACCATCACTATCATTGGCATCATCATCTTTGGAAGGGTTTTAATGAGTTGTAGCCAAACCAGTATGGGGCCAGAATATAAAGGTGCCAAAATCATGAGGGACTGCTGTATATTATACCTGGCATCAATTAGTACAAAAAGAGTAGTTGTTGTTTAGCCAATCAGCCCACCTTGATCTAGCAAGCCAGTGGCATGCAGGTAACCAATCGCCCTCTCCAGAGTGGACCAGAGGTTCAGCGCACTAGTGATGTTGTGTTCTATGTTGTGCTAGTGGTACAGTCTGTCATAATGTGTTCAATTGTTTGTGGTGCATCCTGGCACAGGTGGCAGGTGTTGTCTGTGGAGTTGTCTAGTCTGTGTTTATATGTCTAAGTTTGGGTGATGTCCACATCAGAATCGTGCTAAGTTAACTCGATCCGATCCACTCAGGCTGATCTCTGACCTGTTAATGGGTGGCTGGCTTCACACCTAGGACTGCATTCAGACCGAGTCATGTCAGTGCTTTGTGGGTTAGGTGTGTGTGTGTGTATGTGTTTTCTGTACTGTGTGATGTCTGTGGGGCATGGTATGGAATGGAGTATTTGGTTATAATGTCTCTCTGGGGTGTTACCTTAATGGTGCGAGGTGTCGGTGCATGATTGTACATGTAGTGGCAAGGGTGTTGTGGGTTAGTTGTCGCTGCTGCCATGAATTGTGTTCCATTCACATCTAAATGTTCCCTAACTTTCAGTATTTTTGTTTCTGTGTGCAGTTGTTCTATTGGTGTTGTTTGAGTACATCCTATAATGATACGAAGTGCGTTGTTTTGTATTGTCTGTAAAGTGTTTTATGTGTGTGTTTGAGATAATGGGTGCCCAGCATGGGCTAGCATAATCCATAACTGAGCAAATATATTGTTTGTATATAAATGATGATGTTTCCTGCTGGTGTCCAAAGTTTGTGCCTGTTAGTACCCTAAGCATGTTAAGTCTTGACGTACATTTGTGTGTGTGTTTTTCTTTGAGTTTGTTGTTTATATCTGCATTGAGCTGTTGTATCTGCTGTTTTATGGCTTCTGTGTGTGGTGTTTGTGTGTTATGTTTGAGGTTGTTACGTTGCCTTATGAGGTGGGCTATTTTTCTAGTGTAATTTGGGTTGTATTTCCTAATGTTGCCCCTGGGTATATATTTGTTTGCATTATCGATGATCTGATTAAATGTCTTGAATGTTGTATTCATGACAATTTATAATATTGCTATTACATTTGCATATAATATGACATATAACATCTCATTAGGTGCCATTAATAGTTAGCATTTATAGCAATTCATCCACAAAAGTGGCGAGGGACAACTGATAGGTTGTCCCCCCCCTTTATAAAAAGTGGGGGGGGGGGGGACATGTCCCCTGCATCCCCCCAACAATCGACGCTCATGATGCTTACACTCACCATCCCTGACTTCACAGCAATCTGTGAAGATCATACTGGGGGTCACGGGGTGGACTCATCACTTACATACGTAAAAGCATTAGCTACGCTGATGCCACCCAAAACATTACAAACACAATCCAAGCAGATAACACGATAGAAATACAGGCAGTTAACGTTAAAACCCGTGCAAAACACACCACCACACTAATCAACAATTTACATCCTACCAGATAGTTCACCTCAGGTGCCAGCCAATTACAATCCACAGTTACACAATCTGGCCTCTCTCACTAATATCTTAGGAGACTTCAACGCTAAAGACACTAGTTGGTACCTGCACAACCAAAGCAACACCAGAGGTGCCAACATAGCCACACAACTAAACAACCTCTTCATTCTTAACAATACAGAAGAACATACACACACACCACCAGGGGCAGATTAACATTTTCTGGGCCTTAGGCTTAGTATGTATGATCGGGCCCTTTTATTCATATACTATAAAAATTTAATTTTCATTGAGGGAGTAATGCATAATAGCATACAAAACAAGTGTGAACATGGTTGAACGTGTTTACAGCGCTGTGACTTGTGGCTAGGCTACAAATATCATAATCACACTCATCATTCATCACTTCCTTGCTGGCCGTCGAAGCGTGTGGTTGTTGCTAAGTGCTCTTGTTTCTCGTCTCTTCTTGCTCCGTTGCTCGCTGGTATTTTTTTAATGTTTTTTTTTGACAATTCTTATGTAATTTTTCGAGATTATATCATAAGCTAAAGATACATGAATATTTCAAGTACATACATAAGAATTAGTATGGTGAATCAGTGTTGTATATTGAAACTTGAAAGTGCTGTGCTATATAACAAACTCAAGATTAATGATACTGAAGGGTGATTTTTACTGATTTATATGTTTACATTATCATTTACAGAGTTATTTTTTGTATTTCAGAACTGAACAAATAATGGCCTATCATTGTTAGAAAATCTAGAAGAGGAAGAACCATTGTTGTCCCAAGGCGATATGATGACTAAGCTGATTGATGCAGCATTGCTTGTATATATTAAGTTAAGGTGTATATATATCCATCTCATAATTGTAAGGTTAGTGAAAAATTAACTTAATTTAGAGCTAGCATTTTTGAGCTCTTGTGGCATCATTGTTTGGTCACACTGTTGGCATCATTTTGGGGTGCTGCGCGTTTTTTCTACTCGTTTGTGGGATGTCGTACGTACAGGGTGTGGTCTGATAGAGATTAGAGAGCTCTCTTGCAATTCAGTTTGGTTGTGTAGATACAAGATTGTTGCATCGTGCAATAGTCCAGGTTGCGTTGTTGTTGCAAGGTTGAGAAAGAAGACCATAAATAGTACCCCTTTTGTTTATATTAAATTCATGTAACAAAGGTCTAACGTAGGCCCGCATCGAGTCAGCAACCCTGAGGTTACCCTGAGGTAGGACCTAATAGGATCTCAAATCCGTAAGTTTTAATTTAGCTTAACTTGGGCTTCAGATAGAACTGGCCCTTTAGAATTTGGCGTTCACGGCTCAGCTGGGATTTGAACCCAACAAATAAATAAAATAACAATCATCACAAATCAGGAGCTCAAAAGGCAAAGGAAAGAGAACAAAGGAAACAACGGGAGGAAGCTGTATTGAGATGTACCCCCAACAATAACTTCGATGTTTTCAACTCTTTCAAGAGATGCCAGCACCAGTAAGGACGAACACACTGTACCATCTACCGCCGAAGAAAGCTCAACTGAGATAGAAAGAAGTACCAAGAAAGACACCAATAACAAAAACAAGGGAAGATGTGACACAATTTGTGGAAAAAGAGAAAAGTCCCATCAGTGAATTGGACTTGTATCCCAGTGATCTTGCGCTTTGGCCAGAAACAATTTCCCAGTCAATGCAGGACTACTGGGTACATAAATCTAGCTTTGAGTGTCAAAACAAGAACAGTGATACATCTATATCTGAACAAGTTGATGGGTGACAGAAGAGACGTTTCACAAAATCCCTGTTCACTCGGATTCATTCACTCAATGGTGAGAAAATAGAGAGAACATAGCTTTGTTACTCGCCCAGCTCTGGACGAGTGTTCTGCTTCATTTGTAAGCTATTTTCTCATCGAGAGAACCGGGACCGGAACCCATTTATTCATGGTGGCTATAATGATTGGAAAAATGCGAACGCACGTATAGAACGACATGAGAACAGTCCTGAGCATCGCAATGCTGCTATCAACTTGACTATGCGTTCAAAGTTAACTGGAAGAATTGACAGTTTGGTGGTAAAACAACAGAATGCAGAACGTGCGTATTAGGGTGTCTCAAATATACGAATGGAGGATTTCGGGTCGGGGCGACGCTTGCCCGTATTACACCTTTATAAAGGATTGTTATCACAAAATTTGACAGCTGTAGGAGGATTTTTAGGGGTCACTCAAGTTCGCCACTTCTGTTTCACTTATACAAGATTTTCTTCTCTTTCGCAGGTGATGGTTACTAGAGCAGGAAACCAGTTGTGGTTGCTGGACAAGGCCCCAATTGCAGCGATTGTTTGTCCACGACTTCCATCGAAGGAGCAATGCCTTCTCCTTTACTTCCACCACCACCACCAAGAGGGAAGGAAGACCAAATCGGAGAGCATTCGCCTGGTGGTGGAAACCATCTGGCCCATCTGGGAGAAGGCCAACATACCAACTACCACCAAGAAGTACGCAGGGGAGAAGCAGGCGAAGTTGATCGATACCTACGACGCACTCAAGAAGAACAGGACAAAGCCGCAAGAGGGTTACCGGTACAAGGAGGGGATGTTCAAGTCGGATTTGGAAGACGTGTTTGACGTGGCTCACTCCTCCACGCTATCCTCCTCCAAGGTCCCTCAGGAGGACAAGGATTTTCTCACCTCGCAGAGGGAAGACAGGATGTCGTCAAGTCTTGCAGGGGTGGACCAGAAGACAGCGAAGAAGAAAGCTGTGAAGCGGAAGAGGGATCTTGCAGCCACGGCTAGGAAGAGTAAATGGGATGCTGGGGTGACACAGCTCATGGAGGTAGCGATCTTGGAGGTGGATGGTAGCAGCACTGAAATGAACACGGAAGACGAGGATGATGATGATGAGACGTACCAAGCGCCCAGCACCAGCAAGGCCCAGACTCAAAAGAAAAGGCAAATGAATGCCCTCACGGACCCGAATCTCATCGCTGCTTGGGATCGCGACATGTCCGTGAGACAAGCAACGTCGTCCTTTGCAGCAGCAGCTCAGAGTTTGGGTCATGACCTGGATGACCTGGTAATCTCGCCAGCAACTGTTCATCGAAAACGGAACAAGATCCGAAAGGAAATGGGAGAAGAGTTGACCCGAAAGTTCGAAGCTTCTGGTCCTTTAGTCTTGCACTGGGATGGGAAACTGTTGGAAGATATCGCCAAGGAGAAGGAGGAGGTTGACCGGATTGCTGTTGTGGTGACGGGCGATGGAGTCGAGGAACTTCTTGGTGTACCCGTTGTGGTGGATGGCACTGGAAAAGAACAGGCTGCAGCCGTACTCCAGGAAGTCCAGGCTTTTGGCATTTCGGAGCAAATCATTGGACTGGGATTCGACACCACAGCTGTGAATGCTGGGATGATCCAACGTGCTTGCGTTCGCATTGAGCAGGAGTTTGGCTGTCCCATGTTGTGGTTGGCTTGCCGTCACCACGTCTTGGAGATCTTACTCAAGGATGTCTTCGTGCGATGTCTGGGGCCATCCTCTTCCCCTGACATTCTCCTCTTCAAAAGATTTCAACAGCGGTGGGCCTCCATTGACAAAGGGTCATTCTTGTCCATCGGTGACGAAAGCAATCCCACAACTGACAACTGGGCAAATCAAGCGTCTTCCATGAAGAAATACCTGCAGCAGACGCTTTCCCACGGCACACATCCCCGAGAAGACTACCATGAACTCCTCATCCTTTCCTACCGCTTCCTTGGCGGTCAGGTCCAGGGGGATTTCGTCAGCCTGGGGCCTATCACCACGCCAGATGGATGGCCAAAGCCATCTATGCCCTCAAGATTTTCATGTTCCGTCACCAACTGGACCTGACAGCCAGAGAAGGAGGAGGACTTCGGCGGCTGTGTTTGTTCATCTCCCTCGTGTACGTGAAGCAGTGGAATGAGGCAATGGTCTTGAATCGAGCTCCACTGAACGACCTAGAGTTCCTTCGCCTGCTCGAGGCCTACCCTGACAAGGAAGTCAGCCACACGGCATCCATGGCCTTGAAAAGGCACCTGTGGTACCTCTCAGAGGATCTCGTGGGGCTTGGTTTCTTTGACGACCGCATTCCAAAGGACACGAAGCTAAAGATGGTCCAACGACTTCAATCCCCCGCCACGAAGAAAGGACTCAAGCGGATCAATCCGAAGAACTTCAATCCACAGCAATCCATCGAGCTCTTCGTCACCCGGAGAACAAAAGAAGTCTTCTTCCGCGCGATCCTTCCAGAATCTGAGTCTCCCACCTTCCTCATGAAAGATCCAGAGGATTGGATCAATGACCAGGATTGGATCACGGCGCAAAAGAGGGTGAAAGCCCTGAAGGTGGTCAATGACGCCGCCGAGCGTGGTATTGCTTTGATGAAAAGATTCAATTCCACCATCACGCGTGATGAGAAGCAGAAGCAATTCATCCTCAAGGTGGTTCGGGCTCACCAGAAGTTGATCCCCGTCAAGACGAAGGAGAGCTTGAAGAGTAAAATCAAGTAGTGTAGGACAGATTGATGATGAAAACAATCCATTTATACGCGCTTATTTCAATTAATGAAAGGTGCATTTCGTTTATTTTCATTTTTGTTCAGAAATAAAGAGAATAAGAGAATGATAGAAATTTCCTTTTTTTTCCTAAATAGCTACAAGAAAGTGTTAAACTTGAGTGTCCTCTAAATACTGTTCGATTCCCATCATTTTTCAATTTTTAGAACCTCTATGCCTATTGAAATCGGGGCAGCATTCGCGAGCAAGAGAAAATCGAAAAAAAAAAAATTCTGTATTAATGAGACACCCTAGTGCGTATGCAAGATCTGTCCTGGAAAGAGTTGTCGCAACTATCAAATTTTTAGCTGAACGTGGATTACCATTTCATAGACATGATGAGGTTCTAAACTCGCCTTCAAATGGCAATTTTCTGGGGACATTAGAACTACTGGCTCAGTTTGACCCGTTTCTAGCCAATCACTTAGAAACGCATGGTGGAAAGGGCAGAGGTTCTGTCTCATATATATCATCTACTACATGTGATGAGTTGATTGAACTTATAGAACAGAAACTATTCAAAGAAATCATCACTGAAATAAAAGAAGCTAAATATTTTTCAATATCTTTAGATTCCACTCCAGATATTGCTAATTTTGACAAACTGACACTGACTTTTCGATATGTTCACAAGGACGGACCAGTGGAACATTTTACAAAGTTCCTTAATATGCATGGTCATACTGCTAAGATTGTCGAAAGTTTTTTCTCTTTCATGGAAGAGAATCATTTGAACATTTCAAACTGTCGAGGTCAATCTTATGACAACGCAAGTAATATGAGTGGAAGGTATAATGGTGTGCAGGCATTGATATGCAAGGAAAATGCTTTAGCCGACTATGTACCATGCTGTGCACACTCATTGAATCTGGTTGGACAATCTGCTGTTGACTGTGTGCCACATATCTGTCACTTCTTTGACTTCATACAAAACTGTTATACATTTTCAGTGCCTCTACACATCGATGGAGATTGCTTCTGAGGGAATTAGGTGAACAACTGCCTGTACTCAAACGTCTGTCAGACACACGGTGGTCTGCACATGCTTCCAGTGTAAATGCTTTGGATCAAGGCTACTCTGAGATTCATAAGTGTTTGGAGAAAATGGCTGAGGATCCATATGAAAAAGCCGATGCGCGCTGTGAAGCAAAAGCTCTTGCTGAAA
This sequence comes from Bathynomus jamesi, assembly GCA_023014485.1. Classification (NCBI taxonomy): domain Eukaryota; kingdom Metazoa; phylum Arthropoda; class Malacostraca; order Isopoda; family Cirolanidae; genus Bathynomus; species Bathynomus jamesi. The sequence continues at coordinate 660,194 of JAJOZX010001864.1, forward strand.
AAATGGAAAATTTGGACACAGGTATTCTACTGAGTGTCTGGACAATGCTCCTAAAACGCTTCCACCGAACAAGCGTAAGTTTGCAAAGTTCAACACTGGATCTGAATACAGCAGTAAAACTTCTTCATTCACTGAAAGAATTTGTTGCATCACAGAGAGAAATGTTTGACAAATTTGAAAAGAATGGCATTCTGAAGACTGCCACATCAACTTACAAGGAAGAAGTAACCAGAAAACGTAAGCGCAGTGCGAAAATGAAGTTTTATGATGGACCAGCACAGGAGACTGACCTGTCAGGCTCAGCACATGAATCATTCCGTATCAATGTTTTTCTACCTGTCATTGATCAGCTGTGTAGTATCTTGAGTAAACGGATGGATGCTTACTCAGAACTGAACACAAAGTATGGATTCTTGACAAATCTTTTGCAACTGAAGGATGAAGATTTGCAAAAGGCTGCACATCATCTGATTTCTTGCTATCCTAAGGATCTTGAACCCAGCCTTGGCGATGAATTGGTTCAGTTCAAAGAGTATATGAAACTTAATGTAAATGCAGTTGGTACTGACACTGAATGTAGTTTTGAACTTCAAATGTTTAAGCAAATTGTGTCAAACAACCTCTCTTCAGTTTTTCCCAATGTATATATTTCCCTTCGAATGTACCTATGCCTGATGGTATCCAACTGCAGTGGAGAGAGATCTTTTTCTGCTCTAAAACGAATCAAGAACTACCTAATGTCAACAATGAAAGACGAAAGATTGAACTACTTGTCATTGATGCACATCGAGTAGGAGCATTTGCATAAAATTGACTGTCAGGATATTATTAATGAATTCGCAGGCAAAAAATGTCGCAAATTAAATTTTTAAATATTTCTATTATATTATAGGTACCGGTATATATTTCAATTTTTATGTATCTCATTTTCCGAAATAAATACTTTTGTTTGATTGTTTTTTTTTTACTTATACACATATTTTTGGCGGGCCCCTAAGACATCCGGGCCTTAGGCTTCAGCCTGTGCAGCCTATAGGGCTATCCGCCATTGCATACCACATCAAGCAGGATACTCAAACTCCTCCCCAGATGTAATGTTCTGTTCCCCCTCACTAGCAACACATACACACTGGAGAACAGAAAAACAACTGTCATCAGACCACTTGCTCATCATCATTACAACACATTCTACACTCTGCCCCAACAGCCTTAGGCACATTTACAGAAATTACAAGAAAGCTGATTGGGAAAAATTCAAAATACAGACTGAGGAACAATTCACCACATTAAACAGAGTATATGTATATTTATCATGGAATTTAGCAGTTAGTTATTTGTTTTATATTTCATGAACATATTTTGTTATCAGTTTATGTACACTGACCTCTGTTGTCTACAGGTAATAAGAGATTTATTTCAGTTAAACATGTGTGTGATATTATGTTATATGAAAGGTTAAATAGTTTGTATTGCGTTTCTTATTTCTGCGAAAAAAATGTTTAAATAAAGAAAGACAAAATGATTAAATACAATTGAGTTTTTTTCAACATGCTGAGAAAAATACAAAAATGGGTAAATGGTAAATTACGACTGATATATTACACACAACAGCTACTCAGAGTATTTGTTTGATTCACTGTTTGAAGGCGAAGTGTCCTCCCCACTATTTTAGAGTGATCAACGCCCCCGGTAGGCATTACTTTAGTTATTCCAATACCCAGACTAGGACCTACCATGATGATAGACACAAGTGTCACCAGTACTTTCAAAATTTTGGTGCTTCACCTTGGCACTCAAAAAGCAGAAACTAATAATAACTTTGCCTATACTCACTCCAATAGCCTGTGGGTAGGTGATACTTCCAGAAATATCTTCAATTTTTTCATGTTTCCGACTTTCTTCATAAGATGGTGGTGGCTCATTATATGAAGGTGGTATTCCACTTTTATAGTTTTTGCTCATGATTCAATAATTTAGCCCTATATACAGTATGTTTACCTAAACTTTGCCAACCAAACTGAAGCAGACTAGCCTGGAAAACAAGTACAATTATTATACTTTTAAGAAACAGCCTAGGTCTAGACCTAAGCACCAAGTAGTGCATAGTATCTTGGAATGCTACTGGTTCTAAAAGTTGCATCTGATAACATACCTTATAGCATAGGCCTAAGAGGTCTTTTACAGCATACCTTTTAGGTATGCTATAATAAAGTTCAGAAATTCTATATTTTTCTATAATGTAGGTATAAACTAATATAAGTGCCTGGATGAGAACTAAAATTTATCTTATTTACACAATTTCACAGACAGTGCACCAAGTTGGTCTGCACTGAAATTATTAATCCTATACTGATAATCTTTTACCTTGGTATAAAATATTTTGGAGTGTTTTAATGTCTATTTAAAATACAAAATGGATTAAAAATTTTGTACCGACATCCAAGAGTTCATACTATATATTGGCATAGACCTAACAGGGGTAAGATAACAATTAACACTGTTGATATATAGAGGCCTACGTGGACCGTGCCAAAACTTTTCACAGAGCTGATAAATTTTTAATTGTATTGAGCAGTGCAACATAAGATATAATATTAAAATTGAAAGATGGCTAACCTTCTTGATTACAAAAATAAAGCTTCTTCAGCAAAGGTGTACAATTCTCTAACCTCAGTGCCAGATCCAGGGAAGCTGGTGCCCCCTGTTTGACAAAGGAATAGATATGTGCATTGGGGACCTCAGCTGTCTCTACATTTGTTGAGGCAGCCTTGAATGATATTTGAAATTTGTATATCTTTTTAACTCAATTTTTTTACTACCCTTAGGTATTGGGGGATTCTGTACAGCCGCAACACACAGATTCTTAGTCTTAGTATTTATTTACTGTCACAGAAGTCCCATGCAGTTGCGTGGACTGCACATATCTAGCTCCAGCACTGTCTACTAGGGCGGGTCATACTATGCATTTTTTTTAAATCAATGGAGAGGGGTGTTCAAATGACATATTTTGGTGTATAGAACACAATTCTGAAGAAAATATTTAATTCTGATAACCCTAACCTACATCATTTTGCAGTTGATTATTATTAAATTGATTATTTTACTATTGTAGTTACCCCAGAATATGTCTTCTCACGTTTTCTATCATGGCTGCTCACGTTATCTCTCATAGAGCATTGTTCTAACTAATTCATATAAACACATATAATGTAATTCATATAATAATAATAATATTTAAATACTCAAATAAAAAGGTGTGCCATTCCACTTAATTGTAATTATCATACAGTTTGGTATATGAAATATTTTGATGGTTTTCTGGCGCGCATAAGGCCATTTTCTGAGCCACCTTTCTCAGAGGCTAGAATGTAACGTTTCAGAACATTCTAAAATGTTGTGAAATATTTGAAGTGACTCATGATTTATGAAGCTATTTTACCACCTCAGCTTGCAGTGAGGGGATAGATTTAGTGATTATCTACTGATATTTTTTTGTTACTGTTCACATGTGAGTATTATTCTGTTATATTTTAGAAAAAGCTATTTCTACGCATATTATAGTGATACATTGAGCAAAATTTAATTAACAACTTTGATTTGAACTAAAATTAGGTGGTTCATTTTTAGTACAACTGAGCAGTATGAGGCCTATTTCAATGTTCTAAAGAATATTTTTAGGATGTGTTTCTTTAGTTTTTTTTAGAGTACATGAACAAATTATTTGCATTACAGACAACAGATAAATTAGCATTTTATAACATTTTGAAACCAAAAAAGCATAATGTGTTTAGCATTTGCAGATAAATTTGTTCTTGCCCATTTCAGCTCTTTTTTTAACCAAGAATTTTGCGCTGAAAAGAGTTAATACCTGTCTGTAGTGGATACTTAACTGTTGTATTATTGTTTTTATTTCAGTGTGAACTCATTAAGAAAATCTCTGTTGGCCCTCCACTGATCAAGCTTCCTGACAAGGTCATTCAAGATCTCTCAACTGATCAATACTATGGCTATAAAATTGTCTGTGCAGTCAGGGATGGAGTACTTCCTGCAGGGCTGGCTCTGTTAGAGATAGGACCAGTAAACCACAGCCGCTGGCTCACCACAGCGAACAGACTTCTCAGGCTCTGGGTGTCAAAGCACGGACTTAAAGGAAAGAACCTGAAGATTCTGCAATTCATTGTGGAATTCATCATTGGAGTGTATTACCCATGTTGGTTCAACGTGAAGGTCAAGCACTCCTGGATCGAAGGGCCTAGGCACATCCTCTTTCAGCTGGACTGCCTCAAGTCCCAGAGAAAGGAGGTGCTGGATATTGTGATGCCAACTGTGAGAAGATCTGCTTGGTATGCCCACAGTGAAATCATCCTCCAAACGCTACTCTGCTCTGAGGATCAGAAGGAGAGGATTGAAGGGGTGGAGAGAATCCTGGCCATCAGGGGAGAGGGGACCTGGACACTCAGCTGGGGGACTCCTCTGTTAGGAGCAGAAGGACACCTGACATCAATTGTGATGCTTCCAGCATCGGTGACTTGATCAGCTGGTCAGAAGTGTCAGAGCCACCTCTCACCTGCTCTCTAAGCACCTCAGAGGTGAAAAACTTCAACACCCCCATGGAGGTGCGCAACTGGCCTTGCCACACACAAAGCATTGAGAGGGTTGTTAAAATGGTGACTGAGGCTTCTGCTAAGTACTTCTCACAGGAAAAGAGGGATGGAGGGATCAGGGCTCAGGAGACCAGCAGGAAGCTGATGTCCAAGTCTGAGTCAAAGCAGGATTTGTGCAACCTGGCAAAGTTCAAGATGTCAGGAGAATGATCTTTGTAATTATATCCAGTGATATACATGCAGTTCACCTATTAATAAATATATGTAAAGTTGATTTGGCCTTGTCAATATAAATGATTTACCTTATATCTTTTAATATATTATAAAGGGGTTCAAAAGGGTAAAATTGGCAATTTAGAAATACAAAATGATGTAGGTTAGAGTTATCCTATCCAAAAAATAAGCTCATATTTGAATTCCCCATGTAAAAACACAATTTAGACACCCCTGATGGTAGGATTTCCTTCAGATTCATGTTGTCACCTGAGTAAGACCCGCCCTAACTGTCTACCCTCTACAATAATGATTTAATGACAATGATAATACTTATCTTTCATCACTTACTGATTATACTGAAGTCCTAAAGGAAAAAAAATACATGAAGCACGAGAGTAAAGAACTTTTTTACTATTGTAGGGCTGAAGTAATTTATGAGCATATCTTTTTAAGGTAAAAACTAATCTCCAGATGGGCCAGGTTTTTATGGGAAGTACCAAATGATGTAGGCCTATTCATAGAATGAAAAATGTGGTTGTTGCATTTTTCTTACTTTCATTTCTTAAATCTTTTTCTCCAGCCACTCAGCTTTTGCAGGCTCTAGTTAAGAGTATTTCATGAATCAACTGAGTCCATAGACAGATATGATATTTAAACATTCAAATCAATGGAATAGGGCACTTTAAAATCAGAAACAAGGCTCTAGATCTAGTGTTAAATCCTAGTTCAATATTTAGCCCTAATAGGCCTTATATTAGATTAAAGAAAAGGCAGGCTCATAGCCCTATTACTGCAGGCAGAAGGTACACGTTTGAAATTTAGCACAAAAGATCTAAAACTTTAGTGCCTCTTCTCAGCAGACAATCCAGTGCTGTGAATGAGCCTAACCTTACTAGTATTTGGGGCATTGCATGTACTGTTTCTTGAAACTTTGGCATAAAAACCTTTAACCCTTTAACGATGGATGGTACCTTAAGGTGCACCAGAAATAACAATATAAATTGTACTACAATGCCTCGTTTCTATAAATGTTTCTACATGTTTATATAGATATTATTTAATTGTTGAGAAAGGAACCCAAAATGTGTATCATTTCAGTGACTAGTTACTAAAATATTTAGTTTTGAATAACAATAAAACCTATACGTTCTGGTAACAAGAGTGACTGCATATGCTGCGGACTTGTCCTTAAAGGGTTAAGCAAGCTACAGACTGTGGAAAACTTTTTAGTGAATACATTCAGTGCCTGTGCATGTGATAAAATATAAATAAATTAAGAAACAAGGAGCAAGTGAAAATCAAGGAAATACTGAACACCTTGGAATTTAAAACTCTCCAAAGTACCATATAGGATTCAGTTGTGTTTATTCATATTAATAAATCAGCTGCCATGTACAAAATTTTCACCTTTATATTCATTACTATTATTGACTTTAATACTACTACATTTGAGACCAAAATGTTTTATTACCTAGAACCTCCAGAAAAAATTATAAACAGTTAAGTTCCTTTTTAAGTCCAGAATGGGAGGTTCAAGTTATCCAAATCAAGTTACAGTAATCCCTCACTTTATGGAAGGGTTACATTCTGTAAAATCTTTCCATAAAGTGGATTTCTGTATAATGAATCCTATTTTCCCCATAGACTCCCATTATATATTTGAAGATACATTCCTACAGAACAAAATTTTAACTCTATGATGTAACACATACGGTACACATAATAATGCAACAAACTTTATTAAAATACTCTGTACATTATTACTGTATGTTATATTTGTAGAGTAGGGCCTACTTAATAATAAAGAGAGAGAAAAGTAATAATAAGGGGGGTCTGAATATCAATGGAGATGTGCGAGGTGGTGGGAGGGAAGGTTGTAGTGAGCATGAGCTGTTAGTATGAGTCACTGCCAGTGTAAAATTAGAACTTTCCACAAATTCTATTTACATTTGACATTTTTCTATGTAAAAATAGAAATGAATCTCCAAGACTTTTGCCTGAAAAGCTGTCATGCTTCCCAATGGCATATTCAGATAAAAATAATGTAATTAAACATTAATCCCAACATTGTGTAAACCAGTGTGGATGTAATGTGTTTTTTCTAAATAAAGATTATAAAGATTATTATTATTATATTTACCTTTATTTTTTGTTTGCAAAATATTCTGTGCAAGGAGTATTAATTAAATGTTAGTGTTGCTAAATCAATGCCATTCCTTTCTTATAACTCTCTGATCTCAATGTTTTCAAAATCTACCAACTGAGTATTATTTCCTTCAAAGACAAATTGTCATCATCAATTCTATAAATAAATTTATGGAACCAGGGTTTTCTTATCAATATTACATTACATTTGGAAAAAAAACTATTCTGTCCTATTGAGGTTATCTAAGTCATAAATTACTAAAAATAACATTTTACAATAAAATTTGGCAAAATGTCAGTTTCAAGGTACGAGTACATATTAATAGATCCAACAAACAAAACAGTTATGCCTCAAATAAGCTATCCTACCCTTCCCTGAGAATCCTAGTATAAAGATTATTAGGACCAGCAGCTTTACTTGGTTTTTGTATTAATCCCTTCATGCTGTATGGGCTATGGGCACAAATGAGACATCAAATTTTACGATATTTTAGTCATTCTGGAGATATAATTTTTTTTTGGCATTAAAAGTAAACAAAAATCAGGCATGAAAGGGTTAATTACTTGCCAAACATCCTCCTCCCTTATATGAATCTTATCAAGAGTTTAGAATTTGAAGAATCCAAAGAATTAAAATCAAGTTATTTAAATTTTCTTCAGCAAAAACAGAGCTAAAATAATCATTAAAAATACCAACATTATTCTGATCATTTTCAAATATCCTACCTTTACTATCCTTACTTAGTTAATTTCAAAGAGTCTGCTTCCTGGAATCTAACTTTAGACTGGTCAGAAGGGTTACATTTAAAAAAATAAAAAAATCCATAATTCCTAACCTAACTTAACATATTACTAAGGTCTTATGAACTCTGTCTCAGAAATCAGAACTGATTACACCAAGATTTAAAGTGCAACTTGTACACAAATTTAAAATTTTGCACCAATATCATCATGTTCTATTGGCCTAATCCTATCCTATTTTTTTGTTACTGTACTTATAAAAACTAAAGAATTCCTTTTGATCATTAGTGCTATTTCTAACGATTTATTTCACTATACCTCTTGCTCTTCATAATCAAATTATTTAACTTATTTCTTAACTGCCTGTAATTATCTAAATCCACAAGGCCATTACTGCTTTTAAACTCTTTGAATGCTTGTTTCTTATTTTAAATCACTTCAGCTATTTCCTCATTTCACCACAAAGGTTTCCTAATAGTTCTGAAAGGAATACATCTATATTGTACAGGCAATCCCCAACACACATCAGGGGTATGTTCCATAAAAACACGATATATCTCAAAACCCATTTTCTCATGGGCCACCAGGCCCACCACATATAATTTATAATGGAGGATGCATTCCAAGTCCAAAGTTTTAAACTCATAATTTGCTAAATAATAAATACAAGTTTACATTTTTGGATGTATCTTACTTAATATACAAACTATTACATGTATGATTAATAATTAACTACTTACTTACTTACTTACTTCGTAGCCCCCGGGTTCTCTTATGCGAACCCGGCAGCGCTCAGGTATCCCACGACCACCGTGGGACGGGTCCATAGGTCTCGTAGAGAGGTAATGTTGGAGTTGTGTCTTTGTTGAGAGAGAGTGTGGCAGTGTAAGAGTAGGTGTTCTGTGTCCTCAGGGTGGAGGTAGCATTTTTGGTAGGTGGAGGTGTCAGCTAGGTGGAGTCTGCGTCTGTATTGTTGGAGGGAGGGGTGGTGGCCTGAACGGAGCCTGGCCAGAGTAACTCTTGTTTTCCTTGGGAGGGTTTGTTCACTCTGATGGACTACAGGGGGAGTATCGTGAAGGACAGTGTTGTGTGGTTGGTCGGGTAGGTATTTCCGGGTGAATTCTGTGTGGAGATGTTTAATGGGGTTGATGTTTAGGGGAGGGGGGGGGGGGGATATTGTTCAGTAGCTGTGAATAGTGAGCAGCAGGAGTACATTTTTTGTTGCGGGGTGGGGGATTGTGTAATGTGAGATGGTGACAGGGGTGGTCTGGGGCCAGTGCTCTGGAAAAGAATTGAGTCCCTGTCATGTTCATGTGGTGTTCGATGGGGAGTATTTTTGTATCTGCATGTAGATGTGGGATGGGTGTGGTTCGGAGGCAGCCAGTAATGCTTCTGAGACCTCTGTTTTGTGTGGTCTGTATCTTTTTCTGGTTTGTGTGGGAGATGGACGGGGACCAGGCGGGGGCAGCGTAAGTTAGGGTAGTACGTACAAACTGTTTGTATAGGATACTGAGGGATTCCTTCTGTTGACCGAATGTTGTGGAGGTGAGTGTTCTGAGAGCGTTGAGTTTTTTTTGTTGCTTTGGAGCAAATGTTTGATATGTGAGGGGAAAAGGACATGTGTGTGTCTAGGGTGAGGCCAAGGATTGTTGGGGTTTTGTTTAGAGGTAGGGGATGTCCCATGAGGGTGACTCTCGGGTGTGCTTGGGATTCGTGGCGGTCTGAGGTTAGGAGGGTGATGGAGGATTTTTGAGGGGATGCTGACATCCTATTGTTAGTCAGCCAGAGTTCCAGATTGGTAATGTACTGCTGGATCAGGCGTGTGGCGGTGTTACGGTCAGGTCATCTGCATAGGAGGAGGCGTGGACATGGGGGGAGAGAGGTTGTGGGAGGTCATGCATGAAAAGGTTGAAGAGGATTGGAGAGAGTATGGAGCCCTGTGGGACGTCATTGTATAGTCTGTAGGTTTTGGATGAGTGTTGTTTGTGTATGACTTTGCCAAGTCAGCCTGCAATGAGATTAGTAAGCCATTTCTTGTCATTGGTGGGGATGTCGAGATCAATAATCTTTTGTGCAAGAATGTGGCGTGGGACAGTGTCGAAAGCTTTGTTGATGTTGATGGCAACAAGGACTGTGCGGGCAGGGGGGGATAGTTGGTTGAAGCCATCTAAGATGTGTTGGGTTAGGTTTGTAAGAAGCGTTGTGGTGGAGTGGGCGGACCTGAAGCCGTGTTGGGTTTGTGAAAATGTAATGTGTGGTTGTATGCGTCTTAATATCAGTTTTTCGAGGACTTTGGAAATGGTTGAGAGAAGGGAGATTGGCCGGTATGAAGCAGGTAGGTTGGGGGGTTTATTGGGTTTCAGTATCGGGATGATGTGTGCCAGCTTCCAGGTAGAGGGTATGATATTGTGAAGCCAGGAGTAATTGAATATGTTTGTGAGGGCTGCAATAGCAATTGGACCAAGGTGTTTGAGATGAATGTTTGAAATGTGGTCTGGGCCTTCGGCATGAGAGTTTTTGAGGGATTTTATGGCTGCAGCTGTGCCTTGGGGTGTAAATGGATGTGGTGGTTGTGGGTCGGCCGAGAGTTTCCGTATGTTTCTGAGGATTTTCCTATTATTGGGAACAGTGATTTTATGGCTAATTTTTGAGTAGTGATGCATGAGTAGGTTGCAGTGTTTTTGTGGGGATGGAATTTGGTTACAGTTGGAAAGGAGAGCTTCGTGTGTGGGTGGGTGGGTTAGTATGTGAAGTGTGGATTTTTTTCAAGGTTTTCCAAAGTTGGGTGCTGTTGGTCTTGTGATTGAGTGTAGTTAAATAGGATTCCCAGTTTTCTGACTGTTTAGTGTTTATTAGATTTGTGATGTCGGTGTTAAGGTGGTGTATGAGGTCAATGTCTTCTGCTAATTAACTAATTAGCAGTTAATTAGAAAGAAGGGACAACCAGCTTGACCTTCATGAAATGAGGAATTATCCCATGAAACATTTGAAAAGTTGAAAGGTATAATATATATGCTTAAAATAAACTAATTTTGAAGATAGATAAAAAATTACTTTCTACTACACTCACCAAATATTCAGGGAAACCTGCATGTCATGAAGGGAATGGGGGAGGGGGAGGGTTGAGGAAGTTATTGGGTGGGACACACATTTGGAGGATCGACAAACTTCTCATAGTTTAAATCCTCCATCATAGAATCTTCAAGGGGGTGGGGCTTGAGGAATTGTCTGGTGAACTCAGGCTGGTGCTTAGGGTCAGTTCATCTTGCTTCTGCTTCTTTGGTTCAGGAGTTCTTACTAAGAAGGAATTTATGACTAACTGAAATAACTCCAAATAACTGGTAGTCTATTCTTAGCATATCCTTTTAAGGCACAAAGGTTCTCTGAGTGAGAGACAAGCATGGAATTTAACTTGAAATCTCCAGCTGCCCTGCTACCCATAAGCAATGTTAGACAATCTTTTGCTGACTTAAAGCCAGATGCTGCCTTTTCTTCTTTTGAAATGAAAGTTCTGTTGGGTATCCTTTTCCAATACAGTCCAGTTTCATCCATGTTGAAAGTTTGTTGGTGTGTTGTATATGCATTTTAAAATTTAATTAATTTGGCTGTTGATTGAAAAGTTGATCATTGTGGATAATGTTGAAAATTTGTTGGTGTGTTGTATATGCATTTTAAAATTTAATTAATTAATTTGGCTGTTGATTGAAAAGTTGATCATTATGGATAATGTTGAAAATTTGTTGGTGTGTTGTATATGCATTTTAAAATTTAATTAATTAATTTGGCTGTTGATTAAAAAGTTGATCATTGTGGATAATGTTGAAAATTTGTTGGTGTGTTGTATATGCATTTTAAAATTTAATTAATTAATTTGGCTGTTGATTGAAAAGTTGATCATTGTGGATAATGATTATTTATTTCAAAACAAAAGCTTACAATACAGCCTTTTCTTTTAACCAATAAGAGAATGTATAACATTTTGGGTTGAGTACCCTTTTTGCAGGGCATTGTGATACCAACAGATAGATTACTTTCTTGTGGTAAAGGTGAAAGATGTGTTAAATTTGTGAGAGATTATACAGTTGATACTCCAGAAATGTAATACCAATCATGCAAGTACATTCCTTACCCACTCTCTCTCTCTCTCTCTCTCTCTCTCTCATAGCTTAAATTAAAAGCCACATAAATTTGTAAGTTACAGAGCAAAAATTAAATAAATGTTTTAGGAAATGACTGTGTATTCATTATTTCTTCAACATGCTGATTAGAGTAGGGATGGTGTTATTCATATAGAGAATACGTACCCATAAATAAGTAGAATGTATAGTAAGTAAAGGTAATTAACATGTTGAAAGGGAAACATTACAGGGGAGAAATATTCACTATCTTTGATAATCATCTTCAAAATTGCAGGATATATTTCAATTTTCAGCAGATTCTTTGTCTGCATTTGCAGCCTCTCCAGTAAATTTCAAATTATGAAGGTAGTTATGTTTAAGAAAATGGTGAAACCAACCTTTATACTCGCTGCAAATGGCTCACTTGTTGAACCCTCACCTTCACTAAAATGTTGATATAGAGACAGCCTTTTCCATTATGACAGACATGGTCAAAGGCACACATTTAATCAGTGGATTTTTATTCATAATCATTAAATGAGAAGCAGTTGAAGGTGTAGCCGATTTAGCAGAATCTTTTATCATTGTTCTCAAAATTGTGTGCACTGTTGTTGGAGGAAGTTTCAATGCAGCAACAATTTCAGTTCCATGCTGTCTTGACTCAAAGTATCTTAACACCTCTAGTTTCATCTCCAATGTAATGGCATGTTTAGATTTCACAACATCCTTTTTAGAAGCCATACTTAAATCACTGTTGAATTATGCCCTATTTATTTATTAATTTATTCATAATAAAATTGTAAATAATACTAAAATTAATGCTAATTTCACTTGAATAATTTCAGTGTCAGAAAATCTTAATGCATGCAGCTCCAGCAAACAACTAACTTGGTTGGAATGTGGGAAAGCATCGCTCATTGAGTCTTGCGCAACCAGAATGTTCTTGAATGAATATTGGCATTTGGGGAAAAAGAGAAGTGAAACTTCAGTGACATATATGAAACTTGTCCCTAATTTGTTAATGATGTATCTCAGGGACGACCTTTATATCATCTAAAATTTCTCTGAATCCAGACCACATGCAACCCTAGATCTCACTAACTAGCTACTAAAATGAATTAAGCTTAAACTTAAGAATGGAGCTACTCTTCCTGTTGTAGTAGGGACCACTGATTATCAAATCATGGTAGTTGCGTGTATTAACCTTCATTCTTTCTCTCCCATACAGGTTTGAATGCCATAACCCCCATAAAATCTAGCGTCAGAATTGTGGCTTAATGTTATAAAAAAATAAAAAGAAGGACATTTAAGTTTCAAGATAAGGAATCAGGAAGCAACTCATCATTGTTTCTTGATTCATCTTTATTGTAACTCGAAGGAGCCTGTCTTGACCATTGTAATGCGAAGATAGATTGTTTGCTTTGCCTAAGTCCAGTTGTCTGTGACCATGTGTTAACATATATATCAAAATGTGCTCTTGCGATTGACACTGCGTGTACATTTGTAAAATATATATCTTATTGCTTGTCTGCCCACTTACTCTAATGTCTTTGCTTCACCCTGCCTAACCCCCGTTTCTCTGACTTTTTCCTCCCTTTCATGTGTTGTATAGAATGTACCCTCCCCTTTCCCATCAACAAAAATTGTTCATGGTTTTTCCTCTAGTGTGTCTTTCCAACTCGTTGAGGTTACAGTTTGATTGGCTACGGCATTGTCATCGGGAATGTGGTGAGCATTTTTGTTTCATTTTTCGTGGAATATTGGGAGGTCCTGAGGTTGGGTCAGTCCGGTGGGCATTGGGACACTTAACTAATCGCATTGTTTCTCTGTTCTGAGGATAACGAGATCACGCCTGGAGGGTCGCGTCGGGATCAACGAGACTCCGGGAAAGTTTACCGCATCAGGGATTATTAGGCGTCCGTCCTCCCTCAGCCAACGAGCCGCCTTCGGGTGTTTGGTTTTGAAGTAAGTCTTCTCCCCGTACCGGTAGAAAATAATTGCATGAATGTTAATGTTGTCAGGTGGTTCACATTGATTCGGAACTTCATTGGTTTATTGGATAACCCCACGGCAACATTTTTGGTGCCCAGACCTGGGAACGGGAGGCACCCAACGTTGACAGCTTCGGCTTAGCATGGATGAAAAAAAAAAAAAAATGTCAGATTTAGTTGAGTTCAAGACCCAGGTTGCCCAACTTGTTGACCTGGTCAAGGAGCAGAAACAACAAGCTCTAGAATCAGAGCAGAACTGGATGCAGCGGTTGGTGGACCTTGAAACGGTCTGGAAAGGAAAGTATGACCAGTTGTCCAAAGAAAATGACGATCTTGTGGCCCAAAGTGAATACTGGCAAGAACGAGTGGACCAACTGGAGAGAAAACAAGCAGCCAGAGAGGAACAATCTGACGATCTTGTGGCCCGAAGTGAATACTGGCAAGAACGAGTGAACCAACTGGAGAGAAAACAAGCAGCCAGAGAGGAACAAGAACTTCAGAGTGCCCTTCAGGAATATGAAGACCTCGTACCAGATAACAACATGGAGCAGAAGGAGGTCAGAAAAGAGCTGTCTAAGAATCCTCGAACAAGGAAACGTTCAGACGTCAGTTTCAACAGGGCTTATAACCTCAGTTCCGAATCATCTCATGATGAGGAGTCAAGCTCATCAGACGAAATCAACGTCAAGGAGGAGGAAACGCGGCCTAGATACCCATCATCCAGAAAATATCATCATAGGGTCCCACAGCTAACACCCATGAATGCTCCCGAATTGGATGACTTCAATGTCAACAGTGGACGCTCCTTTCCCGAATATCTTGAAGCGTTTGAGCGCCACTATACCTCAAAATATAATTGTGAAAGACGAGATTGGACAGGAACGTTAGGAAAGCACTTGACAGGAAAACTTCAAGACTTGTACCATGCTTATGGGGGTTGTGGTATCGAATATGACAACATGAAGGAAAAACTGTTAACATGGCATAAGAGAATCAAGAAGACCGTGACCACTGGAAAGGTTGCCGAATTCAAGAATGCCAAAATGAAGTCAGGGGAATCTCCCGATGTATATGTGGTCTGATTGGAGACATTGGCACAAAGGGCATTCCCTCAGAAAGACATCGAGACTGTCCCCCCCAGCCCGTCACAACACCTAGACTGTCCCTCAGCCCTGTCACAACACCTAGCGAGGATAATAACGGAAAACAAGACTCTGCACCAGAAGAAGGTCTACTGGTCCAACATTTTGGATTTTGTGGCCTTACAAGGAACTGAAAGTTCTGGGATTCCGACCATACCTGAACCAATAGAAGTCTTGCAAATGCAGGTCCCTGTTCAGGTTTCCGAAAATCTTGACACTTCCAGACAGGGATTTGTTCCTCAGAGCCAGCCACGACTAGGTAGGAATAGAGGGCGGTCGTCCACGAAGCAATGGAAATGGGACAAGCGTTTTCTCACGGAGGCAAGGAGGGTCAAGAGAAAACCAGCGAGGACAGGATCGCTCACGAAATCACGACCAAATCAGGAAAGCAGTTACCGGCCAGGATCCTCGCCCCACCCTAGAGAACAACGACAACCCCGAACTCATGGCCAGAGGGAATCCAGCAACGGAGCAACAGATGAAGAGTGTCAGTGGTGTACCAGAAAAGGACATAACGAGGCCAATTGCCGAAGGAAGAATGGTGCCTGTTTGTTGTGTGGCGCGTTGGACCATTTTGTCCGTGAGTGCTCCAGAAATTCCCAGAGAACACCAACCCCTGACCCTACTGCCCATATCATTGTTCCCGTTGTCAGGGGCCTCACCCTGGTATGTATTGTCCCGTGAGAAGTCAATATCAATCGACCTCAGGAAATCAAAATATGGAAGATCATGACGGCCAACACCATCCCAGTCGGAAAACTAAGCATGTCCAACGAGGACAGGGACTCGTTGGAAAGGATTGTCACAATCCCTGATAATGATGACCACCCAGAGCTAGATGCACCCCAGAGTTTGCCCCCCGAGCAACTGCCTTTCCTGAAGACCACTGGTTGTGTGACTCACCGGGCGATTTGAGAAGTCATGCTCTAGAGAAACCAGGGGAGCTTGGCCAACCGCCAACGACCCCTTTTGGAGCTTCTGAACGATTTTCACGAACAAGCGGCACCAGTTGTGGAACCTGATCTACCTACCCTTGATTTTCGAGGAGTTAAGTTTGCAGAGCTGGAGCCAGCAAATGTACTCACACTGGATGTCGTGATTAATAACACGATCATAAACAGTCTTATCGACACAGGGGCTCAAGTTAGTTTAATATCGGGAGGGCTGGTTGAGCAGTTGGGGTTGGTTCTGGATACCCAAGACAGGATACCTATTCGTGGGATAGGTAAAGACCTTGCATGCCACACTCTGGGGTCAATAAATATTGCACTTTCTCTACATAACATCGTCATGAAGCCTTGTACATTTCTGGTAATCCCGCATTTGGACACAAATTATCCACTTTTCCTCGGTCTAGATTTTCTAAGAAAGAATGGCTTGCAAGTAAATTTGTCCCGTCGAAGAATATCTGGAACTTGTGAGGATGGATCTAAATGGGATGTGTATTTGGGTTCAGGTGGGACAGAGTGTACGAAGCTTAGATACCAAGCTAAATGTTGGGCAGCTGAAAGTGTGCAAAGAAATGATTGTGGACCTGTTCGAGTGCCAGTAGAGTGGGAGGAGAGAGAAAGTGAATTGAATGGTCCTTGCGCATGTTCACAAGGGGCAAGCATGTGGTTTTATGATGGTAGTGCAGTGAATGCTCATTTAGGGATAAGGTAATCGGAGTGCCAGGTATCATGAATGTTGAGCAACCGTCAGTTTTATTGTATACAAGGGGGAAGTCATTGGGAAAGATTAAAAAGGGAGACCTAATAGGATACATGTACACAATCGTTATACCTGAACATGAAAGTAATGTGCTCCAGTGTAGAACTGCGACGCAGGGAGATGTAGGCCCGAGTCAAGTGTCTCCAACTCTTCAAGATTGGACTCCAGAGCGTATACAGTCAGGAATAAGCCTGGATGGGTTAACCCCAGACCAGAAGGAAAGTGTTCATCGCCTGTTGGAATCCCGAAAGGAAGTATTGAGTCGTGGAGATGCCGATGTTGGTGCAGCAAGAATGACCCCACACCGCATCGAACTCTACGATGAAACCCCAATTTTTCAACGTCCAAGGAGATTCCCAGAACCTATCACACAGGTAATTGAAGATCAGTGTCAAGAACTTCATGAACTGGGTATTATTGAACCTACTACTTCACCATGGAGTGCTCCGGTAGTCCCGATTAGAAAGCCGGATGGTTCCATCCGGTTATGCGTTGACTATCGCAAGTTGAATAAAATTACCAAGCCAGATAGGTTCCCGATGGCCAACCTTACTGATTCGGTATATAGTCTCCATGGAGTAAGGTACTTCACGACCCTAGACCTTGTCCGCGGCTACTATCAAATGCCCATTGAAGAGGATAGTCGTGACTATACCGCATTCTCAACACCTCATGGCCATTGGCGGTTCAGAAAACTCAGTTTCGGCTTGAGGAATGCTCCATCAGCTTTTCAACGTGAAATGCAGGAAGTCCTGAAGAGTTTTTCCAGAAAGAACGTGCTGGTTTATATTGATGACATCTTGATTATGGAAAAGACTTTGCAGCTCACCTGAAGTTAGTAGGCAGTGTTTTGAAAGTCCTGGAAGATCATGGGATTAAGATCAAGCCTCCAAAGTGCAGATGGTTCAAGTCAAAAGTACCCTTCTTAGGACACAGTTAGCTCTAGTGGATTATCAAAGTCTCCAGAATATATGGAAAAGGTTAGTAACTTCCCAAACCTACCACCATTCGTGAATTGAGGGAATTTCTTGGACTCATCAACTTCCAACGAAAATTCCTACCGCAATGTTCCCCTCTCGCAAAACCCTTGTCAGAGCTCACTGGTAAATCCGCTTCGACTAATCTTCAATGGACATCTGAAATGGAGTCTTCTTTTGATGCACTCAAGACTGAGATGCAGAGGGAGATAGAGCTTGCATTTCCAGATTATCGGAAACTGCCGAAAAGATAAACCTATGGGTGGATGCCTCTGCTATCGGCGCCGGAGCATGCTTAACTCAAGTTCAAGATGGGAGGGTTAGGATTATCGCACATGCCTCCATGACCTTCTCGAAACCCCAACGTAAATATTCCGTGACTGAACGCGAACTAGCCGCAATGCGATGGGGTGTGAAAACTTTTCGCGCCTTCTTATATGGCATCCCTTTTGTCTTAAATACGGACCATCAGGCTTTATTTTACCTCCACAACATGAAACTGGTAAACGATAGAATTGCTCGGACGCTAGAAGACCTGGCCGAGTTTGATTTTGAACTCCATTACATACCAGGAAAAGAAAATCAAGCTGCTGACACTTTATCACGCCATTTCCAGACACCCCAGGAAGATGGGACAGAAGTGACCCCCACTGATTTTCCAAAGGGATTAATGGTGCTTTTTAAACCAGACGGAGGGGTGACTCATTAATCGAATGTCTCTTGCATGTCTTGACTCAAGTTTTGGAAAAGGAATGTCCGGACAGTGTCACCTCGCTCAGGAAGCAGCTCGTGGGTGAACTGATGACGAAACCCTCACGATATAAGATCCAATTGAATGCAAAGAAAAAGCAAAGTCTTCGGTTGATGACGTTGGCTGGTCAGCCATGACTCTTGAAGTTTTGCTGGTTTGCAGTCATTTATAATCTGGATATTGTCCTGCATTTTGGTTCAACTCATCCCCTCGTGTTTCAAGTCCCCGCAGGAGTGGGGGATGATAGCAGAGAAAGGGTACACCTTCAGTGCTTGGGTGGGATACACTTTAACTTGTTGCAGGAAACGAACACATTCCACGCTAATAACCTGTCGCTCATAAACACCATTAATTCTTATGACGCCACTGACTCAGATCCGGATCCAGTGAACCCAATTATGGATAGCCATGAAAACCCTGATCCTCAGGGGCAGGAGGTTAACCTGCATTTTCCTGAGTATCAAGTGGATATCGTATGTGCTCATTCGTCTCGATCTAGAGCAATTGTTCCTCTTGAATGCAATGGCCAGACTTATTGTGCTCTCGTGGATTCCGGAGCTGAGATTAGTTTGGTGTCTGAGACTACCTGGAAAACCATATTAGGTGAGCAGGAAGATTACTCAAAAGACATAATTGTAAATATACAAGGGATGGCTGAACGTCGGGTCATGGTGACCAAATTCGTAAATTTGGATGTATCATTGAGAACGCAAGTGAAAGCAAAAGACCATCCATTTGCTATCATGGATGATGGTTCTCTCCCATCATGCTTTTTGCTTGGAGCAAATTTCATGACTACTTCAGGACTAGTGCTAGATCTATCCAATGATAGCGTCCTGAAGGAGGGAGAAGTGGTCGCTACCTTCTTGGCAACGGCAGTAGACCCATCAGAGGGTCCTGAAGTGATCATTATCGGAAACGTTAGGCCGTATTCTCTTCTCGAACGGGTTAATGTTGAAACATTGCAGAGAAACGATCTAGACTTGCGCAGGCTTAGGAATTATCTAGGGAGAAGGAATGCGAATGCCCGTTGCCCGAGAAACTTATCTCGGTACAACCGCTATCTTAAAGACATCTATATAGAAAATGGGATTCTAGTTAAATACGACTCGTTAGATCTTGAACTGTATCCACAGAACTTGATCTCATTTAACTTCCTGATTGAACTTGCCATCAGTGTCCATCTTGAAATGGCCCATGTTGGCCGTAATAAAGTCCTGGAAGTTCTTTCTCGAGACGTATTTCATCCTCGATTGTATCAGGTTGTACAGGAAGTGGTCACGTCATGTTCACAGTGCCAACTGAACAAAGTCTCAAGTCAAATTAAGGGTCCACCTACCTTAAAGATCATGACCAGGTCACCTTTTGAATTGGTGGCTGCCGACTTGGTAGTGTTCCCAAAGACGTCTCGAGGGAACATTGGTTGTCTGGTAGTCGTAGACCACCATTCAAAGTGGGTGGTAGCCATCCCAATCATGAATAAGACTTCCCGCACCATCGCAAGATTGTTCGAGACCCGTGTCCTGCCTACTTTGTTGAGGAGGCCATGTCGGTTATTAACCGATAATGGGCCTGAATTCAGGGGTCAAGAATTTGAGCAAATGTTAGCTCAGTATGGCATCGTTCATGTTTTTACGACACCAAATCGTCCTGAAGGGAATGGGGCAGTCGAGAGAGTCAACCGTACCATTGGAGAGTTTCTTAGAAACCTTGTTCAAGGTCCTAGCTCATGGGATTTACATCTTCCCAGAGCCATCATATCATACAATGGTACTGTGCATACGGAGTTAACGATGTCTCCAGCGCAATTTTTATTGGCTAACTCGCATCCAGACCCAATTCCAGCCCTTATCTCGGCTCAGATTCAAGACAATGGGTTCCTGGTCACCCTAGTTTTTGTTCCTTCTCTAGAGGACAGCTGGTGATCAGGAAGGTAGTCCAAAAGGGGCACCTTGTCATGAACAAGCTTCTCCCCAAATATTGTGGCCCATTTTGTATTGATCGGGTAGAGTCAAATGGAGTCACTTATGTGATTTCTCCAGCCTACCCAAATGACCAACCATTCTTAACATCATCACGTGCCCATCACACACAGTTACGCGCTTGGAAGGAGGCTCCTATTTTTCTCAGGAACCATCCAAGCTACTCCCGATTGGTAAAACTTCCCTGGGTTATCCCAGAAGATCAGCCTGATGTACCTGATCAGGAATATTCTTGTCCGAATGAAGTCCCAAACTATGCCTATCTGTTCGAAAATTCATGAAGAAAGTTTGTGGGATTCTTCTAGTGATTCTCATGATGAGGTGGAATCGGGAAAGCAGGGGGTACCCTTGGTGCATCCTTGGATTTCTGTAGCGCTGGACTCTTCTGGGGAGTCTTCCAGTGAATCATCGGAGAGTTCACTTGGTTCAACTGAACCGGATTTCTCAGGTTTTCCTGGCACTTCTCCAAGGTTGTCAGAGTCTCCTGATAGTCGTCGAGATTTCTTGGGGTTTCCTGACAATCCTCCGGATTTCTCAGGATTCCCCGATGCCTCTATTGTTAGGCCCATTCTCAGACCGGAGTCGCGAGTGGAAAAAGTCACATTCCGAGATTGTCCTGAACTGCCCAGTAGTGATTTGGATAACGCGATAACTAATCACAACAGACATGGGGTCTATTACTGGGTTTCTATTACTATTACTTTTGATTTCTTCTATTATTATTACCTTAATTTTCATCTATTACTATTACTTTTGTATGTGGGGTACTTTACTCATTTGAAAAGGATTGTTATGTCTATTTAAATGCAATTAGAAGCAGTATGTTAACAAATATTTGTTTCAACCAAATCCTTACAATTTCAGAGACTGTAGGTCTTGATAAATTTTACTTTATTGAAGGAAAAATTTGCCACAATATTAGTTCACATACATGTTTATTTTAGTTTAGAGTACTGTATATTTAGTTCATTTTTTCAGTTCTTTATTCACACAATATGTCCACTGCCACTGTAATAGAAAAGTAATCAGGGTTGGCAAAAACCTAGCATAAAACCAGTTGGGTTTTTGCCAACCCTGAAAGTAATAGACTATTATCTATTATATACTATTACAGCCAAAAAATTATGATCTATTATTATTATTACTTCAAAAATCCTGTAATAGTCCATTACTATTACCCCATGTCTGAATCACAAGTAAAATATACAGAATGAACATTATAACTGTAATAATTACTTAAAAACGTGGGAGCACAGCAAAGAATGAAGTAATACATGCAAGTCAAAAGAAATTTAGGAAAACTAAAAATAACTTGCTAATATTAGCTATTTATGATCCCTAATTGGAACAAAACCTGATAAAAAAATTACTTTTAACTGTATTCACCATTTCAATAATGCTATTCACCAATGAATTTAAGAAGCAAAATAGATGGAAAAAAAATTATAAATTGAAAACAAACTTTTCAGAAGAGCTTGAAGGTTAGATTAAAGAACCTTGAATTCTTTGTTGAGTATTCCAAGTAAAAGTGCTTCACAGCAATCACAAATTCAGAATGAATCCTTCCAGTTGTCTGTATCACAAGCTGCAACAGTTCAAATCTTCTGAAAGATAAAGAAAAGTGTACCCTTCAATTATTAACAAATCCTGTATTTTTTCTAAATTTACCTTTACTAGAAAATTACAATTACAAATAAGGAGTTAAAAAAAACTTACTTCCATTAGAACAAATAAAAATTAAGGCAAAATTAAAATTTAAGTCAAAATGATAAAAAAGATAGATATTTTGAATACAAAGAAAAAATTCCCAAAATTCATAGAGAAAATTTCTTCATAATTTCCATGTCTAATATTACCGTACATAGGATCTAAAATGTAAATAAAATCCTTTGGTCATTCCAATTAAGAGATTCATTGTTGTAAATTACAAATGTTTATTATTGTAGCCCTTAGGACCTTAGTCCAACATTGCACAAGCCTAGCTGACCTGTCCTAAGGTAGTCCTATTTATCAGAGACTAGGCAAGCCCAATGTAAATGCTCCATTATTTTTCTTAATCAAGAGAAGGTAAACTGTTTCTACAATGCCAATTTAACCCAATAAATTATACAAGAAAACTTGCATTAACTTAATCATAAAGATCTTTGACTTTTTAAATTTTTATTTCAGATTTTTAAGTTATTAACAAATATAGGAATAATGAGAGTAAATATTTTGTTTCCATTTGTTTATTCACTTAGTTATTAAGAGTTCTTTCCATTAACTTCTGCAATGACAAAATTTAAACTAGAACCAAATGTATCACACACATTTCAAAATGTTTTCAAGTTTAGATAATTTAGAAAATTAGAAAACAGACTTGTAGATTGCATCTACAAAAATACATTTCTAGTCAGTAGTAGATTTTTGGAATGACTTACCATATGATATGGTAAATAGCAGTTCTTACATAGTTTGGGGGGGGGGGGGGAGCTTTCATAAATGAAATATATTGTACATTCCATAAATAACATATTTTAGCCAGGACTTAAATACATGTGGGTTACTACAGTTTTGTGAACAGTTTAATGTTAATTACTCAACTTGAAATGATATTTGGCAAAATTTTATAAAATAGCTATAGCTTTAGATCATTTATCTACTTTTGAATGTTTTGTAAATTATAAGTTTGATTTTGGTTTTTGCATTCTGAAGGTCAATTCAGTAAAATTCTTGATGCCAGATGCAGTTCAGAGAGTATCCATAAGTCCTAATTATTAACCTAACACAAAACTGCAGAACCAGCTTCAATTTTCCTGTGGCATCATGTGAGGATTTTTCCCATAACACTCATGCCTGATGCATTGGGTAATAATTTTAATTCAATTTACCTGCACCCACAGAGGTGCCAAGTCTACCACCGCAGCTGGCAGTAAAACTAATGTTTTTTGACCATTTTTGAAGATTTATATTGTTTTACCATTTTAAATGCAAAATCTACTACCAAATCATATTTGGCATCTAAAGCGGTAGAACCAAGTCTACCACCAGGCACCTCTACACCCAACATGTCAGGCAAGAGTTTTAACTAAAATTACTGGAGTTGAACACATGGGATGAAAGTTTAGGTTAAATTTTAGTATAACCTGTTACCTGAATCTAAAGTAATGAGTATTACCATAAGCTTCTTCATGATCTGGGATGCACAAAACTGTATCTCAAAGTCCGTGGAAATGCATTATTACCAAGTTCCAGGCCCCAATAAGAATCTCCAGAACTTACACATTTAGCTATTACCCACTACCATGTTTTGTCTAGTCTATTCAGTTAGTGTTTTTGGCCTCATTTGCCTGCTGTGTAAGAGATGTAACCCTATTCAATATATGCTGATCACAGAGAGCATGCTGCTAAAGTTATGTACAGTACATAAGGTTAAGTCAGGTTAGAATACTGCTTGTAGTGGTAATTATGATTATGGTACCAGAGCATAAAACCCAGGATTTAATGTCCTTTCACAAGCGCTCTATATTCTGTGTATGCAAAGTGGGATCAATTGCATGCACAAATTTTTCTGAATGGTTGATCATCTTATGAGTATAATTTTGTGAAAGTTCTTTTATGAATGAATAACAAGAAGATGGTAAATATTGAATATACTATACATAAACCTAAAGGTATGAAAAGACATGAAATAAATTTAATTTTATTAAGGTTAGGCTAGGTTTTATTTTTATATAGTATTTAATACTGTTTACCCACATTATATATAATAATTAATAAAATAGGTAATTATTCGTTTTAGTGCTTTTTCTCCTTTCTGAACCAAAACATATTTTTCTGGTGTTTTTTGGTGTGATTTGTTCAAATCTGAACTTCGTTTCTTTGGGAAATGAGCCATTTTTGAGAAATTTTAAAATTGAAAATTTCTCAAAAACGGCTCATTTCCCAAAGAAATGAAGTTCAGATTTGAGCAAATCACACCAAAAAACACCAGAAAAATATGTTTTGGTTCAGACGTAACCTAACCTAACCTAACCTAACCCGCGTTTTTTTCGCAATTTCTAACCTTCAATGGCAGCATTGGGGTGTTTATACAAATGAGCGCCGACCAACAGGAATAAATAGAAGATTTCGCCAGGCCCACAAATTTGAACTCGTTGGCCTAGGCAGCCCTAGCCAATGCTCACAGACGTCAAAGCAAAAACTCCTCCAATTAACTGCACTTTCGGAAGCCAATGCTAAATAGAGCCGTGCATCTAGCTTTGTCAAGAATAACCCAACGTACAATAAGTTTTGCCACAGTTTGAGGTGGGTAGGTATTAATTGATAGTAATCCAAATCACAACCTCCGCAAACCATAATGAAAACCAGACTGAAAAAGCATTCTTGAATGAGTATGCATTGATATATATTCAAAATGTACGTCTCTGATTGGTCGGATAAGGTCACGTGAAACAAAACAGATTTAATTAGCTGATTTGACCTATGTTTCCTAACTTTGCCATGAGATGTCTCCCCATAAAACTGGAGAGGGCGAGGTTTCTTAAAATTTTAACACCGTTAAGAGCTAAATACTCGGTCAATGGCCTATAATGGCTGCTTTTTACGTCTAAATTTTTTTTTTTTCCATAAAAAATAATTATTACATTTCCTTGATTTTTATCAGTTTCCCTGAGGTTTCAAGGTATCCTGAATACGAATTTATATGTTAAATTGTCATAGAATGTCTCCTTCTATCGAAAACGAACAAAGCATTAAAACAAATATTAACCAAATAAAATTTATTTCATATCTTTTTATACCTTTGAGTTTACGTATGTATATTCAACATTTTCCCAATGAGATTTCAATAACTTGTGCAACTTATAACGTATTTGCACAAAAAACAGTACTCTTGAAAAAAGTGTTATATTGTTATGTAGATTACAGCCATATAGTTATTTTTTTGAAATTCAGGTGATAGCATCTTAAGATTATCCCCTAGCCTAGCCCAATCTAACATAATTTTATATATCATCATGCTGTGATGAACTCTGTCTCTAAATTGCATCTGGAATTTTACTGTAAATTAAAGTAAGTTAATTGCTTTATGATTATGTTTTTATACATTTTGACATTCTTGTACATTTTCAGCAAATTTGGGTACCTAGCTTTAAAAAATAGGTTAATATTCGTTTTAATGCTTTGTTCATTTTCGATAGGAGACATTCTATGACAATTTAACATATACATTCGTATTCAAGACACCTTGAAACCTCAGGGAAACTGATAAAAATCAAGGAAATGTAATAATTATTTTTTATGAAAAAAAAAAAAAAAATTTAGACGTAAAAAGTAGCCATTATAGGCCATTGACCGAGTATTTAGCTCTTAACGCTGTTAAAATTTTAACGAACGTCGCCCTCTCCAGTTTTATGGGGAGACATCTCGTGGCAAAATTAGGAAACATAGGTCAAAACAACCAATTACATCTCGTTTTGGTTTCACGTGACCTTATCCGACCAATCAGAGATGTACATTTTGAATCTCATAATACATACTCATTCAAGAATGTTTTAGTCTGGTTTTCATTATGGTTTGCGGAGGTTGCGATTGCCTGGGTTTTTGGTACCTTGGAACGCAGTTCCAAAAAACTACTGTTGTTTGCGGTTCCTCAGAGAGACGCAACAACTCTTGTTCGCCTGATCCAGCAACATATTAGGCCTGGGACTACAATCTATTCCGACGAGTGGCGTGCGTATTCTCAACTTGGAAATCTAGGCTACATTCACCAGACAGTCAACCATTCACAGCGGTTCGTGGAAGACACCATTCACATTCAAAATATTGAGTGTTGTTGGAAAGATGTGAAGAGCTGGATATTACGGTCTGGCAACAAAACCCAATCAGTTTAGGTTAGGTTAGGTCTGTTTAGGTTAGGTCTGTTTAGGTTAGGTCTGTTTAGGTTAGGTCTGTTTAGGTTAGGTCTGTTTAGGTTAGGTCTGTTTAGGTTAGGTCTGTTTAGGTTAGGTCTGTTTAGGTTTGAACCAAAACACATTTTTCTGGTGTTTTTTGGTGTGATTTGCTCAAATCTGAACTTCGTTTCTTTGGGAAATGGGCCGTTTTTGAGAAATTTTCAATTTTAAAATTTCTCAAAACGGCTCATTTCCCAAAGAAACGAAGTTCAGATTTGAACAAATCACACCACAAAACACCAGGAAAATGTGTTTTAGTTCAGAAAGGAGGAAAAGCACTAAAACGAATAATTACCAAAAAATATTAACCCTATTATTTATTTTGTTTGGCTTTGCGAGATGAATAATTGTACATCTGAACTTTCATATAAATAGTAAGCCCATTGGTAAAACTTAGTTAAGATTCGGTAGAACACATCCACCAAACTTTATATTGATATTTATACAGCACCTAGGTTAGGTTACTTTTGTTGTGAATATTACTGATGAAAAACTAACTAACAAAAGGTTAGGTTCACTAGTTTGGGTGGATGTGTTATACCGAAACTTTACCTAAAAATTTACTATCCAGTGTACAGAGGCAGAGTCCATAGGGCCCTAATTACTAACCTGACCTAACCTATTTAACATATTACCAAGCTGTTATGCATGACTGTCTGTATAGTAAAATTTTGTCCCCTCTTTGAATTAATATTATTTCTCTATGGGGATTGTGGAATTTGTTTTATTTTCTTGTTTGAAAAAACTATATAGGATTATGTTTGAGTGCTGTCCCCTGAGCCATCTGTTGGAAATTTCCAGCAGATATTGATGCTCAGATAACAGCAAAAACCCTACATTTTTTCGTTAAAAAGTTGTGTTTGAGGTCGTCTTCAAAAGACCTTAAGTAGTGTTTTTTTTGGTTAATGTTTAATTTATATGCCTTCGGTATTTAGCGGTACCTAATGGGAAAGAAAGAAATTACCATACCTTATTATTTCGTTGGACCTCGCTTCTGGTTATAGGGCGCGCGGTTATCTATCGCGCCTCTCAGTTAGGGCTTGTGGGTGATGGGGTTACGCATCGAGTTTATTCGGTTTAATTAATATAGGCATTCACTACATTTAAATACCTGAAGGAATATGCCTATCTTTTTGAGGTATTAGTTTTATAGGATCAGTCAAGAATAGCGAACCCAAAAATTCCCTTGTCAAGAATAGCGAACCCAGAAGTTCCCATCATCCCATGTCAAGAATAGCAAACCCAATATAAATATCATGTAAAGGAAAAAGTTAAATATATGTAATCTTCACTTTATTGATGAAAGAATAAATAAAACAATTTACTGAAATGAAAATGAACCGTATACTAATTTATTAAAAAGGAAATTGAGTGGCAGTTGCGTTACAGAAATTAATTAACCTGTTTACTTTATTTCTTTCCATCCACATGAACTGTGTAAATAATCTGGAAGAAATTCGCGTTTGCATCCTCGCATGTTGTTAATTTTAGCCTTATGCTCTTCGTGCGGGTCGCGGGTAGCAAAAATTAACCAAACTATCACGACTTAACCTAACCAATCGTCAAGGGCGTACAATTAACCTAAAAAAAATAATAAAAAACAATAAATTTTTTTTTATTTATTTATTTTTATATATTAAGAGAAGAGGATTCTTTATACTGTACGGCATTGACGATTGGTTAGGTTAAAGTGTGGTTTGGTTAAATAAAAAAAGACTAATATAAAAGCATTTTATACGTCCTTAACTAATTACTTAAAATTGGGAAACATAAACCTACCGTCTGAAGTTATGAAAACGTCCTTGAGGACTTCCCATGTCAAGAATAGCGAACCCAATTTTACCATGTCAAGTCCAGGATATCTCAGTTTCAGAAACACTAGGTTCAGATGATCATTGTATCCTTCAGTTTAATATTGTTTGTAATTCAAGACCTAGTGAAAATAAAGTAGATTTTAAAAGAGGAAATATAAATGGACTAGTAAATGATCTGTGTCTAATAAATTGGACAGATATTCTACAGCCTGAAAAGACAGTAACTAGTATGTGGGAAAAATTTAAAAGTATAGGGTGATCCAGATAAATGGGACCCATAAAAAAAAGCCAAATATTCTTAATATTTAATTCCTTTCATAAAAACTATATATCATTCGAAAGAGTAGAGTTACAAGTTTATTATGAAATATTTATTTTTTTAAAATGACTCCTTTCAAATGTGCTCCATTAGTTGCCAAGCATTCCAGTGTTCTCGCTTGTAAGTTCTGCATCACTTTTGCAAGAGTGTGCGGTGGTATGGCCTGTATCTCATTTGTGATGGCGGCCTTCAATTCTTGCAAGGTCGTTGGGTTATTTCTGTAGACCCTACTCTTTAAATATCCCAGAGATAATAATCTAAGGGAGAAAAATCCGGAGACCTTGTGGGCCATTCAACGTCTCCAAATCTTGAGATTAACTCGCCTGGAAACGTTTGACGCAAAACTGCCATGCAGTTCCTCGTGGTATGGCAGGTAGCTCCGTCTTGTTGGAACCAGTGGTTTTCTAGACAAAGATCTCTTAATTTAGGAATAAGGAAATCGGTCAACATTTTTTCGTAGCGATCACCATTTACAGTGACCGTGTTTCCGGTGGAATCCTCGAAAAGTACGGCCCTATGATCTGAGATGCAGTAAGACCACACCAAACAGTTACACGCTGACTATGCAACGGGACTTCGGTAATATTCAATGGATTTTCTGTTGCCCAGAAACGATAATTTTGTTTGTTTACAGTTCCATTCAAGTGAAAATGGGCTTCGTCTGACATAATCAAAGTTGCTAGAAAATTGGTGGTCATTTACCTTCTGTTGGATCCATTGACAGAATTGTCGTCTTCGTGCGAAATCTCCATCGTTTAGTTGTTGCACTGTTTGAATTTTATATGGAAAGAGCATTAAATTTTGCTTGAATATACGGTGTGTTGTTCCATATCCAACTCCTAACAGCTGAGAAGCACGTCTGATGCTTATGTTAGGATTATCCTGTACAATTTCATGAGTTCTGTTAATGATCTCGTCTATCCTTGCTGTGCGCACTCTTCCAGTTAGTTTTCTTTTTCCAATGCTGCCAGTTAGGGAAAAATTTCTGACACACCGACGGATTACTTTCTTAGAAGGTGATTTTGACATCTGAAAATTTGTCTTGAAAGATCTTTGAGCTGAAACTACACTTCTTCCATGCTCATAATATTGCTCAGTTATGAAACGCAGCTGTTCCACAGTCCATGCAGTCATCTTGAAGGGTTAGTTTTAACTAACACTTTTATTTTGTTTTGTATCTTATCTTGTCTTGTATTGTCAAAACCTATACAATCCTGTACAAACTTGTAACTATCCTCTTTCGAATGATGCGTATGATTTTATAAAAGGACTTATACTTTAAGAGTTACAGGGGTTTCTTTTGGGTCCCATTTCTCTGGATCACCCTTTATAATAATGAACATACAAAGGAAGCATATCCCACAGTGTAAAATCAGAACTGGAAAAAATAAAAAACAACCTTGGATAAACTGCAATGTAAAAAGAGCAATCAGAGAAAAAACGAAAGCATTTCGTAAATTCAAAAGAACTAAAAATGGCACAGACTCCGAAATATATAAAAGTAAAAAGCATTTGCAAGAAAGCTATCAGAGATAGCTGAGACCTGGAAAAAAGCCTAGCCAAGAATTCAAAAAACAATCCTAAGAAGTTTTTCAGTCACTTCAATTTGAAAAGTAGAATGAAAAAGAAAATTGGCCCCCTCCATATAGATGATAAAACTATAAATGATGATCTTGAAATAACTGAAGAACTAAACAAATACTTCTCATCAGTATTCACAAATTAAAATTTAAATAATATTCCTGATCTTATACTACCAGGACAAGATAGAGAAATAAATGAATCAAGGGTAACAAAACTAGATATCGTAAAAGCAATAGATAAATTAAAAATGGAAAAATCTCCAGGGCCAGATGAAATACATCCAATAGTCATAAAAGCTGCCAAAAAGAATATAGCACAGGCACTAGAAATTATTTTTAATAAATCATTGATATGTACTGAAATTTCAGAGGATTGGAAGAAAGCAAATGTGGCTCCAATCTTTAAAAAAGGAAATAGAAACTTGGCAAAAACTACAGACCCATCAGCCTCACCTCCATTATTTGCAAATTACTCGAAAGTATCATTAGAGGTAAAGTTACTGAGTTCCTTGAAGGGTGCAACCTCATAAATGATAGCCAGCATGGCTTTCGAAATGGAAGGTCCTGTCTAACTAAGATTACCATACGTCCCATTTTGAAGGTCGGGTCCCGGCATCCCAGTCAGTTTGTCATTTTGTCCCAGTCAGAAAAAACGCGAGAATAAAAATAAAAGAAAAACAGAGAAATATAAAAAGCAGAAATTAAAAGATAAATTTTAAAAAAATGGCAACACTGTACACGTTTATGCTTGTAGTGTCCGCTTTGGCCGCCAGCTGGCTGATGTCAGTCTCAGTATGGCACGTGCAGGCTTGTCAGATTTGTCCGTTTCCGGACACGTTTATGCTTGTAGTGTCCGCTTTGGCCGCCAGCTGGCTGATGTCAGTCTTACGAAAGCACTAATTTTGGTTCATAATCCAATGAAAGAGAAAAAAAAAATTGACGGTTTTATTTTCATTTCATCCAAAACTAAGAGACCGAGAAAATTTAGGTTTATTGAAATTTAATTTTTATTGCATGAGAACAGTAGGGTCAAAATAGCTTCAAATTTACTGAAACCGCCTTTTCTGTCGTGTTATAACTTAACACTTAATTGATTTCAAACTTTTCGTTCTTTGTCTCAAAATTTAACATTTCTTTTAGATTCACAATTTACGTATTGTTTTGAGCGAAAGTTATTTTGAATTATGAATTATTCGTTGACAGTTGACCATCGTCCAGCTTATGAAGTTATGAAATTATGAATGATTAGTTGTAAATGCGTGGGCGAGATCAGTTCCCAAATCAAGAGATTCCAAAAAATCCAGTTGACTTTTGGGTACATGTTTTAAATTATGAAAATGCTGCTGGTGAAAAATGCTATTATGAACTTGCAAAAATTGCCTTGGATGCATATTGCATTCCAGTTAGCACAGCTTTTGTAGAGAGAATTTTCTCCTACGTTACAAATGTGAAAAACAAAGCAAGGAATAGAATGTCGACTGAAAATTTAGATGCGATGTCGTAACCATGAAGTTGCAGGCAGAGATCTTTTATAAAATAAGTGAAGGAATGTTATTTTTAAGATTTCGTGGTGTACATCTCTGAACGCAGTGTGGTTTGGTTTTTAAACATTCATGAACGAATAAATCCGAAGTGTTTCAGATTGTTTAAAGTTGTTCTATCTTAGTTCGGATTATCAGAGAAGTAATAAAGCCAAACCACGTGGGGACAGAGGTTTATCACCGAGACCCGACCCCAGCGAGAAGGGTAATCCAACGGATTTGGATGTACGTGCAAATGCGTGGTTTCCTCTTTCGCTGGGTCGAAAATTTTAATATCTCTTTCGCATGATGGTGTGACTTTTGTAAGGCAGATTCGAAGACGCTGCTAAAGTTGAACCACGAGGGGGTCATAAACTTAAGACTTCGAATCTGTTAACGGTATTTAAATGTATTTTTGGGAAGAAGGAGGGGTTTATACTCGGAAATCAGGTCCCGCTCCAATCAGGGGGCCCAGGATCCTGGGAAACGTAGTAAAGACGCCTTCTTTCCCTCTTGTATGGGTAATAGCCTTCTGGGGGGACGATCTTAGGAAGACCAAAGGGTTTGATAGGCTTTCAGAACATTGGAAGGCGGGGTCCTTCAAAATTGTAAAGTAAATTCGAAAATTGAAAAGTTAGTTGTAGACTTGTAGTCGTTCCTCCTTGAAGTTAACTGTGGTTAAAGAAACACCCTGTAGACTTGTGGCGTAATAAACTTTAAAACGGAAAGTATACCATGTCATTAGCTTACGCGGAAATCGACGCGTAAAAGAAAAAAAAAAAGGTTATTGTTAACGACCTAAACCGATAATTTGATTGTATCTTAATTAATGTTAACCAACGGACCAAGAGTTTTGTGAACTTTCTCTTAATTTAATTTGGCTCCAAGTAAATGCTAAACGGGGTACGTCTGAGCCCCTAGTTCCTGAATCCGTCAATTTGGGTTCAGAAGAAAGTCCCGTTAGTTGATACTGTAGCGTTGCAAATTTTGAGCGGGCCGTAAATCTACGGTCCGTACGCAACACAAGTGGGAGGGATTTTTTCTCCTGCCAGTAGTAAGTAAACTAATTCTTTGAATATCTGGGTCGAATTCCGACCACTTCATTTCTTGTTATTTATTTTTGTTGCACTAAAATATAAAGCCCCTCGATATATAAATTATTGAATTCATATAACTGTGACCTTTGTCTTTGACGTTAAGATTGGATTGTATTGTATGGAAATTTATAGATTTACTTCAGAATAAATTATTGAATTCATATAACTGTGACCTTTGTCTTTGACGTTAAGATTGGATTGTATTGTATGGAAATTTATAGATTTACTTCAGAATAAATTATTGAATTCATATAACTGTGACCTTTGTCTTTGACGTTAAGATTGGATTGTATTGTGTGGAAATTTATAGATTTACTTCAAATAAACTATTAAATGCATGTACTGTGTCGAGTAACATTTAATAAAATTTATAAGAGGGCGTGTGTTGTTTAAATACCTTGTGATAGACCCCTCTTGTTAGCTGGGGAAAATTAACGTTCAAAGTAGGCTTGTGGAAAGCCGAAGGAACCTAGCCTATCAATTTAAAGGGCCATCCGTTTTGGGTAGGCCGAATCATCCTGGACGAAAATAAGAGATAAAATCACCGGGTACGCCCAACTTAAAGGGTGCCCGTGAAGTGAATTAACGTAATAGAATGGGTGTCCAGTACCATAAATAAATACGGGTTGGGCACTACATCATATGGTGTCAGAAGTGGGATTCTATTGCAAGGTATTTATCGCAAGAGTGTAACTTGTTGTTAAAATAAATTTTCGTGACAGTAAAACACGAACGTAGAAAGTATTTGCAACAGTAATTCGGTAAAATAATTGAGAACAGTAAGAAGTGTCGTTAACAGTGATTACAGTTTTAAAGGTTTTGAACTAAAGATAAACAAACAAATAACTTTCGCAATGTCGGTAAGGAGCGTGGAAATAACGAATGAGGAAAGCGTAAGTGACATGAGTGATTCCGAACCAACGAACTTAAAAGAAATGAGCACCGAAAGTTTACGGAATTTAAAGAAGAAAAGGTTTTACAAAACGAATCGGTTGTTAAAGGCATGCTCAGAGGTAGAAGACGAATTAAACCGGAGGGAGTTAAGGCCGGAGGATAATGCGACGGACACTCCGCAACTGGAGTATGGGGACAACCTCGCATTGGGGGTCCGTCCCAAGAAAAGCGATCTAGTTCCTTCAACTGCAGAAGAAGGGGAACTCTCGACGCGGGGACTGCATTCACCTCTTATTTTGAATTTCCAAAGGTAGCAAGGAGTCCGGAGCCAACAGCTGTTGGACACACAGGGGAAAGAAGTTCGCCGACGAGTACGAGCGAACGGGCACCAGAGAACACAGGGGCCATACCAAAGAACCCTGGCCGAAGTGCAACCACCACAAGCGCCGAGAAACATCACACCGACGAAGACCTACAGAAGTATATACAAGCCGTCGTGCAGGTACTGCAGAGTACTCATTTGCCATTTCAACGTGAACAGGCAATGGACGACTCCTACGTCCCGAGGTTGTGGGGCCACTTAGAGGACGACCGTGGGTACCCGGTCACGAGCCCTGCAGCTTTTTTCTCTGCCTTAGAGGAAGTGACCCTGGATGAGAAGAGACTCCACATTTTGTACAAGAAGAGTACAGGTCCAGCCCGAGTGTTGTTGGACACGTGGAGGGATGCCAATCGAAAATTTTCCTACGAAGAGATTAAAGAGGAAATCATACAGATGTGTGGCAGCGCCATGGACGAAAGTGTCATTCGACGGAAGATATACGCCGCCAAGAGGGAAAAAGGCGAAACGCTCAACATGTTCGCCACAAGGTTATTAAGTTTAGGCAATGCCTTGGTACAGGCTGAACCTATCATGAAATATGCTAAGGATTCACTATTAAAGGACGCGTTCAAGCTGGTCCTACCCGAATACGCCAGAAATTTTGTCAAAGGAAAAACGTTTAAAGAATACTGGCTGGAATCGATAAAGTATGCGGCGAACAATCCAGGACTAGGGCTACGGGATGAGGACGTTTTGAAAGAAGAAACACCACAAGAGAGGAGTCGAAGGCTCCAACGGCTACACAACCCCACCACGTCTTGGAACTACAACTCACGACACCGGGAAGAAAGGGTAGCCACAGCCACCAAGGAGGACAGTAAGAGCAAGGACGTGGGGGCAATAGCCGGAGACAAAACAAACGCGCCAAACAAGTCCACCGGGAAAGGGGTGCCGGAGACAAAGTGTTCTATTTGCCACCGAAAAATCACATCACCCGAGATTGTTATAGCAACCCGAAGAATCGGAAGCGAAACAACCCGAAGACGGGGGCAGGAAGGGGTCCTAAGAAGAATGGAACGAAGGAAGAAATCAGCCGGGATCAATGCCGGGTCTGCAAACAAGTGGGGCACTGGGCCAACTCGTGCCCTCGGAGAAATTTTCAAGTGGACCGGGAGGAGAGGTCTCCCGAGTAGCCGCAGTAGAAATAGCGGCGAATCGCCGGTTAGGATTGATCACCCTACCCGTATTCGTCGCTCAAAAAGCTTTCACCGCGCTGGTCGACGGTGGAGCTTCTGTCTCGCTGATGACCATGGCTATGTACAACAAGATCGGGAGTCCGCCTCTCAAAGCCGCCGACATCTCGGTACGAGGATTTACTGGACCCGCCTACCCTTGTAAAGGAGAGTTGCGTTTAACCATCGGGATTGGCGTGGAGGAATTTTTCGTGTGTGCTTATATAGTAGCAGAAGCCCCGCAGGATTTGATTTTGGGCGTACCGTTCTTAGAAAGTTACGAAGCCCAGATAGACCACAGAAAGAGGACAGTCACTCTGAATGAAACAGTAACCATCCAAGGAAAGGGAGTAGACGGTGAAGATAGTGCGAGGGTGACTCTGGTAGAGGCAATCCCGCACGAAAAACTAAAGGTGGCCGCCGTGATTCTGACGCGAGGAGTCAGAATGAAACCCGGGGACGTAGTTCCCTTGGACGTCTATTCTCCGCTGCACGGGATGTGCAGTGAAGCTCGGGGAAACTTAAAAATGTTACCGAGCAGGATCCCACAGGGGAAGATAAGGTTACTGATGATCAATCAGGATGACGAAGAATACATTGGCGAAAAAGGAGACGTCGTGGGACTAGTGACGGAGGCAGAGCTAATAGGGAGGGTAGTCGACATGGCCAGTCGACGCTCACCCCAAATTGGAACGAATGTCACGGTGAAAGGAAGTCAAGCATCAAAGAAGGACTTCGAAGAACGAGTGACACGCTCAAGTCCTATGTCCTTGGTTGGAAATCCTTCTCCGACAAAGAAAGGAAAACCGTCGAAGAGTGGCTAAGGGATTATTCAGATGTTTTCTCAATGGATGGCGAGCCATTGGGTTATAATAACTTGATGCCAATGAAGTTGGAAACTCGGGAACATCCTCCCATCTTTAGGCGACCCTACAGGATACCTATTACACACGAGGAGGAGGTAAAGCGACAAATAGCAGAAATGCTGGATCAAGGAGTGATACAGCATAGCCGTTCCCCTGGTCGTTTCCATTGGTAATTGTGAAGAAAAAGTGTGGGGCCCTGAGGCTTTGTGTAGATTATAGACCTCTGAACGCCATTTGCATAAAGGACAAATACCCATTACCAATAATCGATGAAACCTTGGCCAAGCTGCACGGGACTCATTACTTCTCGAGCATGGATTTACGCTCGGGATATTGGCAGTTGGCCATTCACGACGATAGCATCTCGAAAACTGCCTTCTCCACGGGAAGCGGTCATTTCGAGTTCAGAGTGGTCCCGTTTGGGTTGTCAATAGTCCACCGGTGTTCCAAAGAGTAATGAATTTTATTTTTCGGGAGCAACTGGACAAGGAAGTACTGATTTATTTGGATGACCTCATTGTCCTTGGAAGGTCTTTAGAAGAACATGACCAGAGGGTACGACGAGCCTTGGATAGCCTACGCACTGCCAACCTAAAGGTCAAGTTAGAAAAGTGTCAGTTGTTAAAATCCCAGGTGGAGTATCTAGGCCATGTGGTCACCAGGAACGGGGTGAAGCCACAGGAATCCAAAGTGGAGGCCATCAAAAACTCCCAGAGGCCAAACAACAAGACGGAACTCAAGCAATTTTTAGGCCTCGCTTCCTACTACAGAAAGTTTATAAAGGGATTCAGCCAGATTGCGCGACCTCTTAATGAAGTGTCCACCAAGGAGTCTTGGAGATGGGACACTCCGCAAGAGACCGCATGGCAATCCCTCAAAGACACTTAACAACTGACATCGTATTGGCGTACCCAAATTTTGATCAAGAGTTCATCTTGAACACGGACGCGAGTCAAGTAGCATCGGGGGAGTACTCGCGCAGGAACAAGAAGGAATCGAGAAACCGATCTTATTTCTCTCCAGAACCCTAACGGGCGCAGAACTAAATTATTCCACCTACGAGAAAGAGCTGCTTGCAATCGTCTTTTCATTGAAGAAGGCTCGCTCCCTTATATTTGGTCAGAGAGTCATCGTCCGCTCTGACCATAAGCCGTTGAAGTGGCTTCTGAGGGAAGGACATAGGGAGCCCAATGGAAGACTAGCGCGTTGGGTAATGACATTGCAAGACTACGACGTTCTCATCGAGTACGTAAAGGGCAAACTCAACAGAGTGGCCGATTGGTTGTCCCGCCCACCTGGAGTGACTAAGGAGGTTGTGAACGCGATATACGAAAAAGCGATCATAGACCGCAAAGTAATCAGCAAACACCAGCAGAAGGACGTGGAATTAGCGGCAATTAGAACAGCCATCGAAGAAGGAAAGGCTTTCAACTGGCCCGTATCCAAGCCCATTCAGCCGTCGAGATTCAAACTAATGAGGAACCTGCTGGTTTACGTCGATGCGAACGGAAGAGAGGTCATCGTAGTTCCTAAAAAGCTGAGAGAGCAGCTCATTTGGAACGCACACAGACGTCGGGAGCATTCATCCGGGAGCTGCAGGGACTACCGAAATCCTACGGGACCTCTATTTTTGGCCAGGTATGGTTCAACAGGTACGGCAGGTGGTCCAAACGTGCGACACGTGCGCACGGAACAAACAGACGCGGAAAGTGACTGTGGAAACAATGCCTTGTGTGCGAGGCCACAGTCCTTGGGAACTTCTGCACGTGGACTTAGTTGGTCCCCTTCCTCCGACCGGGGAAGGCAGCCATTATATCCTCACGTGTGTAGATAGTTTCAGCAAATTCACCATACTGGCAGCAATAAAGGACAAGACGGCCCGGGAGGTGGCGGACAAGTTCCATCGTTTGATACTGTGCAAACTGGGCGCCCCTTCAGCAGTAGTATCCGACCAAGGCAAGGAGTTCTGGAACTCTACCTTGCAGGAGCTCTTCAGGGTTTGGGAAGTACGACACCAACGACCGCTGCATATCACCCCCAAAGCAACGGGAAGATCGACGTCTGAATAAAGAGTTATGCATCAAACTCCGCATACTTTGTGAAGAAACTGGACGAGACTGGGATAAAATCCTCGACACCGTGGAATTGTCCTTGAACATCCGAGTGCACCGAGCCACGGGACATTCTCCATTCTTCTTGATGTACGGGCGAACCCCCAACGTACCTTCAAAGCTATTTCGCATGCCACAGGAGGCATGCGTGAGCCCGTACAACCCAGAGGAATACGCCGAAGACCGAAAAGGAGTCTGAGCGAAATATACCGCCGAGTGGAAGAGTTCATGCGGAGATACGAGAAAGCTAACGGAATCAAGGAATTGAAGCCGTTCGAAGAGAAGGCGCCCATGGCTTGGTGTACATTGATTACCCCGACCGGGTAGAGGCAAGTTGGAGCCCCGGTACGAGGGTCCATACATCATCATCGAACAGAAGACTCCAGTCACTTATCTCCTACGTCACATGATCACTGGACATCAGATAGTGATCCATCGAGACCGCATCCGCCGCAGCATCGAGGCCCCATGGGACGTCGAGCGACAAGGCGGGGCTGACGGCGCAGGGGATGCGATGGGGGAAGGGCCACCGCCCCTCCTCTCTGGAGTTCCGCCCTCGACACCGGAGAAACATCCACAAGGGGAAGTGAACCGGAGTGCGCTTCTTGCCCACTGGCAGGACCGAGTGGCGGAAGGGGATCCGCCGGGCGCCTCCGAGCTACTTCCTCCCCGAGAGCTTCGCCCAGGGAACGGAGGAACATCGACCCGTGGAGGTGAACCGGAGTGCACCTCCTGCCCCCTGGCAGGACCGAGTGGCGAGCAGGAGCCGCCAGGTGCTTCCGAACTACCTCCTCGCGGGGACCTTATGGGAATAGGGTCCCCCGGAGAAAGCAGACAGGCTGCTTTCCCAGGGCCACCGTTTGAGCGTCAGTATGCTCTTAGGCCCCGACCTCGAGTACACTACGAGGAACCCGAGGATGACTAAAATTAAGTGTGTCAGTGTTGGTGTCCCAATAAAGGGGACAAATAAAATCTATCAGTGATAGTGTCCCAATAAAGGGGACAAGTAAATGGAAAGTTTTTGTGAGTAAAGTGATAATACCCGACCCTAGTTAAGAAAGTTTGCATCGGAGTGCAAAATTAAAGGAGGGGAGGGATGTCGTAACCATGAAGTTGCAGGCAGAGATCTTTTATAAAATAAGTGAAGGAATGTTATTTTTAAGATTTCGTGGTGTACATCTCTGAACGCAGTGTGGTTTGGTTTTTAAACATTCATGAACGAATAAATCCGAAGTGTTTCAGATTGTTTAAAGTTGTTCTATCTTAGTTCGGATTATCAGAGAAGTAATAAAGCCAAACCACGTGGGGACAGAGGTTTATCACCGAGACCCGACCCCAGCGAGAAGGGTAATCCAACGGATTTGGATGTACGTGCAAATGCGTGGTTCCTCTTTCGCTGGGTCGAAAATTTTAATATCTTTCGCATGATGGTGTGACTTTTGTAAGGCAGATTCGAAGACGCTGCTAAAGTTGAACCACGAGGGGGTCATAAACTTAGACTTCGAATCTGTTAACGGTATTTAAATGTATTTTTGGGAAGAAGGAGGGGTTTATACTCGGAAATCAGGTCCCGCTCCAATCAGGGGGCCCAGGATCCTGGGAAACGTAGTAAAGACGCCTTCTTTCCCTCTTGTATGGGTAATAGCCTTCTGGGGGGACGATCTTAGGAAACAAAGGGTTTGATAGGCTTTCAGAACATTGGAAGGCGGGGTCCTTCAAAATTGTAAAGTAAATTCGAAAATTGAAAAGTTAGTTGTTGTAGTCGTTCCTCCTTGAAGTTAACTGTGGTTAAACAAACCCCCTGTAGACTTGTGGCGTAATAAACTTTAAAACGGAAAGTATACCATGTCATTAGCTTACGCGGAAATCGACGCGTAAAGAAAAAAAAAAGGTTATTGTTACGACCTAACCGATAATTTGATTGTATCTTAATTAATGTTAACCAACGGACCAAGAGTTTTGTGAACTTTCCATTAATTTAATTTGGCTCCAAGTAAATGCTAAACGGGGTACGTCTGGCCCCTAGTTCCTGAATCCGTCAATTTGGGTTCAGAAGAAAGTCCCGTTAGTTGATACTGTAGTTGCAAATTTTGGCGGGCCGTAAATCTACGGTCCGTACGCAACACAAGTGGGAGGGATTTTTTCTCCTGCAGTAGTAAGTAAACTAATTCTTTGAATATCTGGGTCGAATTCCGACCACTTCATTTCTTGTTATTTATTTTTGTTGCACTAAAATATAAAGCCCCTCGATATATAAATTATTGAATTCATATAACTGTGACTTTGTCTTTGACGTTAAGATTGGATTGTATTGTATGGAAATTTATAGATTTACTTCAGAATAAATTATTGAATTCATATAACTGTGACCTTTGTCTTTGACGTTAAGATTGGATTGTATTGTATGGAAATTATAGATTTACTTCAGAATAAATTATTGAATTCATATAACTGTGACCTTTGTCTTTGACGTTAAGATTGGATTGTATTGTATGGAAATTTATAGATTTACTTCAGAATAAATTATTGAATTCATATAACTGTGACCTTTGTCTTTGACGTTAAGATTGGATTGTATTGTGTGGAAATTTATAGATTTACTTCAAAATAAACTATTAAATGCATGTACTGTGTCGAGTAACATTTAATAAAATTTATAAGAGGGCGTGTGTTGTTTTAAATACCTTGTGA
This sequence comes from Bathynomus jamesi, assembly GCA_023014485.1. Taxonomy (NCBI): domain Eukaryota; kingdom Metazoa; phylum Arthropoda; class Malacostraca; order Isopoda; family Cirolanidae; genus Bathynomus; species Bathynomus jamesi. Next base: position 700,953 of record JAJOZX010001864.1, read on the forward strand.
TAGACCCCTCTTGTTAGCTGGGGAAAATTAACGTTCAAAGTAGGCTTGTGGAAAGCCGAAGGAACCTAGCCTATCAATTTAAAGGGCCATCCGTTTTGGGTAGGCCGAATCATCCTGGACGAAAATAAGAGATAAAATCACCGGGTACGCCCAACTTAAAGGGTGCCCGTGAAGTGAATTAACGTAATAGAATGGGTGTCCAGTACCATAAATAAATACGGGTTGGGCACTACATCAGCGATCTTGCGTATAAGGTCACAACTCCTTACAAATGAGTATTGCTGCAAAGATTTCACTGTGACTGAAAAAATGTTCAGCCTTTTTAACAGTAAAATGTATGAGCAAACCCCTAACGATACTACGATCAAACCAAGCGTAACTGCTGCAGGTATGTAATATTAAATCATTTTTCTTGTTTTTATTCATTAAACTATCTCGTGTATAGCCACATAAAGGTTTGTCCGTTTTTTATGTTAAATATGCCTTGAATGTCCGTTTTTTTAAATGTTCTGACCGTTTTTACAAAAAATAATCTGGCAACCCTGGGCACATGTCCGTGTGGTTGTGTAGTTATCTCTAATTGCATAGGTGCATTATTTTGTCTGTGTAGTATATTTCAGTGAGTTTGTATTAAATATTTCATCTTTTTATTTCAGTTAGTTGCAATGCCGAAAAGAAGCTGTAAATTTAACGATGAATTACAGAAGGATTACACGTTCTTGAAAAAAGTTTGTGGCCAAGCTGATAGGGTTAAATGCACACAATGTTTGTCTGAATTCCCAGTTTCTCATGGTGGGCATGCTGACATAAAAGAACATTTGAAATGTGCCAAACATAAAACTAGCTTGACAGCAGCCACTAGTTCTTCAACACTTCTATCATTCTTTAAAAGCACTGAAGCAGTTGACAAAGATTTGTTAATAGCCACCACAGAAGCAACTTTTGCATTTCATACTGTTGTTCACGATCTAAGCTTCAAAACAGCTGATTGTTCTTCTAAATTAATCTCTAAGTTCTTTGAACCAAAGTTTGGTCTTGCCAGAACGAAGTGTGAGGCTATCATTCTAAATGCGATTACACCAATGACAATCGACAAACTTCATGAAGATTTAAGTATGTCAAATTTTGTGAGCATAACAATTGATGCTTCCAACAGAAAAGAAGTAAAAATTATACCTTTTGTTGTGCGATATTTTTTCCAGAACAAGGAATAAAAGTAAAACTTTTAGACTTTCAGTCAGTTCCTGGTGAAACATCGGAAATATTGACAAACTATTGTTATCAGTTATTAAAAGACATGATTATCCAAAAAAGTTGTTGGTTTTTGTGGTGATAACTGCAACACAAATTTTGGAGGCATAAAAAGAAAAGGCGAAAACAATGTTTACAGTCGATTAAAGAGGAAAATGGGAAGAAATATTGTGGGTATTGGTTGTGGTGCCCATATTGTCCACAACTGTCTCCAAACTGCAGTTGATGTCCTACCTATTGAAGTAGAAGCTCGTGTAGTCAAAATTTATAAGTATTTTCACATATACACTGTGCGTGTTACTCAGCTGAAAGAATTCTGCGAGTTTGCAGACGTTGAGTACAAAAAGGTTCTGCAACATGGAAATACCAGATTTCTTTCACTGCTACCAGCTATTGAGAGGATCCTCCAAATTTATGAAGGGCTAAAGTCTTACTTTGTTCTCAAGAACACTGCCCAGTGATGATAAAAAGTTCTTTGACAATAAATGTGAAGAAATGTATATGTGGTTTGTTCATGGACAACTACGTTTGTTTAACCAAATAATCTTGCCTATGGAAAAAACAAAAGCAAGTGCAACTGACATTGCTATCGAACTTAAAAAATTGAAAACAAATCCTGAAGAAAGCCGGGATAATAACTTTATACCACAAGGTGCAAAAAAACTGTTCAAGGCATTAGAGGATAGTGGTGACTTACATGCTGATTTGATTGTAGATGAATTTACAAAATTTTATGATCGATGTCTATCTTACATTGAGATGTGGGAAAATAGTTTTGGAAGAGGAGAATACTTTGTCTGGATAAACAACAGTGATATTAAATGGCCCAAAATGGAAACATCAGCTATAAAAATTAATGAAACGCTTGGAAATGCCGCAATAAACGTAGATGAACTGTTTGATGAAGTAGTGATTGCCAAGACATTTTGGTCTTCAAACCACGATATTTAGAAAATAAAGAATATAAATTGTGAAGAAAAATGGGTTCAACTTTTTAATCATTTTAAAGACCAGAACAATTCTGTGCATAACCACCTCAGCCGTGTTATGGAGTATGTTTTCTGTCTACCAGGCACTTCTGCTCCTGTTGAAAGGGTATTTTCAGTGATGAACAATGTATGGTCTCAGGAAAGAGGTCGAATGACCGAATCAACAGTAAAAGGACTAATGTACTGTAAACTAAACATTGATTTAAGTTGCAGCGAGTTTTATGAAAAAATAAAAAATAACACCATTTCTAAGAAAGGTTCAGCTAGTGAAAAATACAACTGGTTCTCCAAAGAGTGATTCCATGCAGGTAATTGGTATATTTAAGCCTTTATTTGTTTGTACTAAAGTAAATATACTTTATAACTTCGTGTATGTGGTGTATCACATGTTTTCCTAAAAATGTCCTGGTTTGAGGCAAAGAAATTATGGTAAGCCTATGTCTAACCAACTTGATTGAATTTTATGATGGAGTCCTATTGCATTTGGACAATAAAGAGCCAGTAGATATAGTATACTTAGATTTTGCAAAGGCATTTAATACTGTTCCTCATGCAAGATTGTTGGTAAAAGTTAGAGCCCATGGTATAAGAGGTCATATAGCTGACTGGATAGAAGAATGGCTGAGAAACAGAAAACAGAGAGTTCATCTAAATAGAAATAAGTCTACTTGGAGACCTGTATTGAGCGGAGTCCCACAGGGGTCTGTGCTGGACCTCTGCTTTTGTTGTCTATATAAATGATCTAGAGAAAGGCCTATCATGTAAAACCTAAAAATTTGCTGATAATACAAAATTAGGCCATAATGTTAAGTCAGTAGCAGGAGCAATGACAATACAAAAGACTTAGATTAACAGCCTGGGCAGATAAGTGGGAGATGAGATTTAATGTTGATAAGTGCAAGGTTATGCATATTGGGCCAAAAAATCCAGAATTTGAATACTATATGAATGGAATTTGGATTAAATATGATAAAGAGAAAGACTTGGGTGTCACTGTGACTAATGAACTTAAACCCTCAAATCACTGTATTTATTCCTTCAATCCAAAGAAACTTCAAGAACTTAGTGGGAGTTTGGAACCAAAACTAGGATAAAAAACTGTTGAAAATTAACTACCTATATAAACTTAGGTAGGTACTACAGATTATTAGCATTAAGAATTATTGCACCATGTGTAAATTGCAATGTATTAATTACCTAACAGCTTACATGAATTGTAAAATTAGTCTTTTAAGTGAAAGTAGCCATTTTGAAATCTGTAAATACCTATTTTATATGCAAATACACATATTTCTTTTCATATATTGATAGAACAAGGTTGAAACTAATTTTTTGTATATATGGAAATTTTAAAAAATCTATAATTTAAGGGGGAGGGGGCAGGACCCCCTTCAAATGGAATAAAGTGTCATAACTTTTTTTCTGTTAATTTTAGCCATTTTTTGTACTTTTATAATTTGTTATGTGTGCAATTCCCTTTTATAAACACTTTACATCACTGTTCTATGTCAATTAGGGACTGAGTTATGGTGGTTTGATATTACAGTCCCCCCCCCCAAAGGGGGGAGCATAACTTCGAACCATAACTCCGATTGAGCTGATATTTGAAATTTGGTACTTACTAACATAGACCATTCTATAAACCAAATTTAAGCAAAATCTATGAGGGTGTGGTTTTGACCACTGCATGATTTGTCATGGACTGCCCTAAATAGTTTGATTAGGAAGAGTAAAAGGCATAGTGAAATAAATCTAGCTAGAAATAGCAATAAAGATCCAAAGAAATACGGGACATTATATATAATCGGGACACCTGGTAACCTATTAGATCGACCCCCAATTCAACTTGAGACGTCAGAGCTAGTATCGAACCAGAAACCTCCACGTTCTGAATACAATTCCAAACCAATCGCTTCACGAGAGGTCTTCTAATGCTCTAATCCTAATACTAGGATTAGATCATGTTCAGTTACTGTATAATGTGTATATACTCGACAGAATTAATATTTTCCTCCTCTGTTTCAGGAATGCTAGACTTCGCCATATTCCCGTGGTTTGAGAGATTCCCTGTTTTGCAGAAGGTGTTCCCCGACTTTGTCACTCTTACGAAGGAAAGATTCCCCAAACTGGTGAGTGTGTATAGGATCCTTAATCCTTAAATGTTTTTAAGTGTGTAGTGAAAAAGTATCCCTCGCTTCCGGTCTGTAAGGGTTATACGTCGTAGTCATGTTGCTACACCGTTTTGAATACGCTCAGCGAAGTTAAGCGACGTTATTTTGGGTCAAGGTAGTAGTTGGATGGGTGACTCCTTTCCGTTTAGATGATGTAGAGACCCGTTTTGGTTTCACGTTAAGCTGTTGGTCCCTTCAGTTTTATAACGGAGAATCTTACAGTTAACAACTTTGAACCTAATTAATGGATAAGGGTTTGAGATTTGGTTGATATTCTTTAAATTATAACAATTAATGGTGTTCCAAGTGTTCTTAAACCCATGTTTGAAAATTACTTTGTACTAGATCTTTCACTGACATTATAACGATACAAGTATGACTGAGGATGGATGTAAAATTTATTAGTACCGGAAGCCTAAATACAGTGTATCATATATATATATATATATATAATATATATATATATAATTTATATATATATATACACACACACACAGGGTGTTTCATAACATGTGGAACGCACTTTCAGGATGGATTCAGGACCTGAAAACAATGAAAAAAGTTTCTATAAACATATGCCCGAAGTCGCTTTGTTTCCGAGTTACAACCCGTTATGTGTTCCAGCAAGTATCCGTCTTACCTTTAAATGAAGTGCTCAAAATGACCGCCTTGCGCTTGAATACACGCCTGAACACGCTTCGTCATAGACTGCCTGACTCGTTCAAACATTTCAGGTATTGCTCAGATTTTCTGGCATCCTTGTTCTACACGTTGGATTTCAGATGACCCCACAGGTTAAAATCGAGTGGATTCAGGTCCGGGGAGCGAGCAGGCCACGCAATGGGTCCTCCACGGCCTATCCATTTATACGGGAAATGGTCATCCAAATAGTTTCTGGCTACTCGACTAAAATGAGGCGGAGCGCCGTCATGTCAAAACCACATATGACGTCGGACACTAAGAGGAACTTCGTCTAGTAAATCGCTTAGATCATTCCTTAAAAAATTGGAATAGGACTCTCCTGTTAATCTTCCAAGCAAAACAAAAGGACCGATTAAGTTGTCGGCAATAAGATGTGCCCATACATTGATACTAAATTGTTGTTGGTGCCTTGACTGGATGATGGCATGCGGATTCTCTTCGGCCCAGTGATGAGTGTTGTGAAAATGATCACGCCATTTCTTGTGAAGGCAGCCTCATCAGAAAACAAGACGGAGGATAGAAAAAGAGGATCGCGAGCACACTGTTGAAGGAACCAAGTACAAAAAGCCTCTCGTGGTGGGAAATCAGCTTCAGTAAGGCCTTGTACTCCCTGAATGTGATATGGGTAAAGCTGTTGTTCCCGTAAAATTCTCCACACAGTTGTGTATCTTACACCCTCTGCTACTGCTATTCTTCGGGTGCTGACACCAGGATGTTCCTCCACGCGATTCAGGACCCGCTCCTTCAACTCAACAGTTCTGTCGCTGATTGGTTTATCACCATCTGAAACTCGCTTGTTGAATGATCCTGTATCACCAAGACGCTCGTCTATTCTCTGAAAGGTCTTCTTATTTGGCAGACAGCGATTCGGAAACCTTTCCGCATACAGACGTCTTGCTGCGGCCGCATTACACTCGGCAAGTCCATACTTGAGATGCATGTCTGCCATTTCTCTGTTTGAATAAGTCTCCATTCTCACTTCAAATGCACACTATCATTGAATAGCACAAAATCTTTTAAGGTTTTTTTTTGCACTGGACTGCACTTATTCACGGTAAGAAGTTACGAATACGAACAGTGAAACACCGCGATGCACCTCTGACTGACTGATGGCTCTACACTCAACGATATTGAAACATGTCATAGAGTGTACGAAACATTACAATCGGCAAGGCCATACATAAGTCTCGTACACACTCTCAAACATTGTCGGCAAGCAGTGTTTGTAAACAGTTTGCGGAAAGAATTGCTGGAACACAAAACGGGCTGTAACTCGGAAACAAAGCGATTTCGGGGATATATTTATATAAACTTTTTTCATTGTTTTCAGGTCCTGAATCCATCCTGAAAAATAAAGTATCCAAATTACACTTTGCTCTCTGCCCCGAGAACGGTTAACAATAAAACCAGTAAACCAAGGAACCCCAGAGACAATCCCGTTCCTAAAGTCCGAACCAAACGAGACCCTCCAACTAGGACACAAGCCTCGGAGACCCCTCCAAAACTATTGTTACAATAACTAATGTTACTGTTGCTGTTACTATTACTACGAGTACTAATACTAGTAGTATAGTAACATGAATGTTTAATTTTATTTCAGTCTGTTTATGTAGAGGGTATGTTCGCCAACGAAGATGTCAGGTCGACTGCGGCTAACTTTGATGATCATGTGAAGTTCTTTGAAAAGCGCTATGCGGGAATAATTGATTACAACATCGGATGCCAAGTTTAAAATCGTTAATTGGCCGAATAACTTTAAAAGATTTAGGAATGTAGGTTTTTATATATATATATATATATATATATATATATATATATATATATATATATATATATATATATATATGGTGTCCCATAAGTCCGGCATCATAGGAAAAATAATTAAAAAAGGCAAAACAAAAGCTTTTATTTACAGAACGTGCTCAATATGTCCACCATTGTTTTCAATGCACAAATTCAGACGTGATACCCAGTCAGCAAGCACACAGTGAATGATGTCAAGAGTAATGGTGTTACATGCTCCAATAATGCGCTGCCGCAAATGTTCAACACTCCTAATTTTCTCTGCGTATATCAGCGCTTTCAAGTGGCCCCAGATATAAAAATCTAGTAGCGTGAGATCCGGGCTTCTAGCTGACCATTCCACAGGCCCTCGACGTCCTATCCAATGACCAGGGAATTGTTGGTACAGGTATTCCCTTACTTGGGTGATGTAATGTGCAGGAGCGCTGTCTTGCTGGAACCATGTTGGGAAATTTCCTTCTTCGTTCAAGACACTGGGAAATGCTTCTTCCTTGAGCATACGTAGGTAGGTGCCTCCAGTGACATGTTCATTGAAAAAGAGGGGGCCTATGATGCGATCCTTCCAAATGCCACACCATACCATCACCCGAGATGCACCTTGTTCCTTTGAAGAGGTATACCAGTGAGGGTTGTTTTGAGACCAGTAGCGGGTGTTCTGTCGATTTACCTCACCATTTCCATAAAAACAGCCTCGTCACTGAACAGAATGGTGGACGGGAAATTGGCATCCCGAGCATTTGAATTATGGTTTGTAGAAATAGAAAAATATGAATTTCTCTTATGATGCCGGACTGATGGACACCCTATATATATATATATATATATATATATATATATATATATATAGTGGCCTATGTGTCGGCTCACTATAATAAATAAATAAATAAAAATGGTTGAGGTCATCAATTTGCCTACCAAACCAAATACACAATATTTAATAAAGGAATAAAGGAGATAGAAATGACTTTGTGGTGTTTGTTTAATTAGAAAGAGAAAATAATTATATGTTTACAATGACTAACAATTGTTTATAAGGAATTTGTGCAATATTAAATGAAATTATTTCTTATCAATATAGAATGGTTTTGTATAGTATGAGAGTTCAACGCTGCGTTAATGATTAGCAACAATAGTTAAAGTAATGTGATATACGGTACTGTATACTACTATGGAAAACTGATGAGTGGGTAGTTGGGAGGTAACGAAAATGGTTCACTGAGTAGGTAGGTAGTTAATCTAACAATTATTAAATTCCTTTTATGTCAATAACTGGGTGGATGAAACCAATTGGTTGCTCACCAGAGTTATTCTCCACACTAGTATTTATATACTGTGTGGGAGGAGCGTGCTCGGTAATAGATACATTACCGCTCAACCAACCCAGGAAAAAACCAAGACAACGCTGGTGAAAAAAGCCCCGCGAAGAGGAGAACAAAGGAGAGAACGAAAACGAGGAACGGGGCGAGAGGACGTACCAGCAAGTGCGCTCTCGACAATTACACAACCGGAGAAGGGAGACACTCCAATAACAAACAGTAAGTGACTAATTGAGTTTTTACCCCAGTAAGTTAATCACATTAAACTAAGCTGGGTCAGACAACTTAGGCCTACATTGTGGCCTAAGACCCAGCATCAACTCATAGCTTAACAAAGGTGAAGGTAGATTGCCCTAACCTAATCTTGGTGAGGAATCCTACTGTGGACCTCAATTTATCTGCCCGCTCTGGACCATTTCCGGAACTCTAGGCTGACCCCTCTAGGCTAGACTTGATCTACTCTATAGTTAAACTGGAGAAATAAGGGGTGGGTTAATTGTGGACCAATTCATACAGAGCATTTTTCGCATTGGTGGTCCGTGTGTGGGGAATTTACAAACCTTAACCTTACTTAACAAAAATTGCAGAATTAGGCTAAATGGTCTAGCCTAAGCCTAAGCCTAACCTAATCAAGCCTAATTAGGTCTACAACCTAGGGCCTAACTAGGAAACATTTACATTTAAGGAGTCTCATTCTCTTATAAGCTTAGACCTGAGTGACACACAAGTACTTGGGGGGGATTAAACCAAATTTGAACTTGACTGTTTTGTCTGTGCTCTCTCTTCTCTGGTAATTTCTTCTTGTCCTCTATTTCATTACGATCCCCAGTTAAACAATTTTGACTTAGACATGGACAGTGCGGAATTGAAAAAGTTAAAAAAGAAAAGGGGGGCAAAGTTGGGAGCTGTTACTGTTATTTTATTTATTTGTCGGGTTCGAAATCCCAGCTGAGCCGTGAACGGCCAAATTCTAAAGGGCAAGTTCTACCTAAAGCCCAAGTTAAGCTAAATTAAAACTTACGGATTTGAGATCCTATTAGGTCCTACCTCAGGGTAACCTCAGGGTTGCTGACTCGATGCGGGCCTACCTTAGACCTTAAATTACATGAACTTAAAAGGTAAACAAAAGGGTACTATTTGTGGTCTTCTTTCTGAACCTTGCAACAACAACGCAACCTGGACTATTGCACGATGCAACAATCATGTATCTAAACAACCAAACTGAATTGCAAGAGAGCTCTCTATCAAACCACACCTTTACGTACGACCTTCCACAAACGAGTAGAAAAGACGCGCAGCGTCTCAAAATGATGCCAACAGTGTGACCAAACAATGATGCCACAAGAGCTCAAAATGCTAGCTCTAAATTAATTTAATTTTCACTAACCTTACAATTATGAGATAGATAGATATACACACCTTAACTTAATATATATACAAGCAATGCTGCATCAATCAGCTTAGTCATCGTATCGCCTTGGGACAACAATGGTTCTTCCTCTTCTAGATTTTCTAACACTCCCCACCGAAGAGGCATTGTTGTCATTACCTTCTGCAAGGTTAGCCAAGCCTTCTTCATGAGGCTGTAACTCAAATGTTTCATCTTGACTATCTGTGTTTTTGCTGATTTCTAAAGCATAGAGTTTTTGTATAGGTCTCTTTAACTTTCCTCCTGAAGTCTTTACCAGTGCAGACCTAACTAAATTGTCTTTGCCAACAAACAACTCTTCAATTATGCCAAGCTTCCAGCATTGCCTTGGTCTTTCATCCCCAATCATTACCACTTCTCCCACCTTGATACAATTTGCATTGGAGCCCTTTAGCTTGCCTGATGGGTAATAATTGAGTTCTGGCAAGTATTCCATCTGCCACCTCTTCCATAACTGATCTTGTAGCTCTTCAAGGTACCTGAACCGTCTGGTTAACTCTCCTTGAGTGCTCTGGATGGGCTGCAAGTCTTCTGGCACACTGGGGTTTGATGTTAATCGTTTACCACAAAGAAAATGATTTGGTGTCAATGGCTCTGCATCCTGCCTACTGTTGTAAACAAAAGTGATAGGCCTACTGTTCACCATTGCTTCTACTTCACATAAAACAGTAGAGAATTCTTCTTTGCTCAGATGAGCATTAGCTAAAAGTTTCTTTAATGGACACTTTACACTTCTCACTAGCCTTTCCCAAAATCCTCCCCACCATGGTGCTCTCTCAACAATAAACTCCCACTGTACCCCTTGGTGTGAAAAGTAGGATTGGAATCCTTCCTCTTTTAGCAAGGACCAAATTTCTTGGAGTTCCTTTGCAGCCTTTTTGAAGGTTTTTGCATTATCCGATATGATTTTATTTGGGAAACCCCTTCTGTTCACAAACCTTTTAAAGGCCAAAAGAAATACATCACTACTTAAGTTGCTTACCAACTCCAAATGGATTGCTCTGGTGGTAGCACAGGTGAAAAGACATATATAACCTTTGTTAGACTCCCCTCGCTCATACACATAGACTGGCCCTGCAAAGTCTACTCCCACTACATCAAATGGGGCAGTATAGACACACCGTTCTCTTGGAAGTGGAGCCACCTTTTCATAATAAGGCTTTGCACTCCAACGCTTGCAAACCACACATTTATGCAAGACCTTTTTCACTACTTGTCTAATTTTGAGAATCCAAAATTGTTGTCTAATCTCTATTATCACTTCTCTAACTCCAGCATGTAACAGCTTATGATGAGTATCCAGGATCAAAAGGTCCACAAAGTGCCCCCCAGAAGGTAGCAAAATTGGATGTCTTTTCTCCTCTGGAAGCCCAGAAAACTGTAGTCTACCTCCTACTCTCAATAAATCCTGATCCAAAAACACATCCAAACCCTTGAGCGCAGAATGTGTTGGTAGAACCTGTAATGGATGGCTGGTGAGCAATTCTCTCTCTTCACCAAATTTTTTCTTCTGCATATATACCACCCAGTATTTCCTGGCTTGCTGAATCTCATTACTGTTCAGAATTCCTTCTCTTCTTGTTTCTCCCTTAATGTTGTTGGTAAATCTATATATCCATGCTGTCACTCTTAACAATCTTTTCAGACTGCTAATGTCCTCAAGCCTCAATATGGGGTCCTGCTGCATAACTTGACAACTGTTCACAGCGCATTTTCTCACCTCACTCACCCATGCTTCTTCAGCCTGGCATTCTCCTACAATAGGCTGATTAGAAGGCCAGTTTTCACTTCCAAGTTTTAGCCACTCTGGCCCATTCCACCACAAACTTGATTGTGAAAGATCTTTCACCGAAATTCCTCGTGTTGGTAAATCAGCGGGGTTTTGGATGCCTGGACAATGCTTCCATTGCTTGGGATCTGTGTGCGCTTGAATTTCCTCCACCCTATTGGCAACAAATGGTTTCCATTTCCTTGCCTGACTTCTTAACCAGTGCCAAACTATAGTGGAGTCTGTCCAATAATAGCTTGGAATTTCATAGAGGGCCAAAGACTTTCGCACTGTAATTGCAAGCCGACTAGCAATAACAGCACCCATCAATTCCAACCTTGGAACAGAAAGCCTTTTCAAAGGTGCTACTCTACCCTTTGCAGCAACCAACCTGCAACTTACTTCCTCTTGCAATGCGCCTCTTATATAAATACAAGTCGCATAGGCTTCCTCACTTGCATCACAAAAGATGTGCAGCTCCAAATTGTCTGGACTATTGTTCAACTCTCCAAAGTACCATCTTGGATTTCAATGTCTCCAAGATGTGCCAATTCTTTGAACCAATATTTCCACCTTACCACCATATGATCAGGTAACTCTTGGTCCCAACCAAGTCCAATTTCCCAGAGGCTCTGAAACCAAATTTTTGACTTTATCACAAATGGAGCCAGGAATCCAAGAGGATCAAAGACCTTCGAAGCCAAACTAAGAGCTGTACGTTTTGTCCACCTTGTCTCATTCTCGGCCAGCTCTACTAAAGATTTCCCATTGAAGGTAAAAAATCATCATCTTGCTGCCAAACGATGCCTAGCACCTTTGCGTCTATTGCCCACAACTCCTTAATACCAGAATCCTCAATACTTTCTGCTGCATCAGGTACTACAGAGGAATGACTCATAAACTCTTGTAATTGCGAATGATTGGTCTGCCATTTTCTGAGCTCCATGCCAGCCTCCCTCATTATAGCTCTAGCCTCCATGAATATCTGTTTAGCCATTTCTGTATTATCCACGGAACATAGCAAATCATCAACATAAAAATTTTTCCTTATGTGTTCAATAGTGTTAGGATAGACTTCAGAATATTTCTTAAAATGGTACTGCATAGTAGCTGCCAACAGAAATGGACTAGAGCTGAGGCCAAACAACACTGACTTCATTCTATATGCTTGAACCTTAGGTTCATTTTACAACAAGTCTTTCGTATCCACCCACAGATACCTTACTGCATCTCTGTCCTCTGGTTTTAACTTTATCCGCAAAAAAAGCTTGCTTCACATCTGCAGTCAATGCTACTCTACCAAACCTGAATCTCAGTAACAAGGAAAATAAATCTGCATTTAAATTTGACCCAGCATCCAAACAGTCATTCAAGGACACACCACCTTTGTCCTTGGCTGAGCCATCAAAAACTACCCTCAGTTTGGTGGTAGTTTTGTCTCGCCGTACCACTGCATGGTGTGGCAGATAATGTGCCTCCTGGCTCACCAGCTCACCTTGCACCCTTTCAGCATAGCCCTCCCTTACATAACTTAGGATGGCCTCATCGTATTCAATTAACAACTCCTCATTTTTTCTTAGCCTGTACAATGAAGTCTCCAACCTCCGATTAGCTAGCTGAAGGTTTGAACCGGGTTTGCAAGAATCCTTCCATGGTAGGCCAACTTCATAGCAACCATCTCTAAACCCAATCCCTTTTTCAAAGTGCTCTAAAACATCATTGTTCACTGTACTTGCCTGGTTGTCCTTTATACCAATAGATTCAAGTTCCCAAAATGCTTTCAAATGCCTTTCCAGACCATGGCTGTTCTCCTCAATCTTAACAAAGAGAGCCTTAACTTCCATTTCATTGCAATAACTACCATGTAGCATCCAGCCTAGCTTACTTTCAATAGCTACTGGGCCTTGAGATGTACGGACAATATTACCAGTGATGAAGTCCCAATAATAGTCAGCTCCAATCAAAAGACTAATATCTTCTGTTCCCTCAAACTTATTATTGCCCAAATTAATTCCTTTAACTTGCAATTCTTGGACACATGCCATATCTAAACAAGTAGTGACTGGAGCACAAAGTTCCTCAATCTCTACAGCTTGGACCTTGATAGTGGGACTTTGCAGTAACAACCCTTTAACCAGAACTTCTACCTTCTTAAATTTGGTTCGGTTTTGAACGGAACCCCCAAACCCAGAAATTCTTAAATTTTCCCTCTTAAGTTCTTTAAACTTCAATTTTCTGGAAATTCTGGTCTTAAAAAACTACACTGGCTACCACTATCAAACAACACTCTTACAGTAGCTTCTCCCTCATTCCCAATTAATAAGACTGCAGTTGTTTGCAATAATCCCCCTTTACTTTTACTCCCTTGCATAGCAGTGGCATGTGCCACTGATGTCTCTACTTCTGGGGTAGGCCTACTAAGAGTGTTTTCACACAATAATGGCTGATGCCTACCATGACATTTTTTGCGCAAAATTTTAAACTTACAAAACCTTGCTCTATGACCTTTCAAAAAACATTTAAAACATGCTGTGGACTTAGTTACCCTGTCCTTTCTCTCCTCAAAGGGTAAGGCCTCAGCCACCTCACATTTATATGACTTGTGGTTGCCTTCGCAAAATATACATTCCTTGATTCCCTTTAATTTATTCTCAGAGGAGGCATGTAGAGCTGACACTGTACCTGGGCTATTCCTTTTTGTGGAAACTTTGGTGCTGTGCCTGCCTTTGTCCTCTTGTTTACCATCCCACTGTGCAAACTCAACTCCCTCTCGTCTTGCTAATTCTGTGCCTAAAAGACTTAACATCTGCTGAAGGGGGATGTACACATGTTCTGCAGAGTGTCCCCTACTTAATTCAAGCAAAATTGAGCTAGGCAATTTAGACTCCAGTGTAGGAACCAACATTATACCATACTTTTCCATTCCTACACCCAAGTTGTCCAGAGACCTAGTTCTAATTTCAAATTCATCATATAACTGCCGTAACTCCTTGACACTATTAGGATTATTAACAGGAGGTATAGTTAAAAGTGCACGGAGGTGGCTTTTAATTAAGATCTCTGGCTTACCAAACCGTTCTTTAATATATCCCAAGCCACATTATAATTAGCCTCTGTTAATGCTAATCCTGCTATAGTCTTTGCTGCCTCCCCTTCCAAGAGGGACCGCAAATAATTAAACTTCTCCACGGCACTTAACACTTGACTAGAATGAACTGCTGATTGAAAAACTGTCTGCCCATCCTTGCCATTCCTGAATACTCCCAGAAATGTTTTGAGTACAAGCCTCGGTAATTGAACTACAGATCTGTTAACCTTAACTTCACAAGCATCATTTGTGAGTGTTGTGTTTCATTATTAGACCTGGTCTCTAACTGTACTGAGCTGCTAAACTCTTTTGCTCGGAGGCCTACGTTAGTCATATCATCAATAATCTCTTCAAAGTAAATTATATTTTCTATTTCATCCTCTTCTATAAGAGCCTCAATTTTAACATTTACCTCACTTAGAGCAACCTTTTTAGTTTCTAATATGGCAAGCTTCGCAGTCACTAAGCGTAAATCCTCTTGCTCTATGGCAGAATCTATAGTGGCAATGACCTTTGTAATTAGACCTTTGTAGGCACTTCTCCTTTTTATAAGTTTGTTCAATTCAGATGCACTCATCTTCAATGTAAACAACCCTTGGGCTCAATACCAAATGAGCTGAATTGGCAGAAATACTTAACCAAACTGATCAAACGCAAATTTTACTTTCAAATAAACTGAATTGCTGAGTGGGGTACTAACCAAACACCAGTATGGAATACCAAATTTTCCACCCCAGGACCTTAATTCAATAATGACCTAAAATTAACCAAACCAGAAAAAATATAGGCCAAAAAACGACCGACGACTGGCCAAGTTTCGCAATTGGGCGACCAAACTTTACCCTGGGACCTTAATTCAATAATAACACAAAATTAACCAAACCGGAAAAAAAGTAGGCCAAAAAACGACAGACGACTGGCCAAGTTTCGCAATTGGGCGACCAAACTTTTTACCCTGGGACCTTAACTCAATAATAACCCAAAATTAACCAAACCGGAAAAAAGTAGGCCAAAAAACGACAGACGACTGGCCAAGTTTCGCAATTGGGCGACCAAAACTTTTTACCCTGGGACCTTAACTCAATAATACTCAACCCGTCTAGGCCTAACTTGGGATACAATTTGCACAATCAGAACTTTGCCGAAAAATGGTCACTGACTCAGTCTTGGGGTAGAAATCCGGTTCTGAAGGACCATGTTATTTTATTTATTTGTCGGGTTCGAAATCCCAGCTGAGCCGTGAACGGCCAAATTCTAAAGGGCAAGTTCTACCTAAAGCCCAAGTTAAGCTAAATTAAAACTTACGGATTTGAGATCCTATTAGGTCCTACCTCAGGGTAACCTCAGGGTTGCTGACTCGATGCGGGCCTACCTTAGACCTTAAATTACATGAACTTAAAAGGTAACAAAAGGGTACTATTTGTGGTCTTCTTTCTGAACCTTGCAACAACAACGCAACCTGGACTATTGCACGATGCAACAATCATGTATCTAAACAACCAAACTGAATTGCAAGAGAGCTCTCTATCAAACCACACCTTTACGTACGACCTTCCACAAACGAGTAGAAAAGACGCGCAGCGTCTCAAAATGATGCCAACAGTGTGACCAAACAATGATGCCACAAGAGCTCAAAAATGCTAGCTCTAAATTAATTTAATTTTCACTAACCTTACAATTATGAGATAGATATATATACACACCTTAACTTAATATATATACAAGCAATGCTGCATCAATCAGCTTAGTCATCGTATCGCCTTGGGACAACAATGGTTCTTCCTCTTCTAGATTTTCTAACAGTTACAAAGGCTGTGAATACTTTTAACAATATTACACAACCAGGTAAGGAAAATATAGAGAGTGTAATTCTTAAATTGGAAACTAAAAAGAAGGAAATAATAGCCATTAATGAGAGTATTTCAGAGTTAGTTGAATCCGAAATGGCTGAAGAACAATTGATAGACCTTTACGCTGATGATGATGATCAGGTAATCTCAATTGAACAGCAAATAAGGAGACTACGGTCTCGTTTGACTGACTTAACACCAAAAAAACCTAATTCTGATTTTAATCAAAGTAGGGCTAACCTTCAACAAAATTTAAGTGGCATGCTAAATCCTGAGTCACAAGAATTGAGGGCTCAGTTACCCATTTTGCTAGTACCAACATTTGAAGGGGACACGGTACAATTCCCATCTTTCATTGACAAATTTGAGAATTTAATAGGTAATAAACCTTATATTTCAACTGTTGAAAAGTTTAGTTACTTAACTAGTTCCCTTAAAGGCCCAGCCTATAACCTGATAGCCTATTTACCAGCCGTAGGGAATTCATATGAAGTAGCTATTGATCTTTTAAAACGTAATTACATTAATAAAGATGAGATTGTATATGAATTATCTCAACAAATTTTTGAATTTGCACCCATAAAAGATAACCATAGTGATATGGAAATTTTTTATACAAAATTAGAAGCTATTATAGGACAACTGGTTAGCAATGAGATAGATATTAAAGCTTCATCTTGGATTATACAAGGCATAGTACTTAGGTGCCTTCCTTCGAGGGTTAAAGATATTTTAATTCTAAAGACGGGAGAAAATTATCCTAATCTGGAACAAATAAGAAAACACTTCCCCAATATCCTAACTAATTACAAATTGAGAGATTTTCCAACACATAAGACCCAGACTATGGATAAACCAAAGACTGTTCCCAGAGACCAACTAGCTACAGCCAAAACAGACAAAACTTGATACTGTAGAATCAACTGTGACCAACTATAATACACGAACACCTACATTACAGAACTTTAATGTAACTGCTGCCTCAACTTACACACCACATTGCAAATTTTGTGCAAGTAATGAACACAGTAGTACTGGGTGTGACAAATATTCAGACTTTAACCAAAGGGCTAAAAGATGTGAACAGTTGAACCTGTGTAAAAAGTGTACTGGCCAGGGACATTATAAGAAAGACTGTAAATCTAGGTTAAGATTCAAGTGTAAGTTTTGTAAAAGTTTACGACATGTCTCATCAATGTGTGATTCACCAAAGTGTCCAAACAATAGTACTCAAACTCAAAAGATACCTCCCCCAAACAAAGGTAACAAAGAAAATGCCACTTTCATGGACATTCTGCTTGTTCAAAACAATGTAACAAGAAACACTGAGATTCTTTTACCAACTATTACTTTGGACTTAGTGAATAGTGAGGGTAGTACCACTCCAGTGAGATGTCTTATAGACTGTTGTTCTCAACAAACATTTGTTTCAAAAAATGTAGTTAATAAATTGGGTTTGACACCAAACCCGAATGAACAAAACCTCAATATTGCATCCTTTGTTAAGGATAACTCGGACAAAATAGCTATAAGACGATTGACCTGGAACTACATTTAGAAAGTAAATTCAAGAAAATTGAAGCAGTTATTATTTCTAAAGTAGGACAAAACAAACTGGTTATACCCAAACTAGAACAAAACCATAAATCATTTGGGAAAACACTACAAAATAGCTGATAGACATATCACTAACAACACAGTAGCTAACATTGAAATGCTAATAGGGGCAGATTATATTAATCTTATTCATAAGGGCATAGTAGAGATAGGTAATGGTAGCTATTCAGACTCCATCAGGATAGCCCCTTTGGGTGACCTATCAGAATACAACCTAGACCTAAACCAAAACAGTTCATGACCAACAAATACTATGTGCCTCAACTCAGTCCTACATAACACCTGTAAGAATAGCAACACTTTGAATAATATTATCTCAACTGAGAACATTAATTCATCATTATCAAATGAAACTTTGGATGAGGCAATTCAAACTTTATGGTTGCTAGAATCTGTGGGTATACATGACACAAATCAAACTCAGAAGATCAGTTAATGGTAGAAAGATTTGAAGACACCATCAGTGCAAAGACAATAGTTATTTTATTGAGTTACCTTGGAAATAAATTGTCCAACTTTAAGAGACAATCTCAAAGTAGCTAAAGGACATTTATATAAAGTAATGAAAAACTCCAACAAGATAATAATGTAAAAATATATAATGATGTCTTCAAAGAACAGCTACAGAAAGGCTTCATTGAAGAAGTAACAAATAACCCTTTTAAAAAAGATGGTTGTCATTATTTAACCCACAGGGGGGTTTATCGACAAGATGCCCCAACAACAAAACTCAGAGTAGTATATAACTGTAGCCTCAAAGACAGTGATAAACACAGTTTGAATGATTGCTTGATTGAGGGTCCTAATCTCATTTCTGACCTTGTGAAGATCTTACTGAGGTTCAGGTTAGACAAATATGCCGTACAAAGTGACATTTCAAAGGCATTTTTGAGAATAAATCTTAAAAATGAATATGATAAGAACCAACTTAGGTTCTTATGGTTCAAGGATCCATTTGATTTGAATAAGGGTTCATAACCTATAGATTTAATGTTGTGTTGTTTGGAGCCAATTGCTCACCTAGCCTATTAGCATTGACAATTGGACATCATTTGAACCAGTTTAATAACTCTTTAACATTGAACTTCCTTAAGGAACATTTTTACGTAGACAATCTAATAGGCTCAACAGCAACAAAATCTGAATTATCTGAAGTCTATGAACACTCTCAAACATTATGCAACAAGGTAACTTTGAACTTAGAGAGTGGATTTCAAATGATGAGGATTTAAACAAAAAGATTTTAAAGGATAATAATGGTCTTACTGAGCCATCAGACAGAGTTAAAACTTTAGGTATGAACTGGTATTTGGATGCAACTTCTAACAGTCATGATTCAATCTGTACTAAAGGTTTTAAACTTGATGAGGAAGCAAATACTAAAAGACAAATATTATCAGAGGCTTCCAAAATTTTTGATCCTATGGGTCTATTCCTGCCTTCAACAATAAAATCAAAGATTCTCCTCCAAGAAATTTGGAGGACAAATGTTGGGTGGGATGATCCAATAACAAATGAAAATCAAAATCTTGGAAGAAGTTAGCTACTGATTTAACAAAAGTGCAGAACATTAAAATTCAAAGGTGCTGTGGGTTTAGGGATAAGCCCCAGAGACTTCATGTGTTTGCTGATGCAAGCACACAAGCTTATGGGTGCTGTGCGTATCTTGTAAGCCCTACAGAAAGTCATCTAATTTATGCAAAAGGGAAAGTTGCACCTCTAAACCTACCCGAACCATACCTCAATTGGAACTATTGGCTGCTACATTAGCCATTAAAACCATTTCATTGCTTAAGGATGCTTACCATGATGTGTACTTAACTCATATCCACATCTGGCTTGACAGTCAGATTTGTCTTGCCGATACGGAATGATAGCATTAATAGTAAGAATATCTTTGTAAGAAATAGGCTAAAAGAAATAGCTGACGCTAATAAAAGCCTACAAGTAAACTTTCACTATGTTCCAACTAAACAAAATCCAGCAGACTTTCTGACCAGAGGTTTATCCTACAAGTTGTTGAAGTCAAACAAAACTTGGTTTATGGGACCTAAGTGGCTCTGTAATACAGACCAATGGCCTGTGGAACAAGTTAACTTGACATTAAATTTAATCTTTTCAAATGAAAAGGTTGAACCAATCACTAATTATGAACAGTATTCTGATTTCAACAAACTTGTCAGGGTTACAGCCTACTGTTTGAGGTTTGCTCACAACTGTTTACTACAATTAACAAACAGCTAAATAAAAATAATCATAATTATACAGAAGTTGCAACCAAATACTGGATAGGCCAAGCAAACAAAAAGAGTACAATAAAGAGTTAGAATTCTTAACTAATGGGAAACAACAAAAGAACCTGTACCATCAGTAGTTGTGGATCTAAACTGTTCAGAGATGAGGAAGGCCTTCTAAGGCGTAAAGGGAGATTAGACAAATCAAAACTGTCATACAAAAGCAAACATCCAATCCTTTTACCTAGATTTAGCTTTGACAACATTAACATCAGAAAAACACACAATGATATATATCATATGGGGGTACCACAGACACTAACTACATTAAGAAAAACTTATTGGATACCCAAGGGAAGGATCACTGTTAAAACAGTCCTGAGTGAGTGTGTCACATGTAGGCGTATTCACGCTAGGCCCTATAGGAAACCAAATCCTCCTGCTTTGCCAGAGGAGAGAGTTACTCTCAACAGACCCTTTGAGACTGTAGGCATTGACTATACAGGAGCATTGACTGTAGGGGTGGGTGACACTGAACAAAAAATGTACATTGTACTGTTTACATGTGCTGCCTCACGAGCTGTTTATCTGGATGTTGTGGAGGACCTTACAGCAGAATCTTTAGTTGCTGTCTTTAAGAGATTCTGTGCACGACTTCAGTACCCAAGACAGTTTGGACTGACAATGCTACATATTTCAAGGCTGGTGAACAAGTCATCCACGACTTGTTAAGCAATGAAATCACACAATTATATATACAAAATTCAAACATAAAGTGGAAGTATATTCCGGTTGCCTCTCCTTGGTATGGTTCTATCTGGGAGAGGAATATACAAACAGTAAAGAATTGCTTGAAGAAAGCAATTGGCAAAAAACAGATACACTTATTTGGGTTACTCACTCTCCTGGCTGAGATTGAGAACATCATAAACAATAGACCACTCACTTATGTGAGTGACAACATTAATGACCCGGAACCATTAACTCCAAATCATTTGATTCGGGGAGAACAAGTTAGTCTCCTGCCGGACTACAATATAGACTCTTCAGAAGACCCAAACTGGACTCAACGACATAATGAACTCCAGACTAAGTTACAACATTTAACTAGAGTTAAAGCTCATTTCATTAAACAGTGGAAAACTGAGTACTGATGGGTCTAAGAGAGAGACATAAACAAATGACTAAGAAGGATTGGTCTGACACAATTAAGGTAGGGGACCTTGTCTCATACATGACAGTACTCCAAGACAATACTGGCCTCTGGCTAGAGTTTCAGAACTCAGACCAGGGGCAGACGGGGTAAAAGAGTGGTCAAATTAAGGACTTCAACGGGTGACACAACAAGAGACATTTCTCTTTTGTACCCTTTAGAGTCTGGACCCAAAACAATGGACTTTGGAGAACCTTCTCCACTGACAGTAACAACTGGAGACACTGAACTTCCAGTAACTATTCCTTTGACAGTAGGAGTGGTAACGCATCCTACTACAACATTGACAGACACAAGACCTCAGCGACAAACAGCATTAAAAGCGCGACTATTTTTACAACAAAAAATAGATGCTGGGGAATTGTAATTTATTTCTAACTTTCATTTTTTCTTTTCTTATGGTAAAGACCATAGACAGTTTCATCCTATGGATGTATATTTTCTCTTCTAATTAAATGCTACACCTTCTCCATGAGAAGGTGAGGATAGGCACTGTTAATCAGATTAACAGGCATTTACAGTCAAATAGTTAGCTAGTCTACACTCAGACAAAAATTGGTGACAATGACACCAAAATTTTTATCTCCCGGGGCCCCCAGTATATGGAAAACTGATGAGTGGGTAGTTGGGAGGTAACGAAAATGGTTCACTGAGTAGGTAGGTAGTTAATCTAACAATTATTAAATTCCTTTTATGTCAATAACTGGGTGGATGAAACCAATTGGTTGCTCACCAGAGTTATTCTCCACACTAGTATTTATATACTGTGTGGGAGGAGCGTGCTCGGTAATAGATACATTACCGCTCAACCAACCCGAGGAAAAAACCAAGACAACGCTGGTGAAAAAAGCCCCGCGAAGAGGAGAACAAAGGAGAGAACGAAAACGAGGAACGGGGCGAGAGGACGTACCAGCAAGTGCGCTCTCGACAATTACACAACCGGAGAAGGGAGACACTCCAATAACAAACAGTAAGTGACTAATTGAGTTTTTACCCCAGTAAGTTAATCACATTAAATTAAGCTGGGTCAGACAGTTAGGCCTACATTGTGGCCTAAGACCCAGCATCAACTCATAGCTTAACAAAGGTGAAGGTAGATTGCCCTAACCTAATCTTGGTGAGGAATCCTACTGTGGACCTCAATTTATCTGCCCGCTCTGGACCATTTCCGGAATCTCTAGGCTGACCCCTCTAGGCTAGACTTGATCTACTCTATAGTTAAACTGGAGAAATAAGGGGTGGGTTAATTGTGGACCAATTCATACAGAGCATTTTTCGCACTACTATAATGAGTGAGAAAACTACTACTAGGTAATAAAGTACGATATTGGATTCCAGTAGTAAGTAAAATATATGAAGGAACGAAATAACAAGGTGATACGAAAATACGGTATTGGTGCAATAATTGAATAGACCTACCGGTCGTAACGGGAGAGTTAATTTGAACGGTACTGAAGACACTTTGAAGGGCCTACCCTATTAGGCAGAGTTTGTAGACATTTTAGCGTTGAATACGAGTAGTCTATCACGACGTAACAAAACGTCCTAAGAGAAGTTTACAGACCTGCGACGTAGTCCAGATTAGAGGAAGAAGCAACGGGTGAAAGAAAGAGCGATTCAGGGTTGCGCTGTCCTCCAACCCAAAGTATCGTACGGGGCATGCCAAAATTATCGTATTTTACTTGTCATAAATTCAAAAAACTTCACTTTTCTACGTGAAGGTCAAAATATGATAATAAAAACCCACTCTAATAGAGTGAGTTTATTTCCACAACAGTTTCGATGCCCACTGGCATCCTCTTCGGATGGAGACAGAAAAATGAATGAATCAAAAACAAGAAGGAAAACAGTCCAGAGACCATTAAGAAATTCGCACCTAGGTTAGATCCCGTTATGGAAAACTGATGAGTGGGTAGTTGGGAGGTAACGAAAATGGTTCACTGAGTATGTAGGTAGTTAATCTAACAATTATTAAATTCCTTTTATGTCAATAACTGGGTGGATGAAACCAATTGGTTGCTCACCAGAGTTATTCTCCACACTAGTATATTTATACTGTGTGACAAGAGCGTGCTCGGTAATAGATATACATTACCGATCAACCAACCGAAAAAGAACCAAGACGACGCTGGTGGAAAAAGCCCCGCTAAAAGGAGAACAAAGGAGAACGAAAACGAGGAACGGGGCGAGAGGACGCAACTGAAGAAGGGACGAGAACAGACACCGAAGAAAGATCCCCACCAGCAAGTACGCTCTCGACAATTATACTTGAAAGAGAAAAGAGACTCTCTAATAACTAGCAGTAAGTGACTAATTGTGTTTTTAACCCAGCAAGTTAAACTCATTAAATTAAGCTGGGTCAGACAACTTAGGCCTACATTGGCCTAAGACCAGCATCAACTCATAGCTTAACAAAGGTAAAGGTAGATTGCCCTAACCTAGTTTGGTGAGGAATCCTACTGTGGACCTCAATTTATCTGCCCGCTCTGGACCATTTCCGGAATCTCTAGGCTGACCCCTCTAGGCTAGACTTGATACTTCTATAGTTAGACTGGAAATAAGGGGTGGGTTAATTGTGGACCAATTCATACAGAGCATTTTTCACATTGGTGGTCCGTGTGTGGGGAATTTACAAACCTTAACCTTACTTAACCAAAAAAATTGCAGAATTAGGCTAAATAGTCTAGCCTAAGCCTAACCTAATCAAGCCTAATTAGGTCTACAACCTAGGGCCTAACTAGGAACATTTACATTTAAGGAGTCTCATTCTCTTATAAGCTTAGACCTGAGTGACACTAAGTAACTTGGGGGGGATTAAACCAAATTTAAACTTGACTGTTTTGTCTGTGCTCTCTCTTCTCTGGTAATTTCTTCTTGTCCTCTATTCATTACGATCCCCAGTTAAACAATTTTGACTTAGACATGGACAGTGCGGAATTGAAAAAGTTAAAAAAGAAAAGGGGGGCAAAGTTGGGAGCTGTTACAAAGGCTGTGACACTTTTAACAATATTACACAACCAGGTAAGGAAGATTTAGAGTGTGTAATTCTTAAATTGGAAACTAAAAAGAAGGAAATATAGCCATTGATGAGAGTATTTCAGAGTTAGTTGAATCCGAAATGGCTGAAGAACAATTGATAGACCTTTACGCTGATAATGATGATCAGATAATCTCAATTGAACAGCAAATAAGAGACTACGGTTTCGTTTGACTGACTTAACACCAAATAAACCTAATTCTGTTTTAATCAAAGTAGAGCTAACCTTCAACAAAATTTAAGTGGCATGCTAAATCCTGAGTCACAAGAATTGAGGGCTCAGTTACACATTTTGTTAGTACCAACATTTGAAGGGGACACGGTACAATTCCCATCTTTCATGACAAATTTGAGAGTTTAATAGGTAATAAACCTTATATTTCAACTGTTGAAAAGTTTAGCTACTTAACTAGTTTCCTTAAAGGCCCAGCCTATAACCTGATAGCCTATTTTACCAGCCGTAGGGAATTCATATGAAGTAGCTATTGATCTTTAAAACGTAATTACATTAATAAAGATGAGATTGTATATGAATTATCTCCACAAATTTTGATTTTGCACCATAAAAGATAACCATAGTGATATGGAAAATTTTTATACAAAATTAGAAGCTATTATAGGACAACTGGTTAGCAATGAGATAGATATTAAAGCTTCATCTTGGATTATACAAGGCATAGTTCTTAGGTGCCTTCCTTTGAGGGTTAAAGATATTTTAATTCTAAAGACGGGAGAAATTATCCTAATCTTGAAAGTATCAGAAAACACTCCCAATATCCTAACTAATTACAAATTGAGAGATTTCCAACACAAAATAAGACCCAGACTATGGATAAACCAAAGACTGTTCCCAGAGACCAACTAGCTACAGCCAAACAGACAAAACTTGATACTGTAGAATCAAATGTGACCAACTATAATACACGAACACCTACATTACAGAACTTTAATGTAACTGCTGCCTCAACTTACACATACATTGCAATTTTGTGCAATAATGAACACAGTAGTACTGGGTGTGACAAATATTCAGACTTAACCAAGAGCAAAAGATGTGAACAGTTGAACCTATGTAAAAAGTGTACTGGCCAGGGACATTATAAGAAAGACTGTAAATCTAGGTTAAGATTCAAGTGTAAGTTTTGTAAAAGTTTACGACATGTCTCATCAATGTGTGATTCACCAAAGTGTCCAAACAATAGTACTCAAACTCAAAGATACCTCCACCAAACAAGGTAATCAAGAAAATGCCACTTTCATGGACATTCTGTTGCTCAACAACGTAACAAGAAACACTGAGATTCTTTTACCAACTATTACTTGACTTAGTGATAGTGAGGGTAGCACCACTCCAGTGAGATGTCTTATAGACTGTTTGTTCTCACAAACCTTTGTTTTCGCAAAATGTAGTTAATAAATTGGGTTTGACACTAAACCCGAATGAACAAACCTCAATATTGCATCCTTTGTTAAGGATAACTCGGACAAAATAGCTATAAGACATTGACCTGGAACTACTTTAAAAATAAATTAGAGAAAATTGAAGCAGTTATTATTTCTAAAGTAGGACAAAACAACTGGTTATACCCAAACTAGAACAAACCATAAATCATTTGGGAAAACACTACAAAATAGCTGATAGACATATCACAAACAACACAGTAGCTAACATTGAAATGTTAATGGGGGCAGATTATATTAATCTTATTCATAAGGGCATAGTAGAGATAGGTAATGGTATAGCTATTCAGACTCCATCAGGGATAGCCCCTTTGGGTGACCTATCCAAATACAACCTAGACCTAAACCAAAACAGTTCATGACTAACAAATACTATGTGCCTCAACTCAGTCCTACATAACACCTGTAAGAATAGCAACACTTTGAATAATATTATCAACTGAGAACATTAATTCATCATTATCAAATGAAACTTTGAATGAGGCAATTCAAACTTTATGGTTGCTAGAATCTGTGGGTATACATGACACAAATCAAACTTCAGAAGATCAGCTAATGGTAGAAAGATTTGAAGACACCATTCAGTGCAAAGACAATAGTTATTTTATTGAGTTACCTTGGAAAATAAATTGTCCAACTTTAAGACAATCTCAAAGTAGCTAAAGGACATTTATATAAAGTAATGAAAAACTCAAACAAGATAATAATATTCAAACATATAATGATGTCTTCAAAGAACAGCTACAGAAAGGCTTCATTGAAGAAGTAACAATAACCCTTTTAAAAAATGGTTGTCATTATTTAACCCACAGGGGGGTTTATCGACAAGATGCCCCAACAACAAAACTCAGAGTAGTATATAACTGTAGCCTCAAAGACAGTGATAAACACAGTTTGAATGATTGCCTGATTGAGGGTCCTAATCTCATTTTTGAACTTTTGAAGATCTTACTGAGGTTCAGGTTAGATAAATGCCGTACAAAGTGACATTTCAAAGGCATTTTTGAGAATAAATCTTAAAAATGAATATGATAAGAACCAACTTAGGTTCTTATGGTTCAAGGATCCATTTGATTTGAATAAAGGGTTCATAACCTATAGATTTAATGTTGTGTTGTTTGGAGCCAATTGCTCACCTAGTCTATTATCATTGACAATTGGACATCATTTGAACCAGTTTAATAACTCTTTAACATTGAACTTCCTTAAGAAACATTTTTACGTAGACAATCTAATAGGCTCAACAACAACAAAATCTGAATTATCTGAAGTCTATGAACACTCTCAAAACATTATGCAACAAGGTAACTTTGAACTTAGAGAGTGGATTTCAAATGATGAGGATTTAAACAAAAAGATTTTAAAGGATAATAATGGTCTTACTGAGCCATCAGACAGAGTTAAAAGTTTAGGTATGAACTGGTATTTGGATGCAACTTCTAACAGTCATGATTCAATCTGTACTAAAGGTTTAAACTTGATGAGGAAGCAAATACTAAAAGACAAATATTATCAGAGGCTTCCAAAATTTTTGATCCTATGGGTCTATTCCTGCCTTCAACAATAAAATCAAAGATTCTCCTCCAAGAAATTTGGAGGACAAATGTTGGGTGGGATGATCCAATAACAAATGAAAATCAAAAATCTTGGAAGAAGTTAGCTGCTGATTTAACAAAAGTGCAGAACATTAAAATTCAAAGGTGCTGTGGGTTTAGGGATAAGCCCCAGAGACTTCATGTGTTTGCTGATGCAAGCACACAAGCTTATGGGTGCTGTGCGTATCTTGTAAGTCCTACAGAAAGTCATCTAATTTATGCAAAAGGGAAAGTTGCACCTCTCAAACCTACCCGAACCATACCTCAATTGGAACTATTGGCTGCTGCATTAGCCATTAAAACCATTTCATTGCTTAAGGATGCTTACCATGATGTGAACATAACTGATATCCACATCTGGCTTGACAGTCAGATTTGTCTTGCCTGGATACGGAATGATAGCATTAATAGTAAGAATATCTTTGTAAGAAATAGGCTAAAAGAAATAGCTGAAGCTAATGAAAGCCTACAAGTAAACTTTCACTATGTTCCAACTAAACAAAATCCAGCAGACTTTCTGACCAGAGGTTTATCCTACAAGTTGTTGAAGTCAAACAAAACTTGGTTTATGGGACCTAAGTGGCTCTGTAATACAGACCAATGGCCTGTGGAACAAGTTAACTTGATATTAAATTTAATCTTTTCAAATGAAAAGGTTGAACCAATCACTAATTATGAACGTTATTCTGACTTCAGTAAACTTGTCAGGGTCACAGCCTACTGTTTGAGGTTTGCTCACAACTGTTTAACTACAATTAACAAACAGCTAAATAAAAACAATCATAATTATACAGAAGTTGCAACCAAATACTGGATAGGCCATGCACAACAAAAGAGTACAATAAAGAGTTAGAATTCTTGACTAATGGGAAACAAACAAAAGAACCTGTACCATCAGTAGTTGTGGATCTAAACTTGTTCAGAGATGAGGAAGGCCTTCTAAGGTGTAAAGGGAGATTAGACAAATCAAAACTGTCATACAAAAGCAAATATCCAATCCTTTTACCTAGATTTAGCTATTTGACAACATTAATCATCAGAAAAACACACAATGATGTATATCATATGGGGGTACCACAGACACTAACTACATTAAGAAAAACTTATTGGCCCAAGGGAAGGATCACTGTTAAAACAGTCCTGAGTGAGTGTGTCACATGTAGGCGTATTCATGCTAGGCCCTATAGGAAACCAAATCCTCCTGCTTTGCCAGAGGAGAGAGTTACTCTCAACAGACCCTTTGAGACTGTAGGCATTGACTATACAGGAGCATTGACTGTAGGGGTGGGTGACACTGAACAAAAAATGTACATTGTACTGTTTACATGTGCTGCCTCACGAGCTGTTTATCTGGATGTTGTGGAGGACCTTACAGCAGAATCTTTTGTTGCTGTCTTTAAAGATTCTGTGCACGACATTCAGTACCCAAGACAGTTTGGACTGACAATGCTACATATTTCAAGGCTGGTGAACAAGTCATCCACGACTTGTTAAGCGATGAACTCACACAATTATATATACAAAATTCAAACATAAAGTGGAAGTATATTCCAGTTGCCTCTCCTTGGTATGGTTCTATCTGGGAGAGGAATATACAAACAGTAAAGAATTGCTTGAAGAAAGCAATTGGCAAAAAAAGATACACTTATTTGAGTTGCTCACTCTCCTGGCTGAGATTGAGAACATCATTAACATAGACCACTCACTTATGTGAGTGACAACATTAATGACCCGGAACCATTAACTCCAAATCATTTGATTCGGGGAGAACAAGTTAGTCTCCTGCCGGACTACAATATAGACTCTTCAGAAGACCCAAACTGGACTCAACGACATGATGAGCTCCAGACTAAGTTACAACATTTAACTAGAGTTAAAGCTCATTTCATTAAACAGTGGAAAACTGAGTACTTGATGGGTCTAAGGGAGAGACATAAACAAATGACTAAGAAGGATTGGTCTGACACAATTAAGGTAGGGGACCTTGTTCTCATACATGACAGTACTCCAAGACAATACTGGCCTCTGGCTAGAGTTTCAGAACTCAGACCAGGGGCAGACGGGGTAACAAGAGTGGTCAAATTAAGGACTTCAACGGGTGACACAACAAAAGACATTTCTCTTTTGTACCCTTTAGAGTCTGGACCCAAAACAATGGACTTTGGAGAACCTTCTCCACTGACAGTAACAACTGGAGACACTGAACTTCCAGTAACTATTCCTTTGACAGTAGGAGTGGTAACGCATCCTACTACAACATTGACAGACACAAGACCTCAGCGACAAACAGCATTAAAGGCGCGACTATTTTTACAACAAAAAATAGATGCTGGGGAATTGTAATTTTATCTTCCAACTTTCACTTTTTCTTTTCTTATGGTAAAGACCATAGATAGTTTCATCCTATGGATGTATATTTTCTCTTCTAATTAAATGCTACACCTTCTCCATGAGAAGGTGAGGATAGGCACTGTTAATCAGATTAACAGGCATTTACAGTCAAATAGTTAGCTAGTCTACACTCAGACATAAAAATTGGTGACAATGACACCAAAATTTTTATCTCCCGGGGCCCCCAGTATATGGAAAACTGATGAGTGGGTAGTTGGGAGGTAACGAAAATGGTTCACTGAGTAGGTAGGTAGTTAATCTAACAATTATTAAATTCCTTTTGTCAATAACTGGGTGGATGAAACCAATTGGTTGCTCACCAGAGTTATTCTCCACACTAGTATATTTATACTGTGTGACAAGAGCGTGCTCGGTAATAGATATACATTACCGATCAACCAACCGAAAAAGAACCAAGACGACGCTGGTGGAAAAAGCCCCGCTAAAAGGAGAACAAAGGAGAACGAAAACGAGGAACGGGGCGAGAGGACGCAACTGAAGAAGGGGCGAGAACAGACACCGAAGAAAGATCCCCACCAGCAAGTACGCTCTCGACAATTATACTTGAAGGAAAAAAGAGACTCTCTAATAACTAGCAGTAAGTGACTAATTGTGTTTTTAACCCAGCAAGTTAAACTCATTAAATTAAGCTGGGTCAGACAACTTAGGCCTACATTGTGGCCTAAGACCCAGCATCAACTCATAGCTTAACAAAGGTAAAGGTAGATTGCCCTAACCTAGTTTGGTGAGGAATCCTACTGTGGACCTCAATTTATCTGCCCGCTCTGGACCATTTCCGGAATCTCTAGGCTGACCCCTCTAGGCTAGACTTGATCTACTCTATAGTTAGACTGGAGAAATAAGGGGTGGGTTAATTGTGGACCAATTCATACAGAGCATTTTTCACACCGTTCTCCCGACACTGGAAGGGCATTTTTATTAAAGGGACCCCCTTATAAGTACATTCACACAAATTTAAAACTATCTTGTTCTATACATACAGATTCTATTATTTTTTACATAATTATTACATTTATTATTAAATTTATTACATTTAATATTGCATTATTAGTTATTACAGAAATTATAAATTTATTATTACATTGTTGTTTATTATACAGAAATTATAAACCGAAAAACGAATTAAAAAGGCGAGAAGGAAACAATCCAGAGACCATTAAGAAATTTGCACCTAGGTTAGATCCCGTTCCCCCGACACCAGAAGAGCATTTTATTAAAGGGACCCGCTTATAAGTACATTCACACAAATTTAAAACTATCTTGATCTTGTTCTATACATACAGATTCCATTATTTTGACATTAATTACTGCATTTATGTTTTGTTTTTAACATTTATTATTTTATTACCTTTATTATTACATTTATTTCCACATTTATTACATTTACATTTACGTTTATTATTGCATTTACATTTTACCGAAAAAACGAATCAACCAAAAGCGAGTAAGGAAACAATCCAGAGACCTTTAAGAAATTCACACTTAGGTTAGAACCCATTCACCCGACTCCGTAAGGGATTTTTTGACCAAGAATCTCATTAGACGGTCCATCTTATAAGTACCTTCGCACAAATTAAAATTATCCACTTTGTCTATCGATACAGATTCTATTATTTTTCGTTTGACATAAGTATTGCATTTATAAAGTAACTTACTTGATTCCCAATCTATAGCATGATCATTTTGGCTGGCGTGATAAAAAAATTGTATTATTAGTATTACAACTTCTGAAGGCATATTTGTGTTCTTTAATACGGGTTTCAATATTTCTTCCAGTAATAATTATGTAAAATTATGTAATAATTATGTAATAATTATGTAAAAAATAATAGAATCTGTATGTATAGAAGATGAGTTTTAAATTTGTGCGAATGTACTTATAAGCGGGTCCCTTTAATAAAAATGCCTTTCCGGTGTCGGGAGAACGGGATCTAACCTAGGTGCAAATTTCTTAATGGTCCCAGTGGTCCCTGGACTGTTTTCCTTCTTTTTTTTGTCCATTCATTTTTCTGTCTCCACCCGAAGAGGATGCCAGTGGGCATCGAAAGTGTTGCGGAAATAAACTCTGTCTATTAGAGTGGGTTTTTATTATCATATTTACTTGTCATCGTACATACATATAAGAATTAGAGATATGACAGTGGGTCTCGATGTGTTTTCTAGTATATTATGAAATATATTAGAAATATGACAAAAGCAGCAAGCTCACCTTAGTTCTGTTCTACTCTTCTGTGCAGAATGTTGCTTACATGCTGCTGGGTCAGCTCTCAGATGATGCACTATTGCCAGGTACAAATACCTCTGGCTCTTAAACTGGACTATAAAAGCTCTAGAAACCTCCGAATCTTTAACCAGATCTCTTCAATCCTTTTAATCAGGACAATTACACATTGAAAAAGTTTTCCAGTGCTTTTGGTAAATATGACCGCCAGGCGAAAATTATCATACATTTCGAAGACAGTATCGTACATCGTAGACAAACTCCAAATTATCGTATATGTACGATAATTATCGTATGCATCACATCCCTGGAGCGATTTGAAGTGGACTCGCGTTTTTATAGGCTCGGAAGACTCATAGTTTTCGCGGACCTTATTGGAAAACGGTAAAATTTTATTTTCTCTTTGTGGCTGTTCCTGCCCACGTGGGTTTTATTGCTTTGTTTACTTCCACATGCCGTATGAGAACGGCGAGGAAAGGAATTTCCGGTTGGTCTCTACTGTACATATATATTAGGGCGGGTTGATATTTTGTATTCAAAAGTGACATTGTCGGGGTTTCATATGGGTTACAGTAGTCACTCAGTAAAATATTTCGCGTATCCCAAGTCTCCTACCCCCAGCACAAATTTTTGGTTTTTGGTTTAAATTTGCCAAAATGTACATTTTTCAGTGAAGACGCTGATAAAAATTGTTTCAGCTGTGTTAAACTCGTTTCTTATTTTTTTATTCAAACTCACGCGAAGAAAATTACATTTTCACGTGTTTTTCAGTATATACTACAGGGTGTCCCGTAAGTCTGGAATCCTAGGGCAAAATGATAAAAACGCCGAAGAGACTTTTGGGGACTGTTTGTGAAATGAGCGAGGATGGTAGCGGCTGTGTCATCGTCGGTGGATGTCCTTGGAGGTCCACTGCGTGGTTTATCTCCTATGGATCCCGTTTCCCTAAACTTTGCTACAAGTTTGCCGACACAGCTGTGTGTTATCGGCGCGCGGTCCGGATGCAATATGTTAAATTCCTCAGCGACCTCCCTCTGACTCCGATTTCCTACGTGCAGAATTACCTGGATGCGTTCTTCCTTACTCAAAGACATCATGGGCACTTGCATAAACGGAAAAAATATGAATTACTTATTTTACCCTATGGTTCCAGAGTTATGGGACACCCTGTATATATTAAGATAAAAAATAAGGAAGAAATTAATGAATTACATAACATTTTTGAGAAATTAAACAACAGAACTTGTCTTCTACAAGAAAAAGAAAAAGACATTACCTAATGAAGTGCTCTTTTGCACGATGCATAAACTTAAGCTATTTTGAAAGTAACACTGCATGTTTTATTTATTCCACTGTCCTTTCCATTCAAATTTAGGCAATCTCTGCCGTGAATCCAGTAGGTTAAGAATATATTTTTGGCGATTTTCGTAGCCAATTCGTGCATCAGATGCATTCGTGACTAGATTCACGGCGCTTTCTACTCCTTGGCTGTGACAAGGAAAGGCTGGTATTTTGATTGGTTCTTGTCTTGCTGGCAAAAGTTTCTTATTGTTAAAGTTTCTCGGAAGTGGAGGTGGATAAATTACTTCTTTCTGCCAATCAATCATTTCGGTGTAGTCTGAAGAATCAAAATTGGGAGTTCGAGGTTGGTCAAAGTTTCTTGATCCAGAAAATGTGGTTCTTAAGAGAATGATTCTCTGGATTTCAACCTCTCTAACTTCTCTTCTTGAGTGTTATCATCGATAGTAGAATATTTTCAGGGTTCGCAAAGTATGAGTTATTCTGAAACATCGGTTCCATGATCAATCTGTATTTCTCCAAGTCGCGCAGCAGATACCCTAAGTACCAAAAGTTAGATGATCCGTCAGATGCCAGTGGATGTGACTTAACCCAAAACCATCCTGGAGCATAAGATAACATAATAATTTCTACTAGATCTTTGAGATCTTGGGTTGGATCTGGTGTTGACACAGAGTCTAAGAATTCTATTTGCTCT
The DNA here is from genome assembly GCA_023014485.1 of Bathynomus jamesi. NCBI lineage: Eukaryota > Metazoa > Arthropoda > Malacostraca > Isopoda > Cirolanidae > Bathynomus > Bathynomus jamesi. The sequence continues at coordinate 735,106 of JAJOZX010001864.1, forward strand.
AGTTAGCCAATGAGCATGATGAATTGTACCAGATCTTTCTGCGAGATCTTTGGAGACATTTCCAGATTAAACAGCTACGCACATATTGTAGAGATTTTGGTCACTGCTTAAAGCATTAACATCATCAGATGGAACTTCATGAATGTTTCCTTTAACAGGAGAAAAAGCAACCACTTCCAGTTTTTCCATCTATTGCCTCGTAGACGTGCCTGAATGGTAGTTCGTTCATATGAAGAAGGCATACCAGCCACGAAACATACCTATTCAGATAGATTTCAGCGAGCTTTATTACTCCACCGATTCTTCCAGTGTTCATAGCAGTGCCATCACATAGTAAAGCTTTTAGTGTGTCTGAACTTTCTGAGTCCACTATTACAGTAATCAGCTATTCTGCTACACAATGAGCATTTCCATGATCAGGTGTTACATGATCTATATAGATATTTCCAGGCTCTTTAGCAATGACGTAGTGCTCTTCTTTGATCTTGCCTGCCCTGGTTAATGTGTCATCTCTTCTCCCATCAAAGCCAATGCATTCTGTTCCGATATTCTCCGATTTAACCCAGGTACTCAATTTTTTACCTACTCGTGCTTGCTCTTTCCCTCTCCAGCTTCTTTCTCTCAATCATGTTGCCCTGATCTAGGATTCCCATATCTTTTAAAGCAGCATTAACAATTGCTGCTGCTGCTGCCCTGGAACTCACTTTATAACGATCTGCGGTCATTGCCAACTCTTCATAGGTATATCTGTTCTGCTCATTCTCTATTAACGCTATATCAGGCACGAAGTCTTCATCCTCTTGGTCGGTCTCTACCTCCATGCTCTCAGCACCGGCTGCATCCTGTGATGCTGAAAGGACAACTCTGATAGCTTCAGTCAATTCTGCTTGTGATCTCGTTCGGCGTTCGTGTTCTTTTTGAGCTCTAGCAATAGACCTCTTCCTCATCAAAGCACTTTTCTATCAATTGGCCCCAGTTGGTTTAATCTTTGCTTTTGTCCTACAAAAGAATCCCACTCAGCAATTGTTATTTTATCCTTGCACCGGCAGGCATTTCTATCAATCCCCTTATCGTAGCAATCACAGGTACATACGTCAAGCATAGCATCATACTCGGAAACTTTGTTCAAATCTCTCATCTCCGGTTTATAGGAAACTTGTTCAACTTTGAGGCTGCTTCTATCACTCTAACAACTTTCTGAAAGATTCCACGAGTACTTATTGTAGGGAAAGAGAACCTTCTCCATATGGTTTCAACGTCTATTGCGACTATGTTACAACATTCCTTAAAAGTAATCGATTTATTTGATTCAGCCTCTTCTCGTCGTCGCACAAAGTTGTAGTGCCTCGCAACATCTGCTTTTGTTGAAGTCATAGCTGCTGGAAACTCGGAAGGATGTCCAAAAGCTGCATTTGACGACTTTTTTTCTTGCCATGATTAATCTGACTTAATAACCAATAATTTAACTTAAAAACCAATAGTTTGAATCAATAACCAATAATCAATAATAATTTCACTTAATCAACAATCTGAAACAAAAATAAAATAATATAATTTTTTGCTAAATGTACTAAAAAAAATTAGGGTTGCTAGACTTTTTTGCACATTTGTGAAATTTAGCCACAAAGTGGCCAACCTAGCAACCCTGCATAAAACCAAAAAAGTATATCTATAAATAAAGAAGATACCCATTTGATTTAAATAAAGGCAAATAAGGTCTTCTAACTTATTTTTAACATATCTTAAATTGAAGTGCAGAATAGGTTCAAAGCGTATTGTGAAATCACAGCTAGAAGAGTCAGGAAAAAGGGGGGACTATGTGCGAGGGATACAGGGGGTCGCACATAGCTCACTTTTGATATGTTATTTGTTAACCCAAATGAAAACCCTCACATAGTGTCGTTTTTAAAAAAGCCAAAAAAACAACAACTTGGTTTGGCCCGCCCTAATATATATAGGTGTACTGATATATCATTGGTATCGTATGCAGATATCGAATTTTTACCAATATATCTGTATAGGTATTGGTGGAGTGGATACCGATTTTTTGAAATTTTTTGTTTACCCTGAACAACAAATTTTTACTTTTATTCTGTCTCAGCAACAAACAAAGCTGGTCTGTATGAAGTCGACGCTGCTGATTCCAAAAATGTCATTCATTTTGGCGTAGCACGCATAGTTTCCATAAAATTTTAAATATTACACAATTATTGTGTATATATTATATATATATATATATATGTATAATATTGTATATTGGATATAATTAATTATTATACAAAATATAAAAATAATATTAACATCACACATACTATAAGAGTAGCAGTACACAACGTAATAAGACAAACATCACATGTGGTCAGAGTTGCGAGATGATAAAATAAATGAACAGCTTTTACTGGTCCTCTTGTATAATGTTTGTACCTGTTGAGTCTGAAATAAAGTGTTTGTTTGTTTGTTTACAAAAATTGAATATTTTTTTCAAAACGAAAAAATGAAAATTTCTTAAAAACTATACGTGATTGGAAAATAATAAGACCATTTTTGTAATCAGCGTTACAAACTCTATAATAACGGTGTAATGTTATTTATTTGATTGGCTTCAGAATCCCAGCTGAGCCTTGAATGGCCAAGCTCTGAGAGGCTCCTTTAACTTATAGCCTAAGTTAAGCTAGACTAAAACAAACTTACGGACTTGGAGGTCCTATTAGGTCCTACCTCAGGGTTGTTGACTCGATGTGGGCCTAATTTAGGCCTCGGTAGCATCCTAGCATTCCTATTCAGCCCTAACTCTAATACTAATTCCTACTCAGCCCTAACTAACCCTATTACAATTTCCTATTGAGCCCTAACTGGGGAGTAACTAGATCAACTTTAAACCCTACCTAACCTACTTCACGTTATTTGGCCTAAATCGGTTTTGTTCTAGCATGTCGGTGATTGGCCATATAAGCCCCTACGAAGACTCTGGGGAGGACTTCGAAGCTTATGGCACTAGGGTGAGGTTGTTTTTCGAGGCAAATTCCATTCCTGATGCTAAGAAAGTACCTACCTTCTTAACGCCCTAAAATGTTTGGCTTAGTTATGGACCTAGTTGCTCCTAAAGCACCAGAAACTTGCACCTACAGTGAATTGGTACAGGCCCTAACCAATTACTACAAACCCCGAGTAGTTCTCATCTACAGATCTACAGAAGATAAGGCTAACAAAGACCCTAAGATCCACTCTAAGGTTAGCCCGAGAGAAAGGAAAGAGTAGGGGGTTAAGAGAAGAGAATAAAGGGTTAAGTAAGTAGCAACACCTATCACTCGTGGATTAACATTCATTTAGAAAAAGAGAAAAAAGACTCACCATCATCCGCCGGCCACTGCCGACAAGTCAGAAAAATAGTCAGAGAGAATAGGAAAGATTGCAGAACAGTCCTCTACTCCATAGGGAGGTAGAGCCCACTCTGCCGAAAAAAGATGAAAAGAAGTAAAATAAGAACGCTTACAAACCATGCAATACATTCTTAATTCAAGAACAACACATTCTTAACTCAAAGCAACACATTCTTCCAACTGTTGCAGACCGATCCTCCACTCCATAAGGAGGTAGAGGATGCAGCCCACTAGGCTGGACAGGTGTGAAAGATGAAAAGAAGTAAAATAAGAACGCATTACAACACATTCTTAACTCAAACACTATCATACCATGCAAACATGGAAACTACAGAGAGAAGGAAAAAAGTATAAAGAATAACAAAAAGTGGGTTAATTTACTCAACAAGCTACAAGTAAGTTCGTGTTAGTCTCTTTTTTTTTTTTGCTGGCATATCACACGCTGGCATGTCACAAGCTGGCATTAGACGTCAACAGACTCATCCCCGATTACGACCCCCAAAGCTCCTGTTGCCAATTGTTATTTTTATTTTAAACAACGTTAATATTTTTAAAATGTCTATCTAGACGGTTTTTAAACACATTAACGCTGGTGGAGTTCACGACGAGCGCGGGAAGATTATTCCATTTATCAATTACTTTAAACGTAAAGAAGTTTTTAGCGATATTAGTAATGAAACGTCTGCCACGCAACTTAAATCCGTTATTACGAGTATTGCTATTATCGAAAGTGAACAGTTTGTCAAAATTTACGTTATCGATGTTATTAACGATTTTGAAAACTTCAATAAGCTCCCCCCTTAATATCCTAGTTTCGAGTGAATGCAAGTCTAACTCATAAGCCTTGTTGCGCAATGACGGAATTAGTTTCGTGGTACGACGCTGAACCCTTTCTAACCTATCAATATCCTCACGCAAATACAGGCACCAAAACTGAACGGCATATTCTAAATGAGGCCTGACTAGGGACTTGTAAAGGGGCAATATAATATCCTTCGATTTAAATTCGAAATTACGCGCTATGAAGCCTGACATCCTATTAGCTTTTGCGAAGACTCCAGGCACTGGTTCCTAACTTTTAAATCCTTAGATACGCGTACGCCTAAATCTACTTCCTCGTCAACGTTCGTTAACTCTCTACCATCCATCGTGTACGTGTAATTATTGTTACGAGAACCTATATGCAAAACTTTACATTTGTCTACGTTAAATTGCATCTGCCATTTATCCGTCCACTCCATAATCCGATTTACATCGTCTTGGAGCCTATTTCTATCGTCCTCGTTAACAACCTTACCGCCTATTTTAGTATCGTCCTCGAATTTTGACACGTTACTAGTCAATCCTACATCTATGTTGTTAATGTAAATTACGAATAGCAATGAGCCTAACACTGAACCCTGTGGGACACCGCTACCTACATCCAACCACCCCGATTCACTACCATTAACAACGATCCTCTGTCTCCTAGCACGAAGCCATTCCTCTAACCAGTTAACTACCTGCCCGCGTATACCGTGCGCTTTAACCTTCGCAATTAATCTTCTATGCGGAACTGTATCGAACACCTTTTTAAAATCTAAATAAATAACGTCAGCCGCTCTATGCCTATCGTATTCACGCACTATTTCGTTATAAAATTCTAACAAATTAGTTAAACAAGATCTATGGCGTCGAAACCCATGCTGACTACTCTTAATCAAATCTCAACTTTCTAAGTGATCGATGATACGATCCCTAACGACCGATTCCAATAGTTTACCAACAACTGACGTTAAGCTAATGAGGATATAATTGCTAGCTAATGTGCGGTCGCCTTTTTTAAAAATGGGCGTGACGTTAACTAATTTGAAGTCTTCAGGAATAATCCCCGTTTCGAGTGACTGATTAAAAATCTTCGTTAAGGGGCCTACAATAACTTCTGTCAAATCTTTCAAATGTCTGGGATAAAAAGCGCCAGGGCCTGGAGCACTATGAAGGTTTCAAATTTTATTGGAGGCATCAGACTATGAATGAAAGCATTGCAGAGTTTGTTGTAGGTATAAAAGCCCATAGCCGTACTTGTAAATATGGGGACAAATTAGACAAAATGCTAAGAGATAGGTTTCTAATGGGTCTCAAAGAGGAGTCTACCCAGAGAACCCTATTAGCTATACAGGCCCTAACTTTTAGTCAGGCTGTAGAAATAGCTGCGGCTAGGGAAGCACCTGCTAAAGATGTTAGAGCTTTTGGCAGTCACAGTAGTGAAGCCCAGCACGTAAATAGCTTTAAATCTTCTAGGCCTGGCAGCAGTGGCGGATTTAAGGTGCGCGGGGCCCTAGGCCGGTTGGAGTGCGGGGCCCCAAACTACGCAAAGCTAGCTTAATTAACTGAAATGAAGATTTACACCCCCATCCCCCAGTGGTGACCTTACGGGGCCCTCAAATCAATGGGCGAGCGAAGCGTTAAAATAAATTTACTTTTTAAACAATATTCAATTTATTGATAATTAATTAGCCAAATGACCATTTCATAGTTGAACATTACACATTTGTTTTTTTGAAGCTTAACAATAAAAAATAACTATAATAATACACCATTAACAAAAAATAACTATAATAATACACCATTAACTAAAGAGAATACCACTTGACTGACATGCAAATGATGCAATGAGTGGGTTTTGTTTATTGCAGGCAATTTGTACGGTACACTTAACTATTTCTCAGTCAAAAAAGATTTTTTTCTAGCCTTCTTACTTGCAAACTGTTTGATGACATCAGTAAAATCAAGCACCCTTAATTTCTCATGCTCAATGCTCAACAGGGTGAGTGAAGACAAACGGTCCTGCCCCATGGTGTTTCTTAGATAATTCTTGACTAGTTTCATCTTGGAGAATGATCGCTCCCCAGTGCAGTTTGTGACAAACATGCAGAGATAGAGTCGTAATACAATTTCAACATTAGCAAATGTTTCTACCATGTCATGTCTGTGAATTATCTCATACATTTCTAGTTCAGGACTTTTTGCAGCCTTTGCACCACCTGATGAAGGAGCACTTTCAGGTGAATCTCTTGGAATGGATTTCATAAGGTGTGCAAACTGCAAAAGCTCCGACTCCAATCCAGCCTCCAAGTCCTTAGGATATGAAGACACAAGCTTTTCAGCAGATGCTTTAAGCTCAGTGTTCGTTTTGTTTGAGATTTCTGATAAAAACCCAAATTTCTCTCGAAGGTCGCTGTAAGCAGCAATGCGTTGTTGTAGGGCAGCACAGAGCTTGTCAATGATGGGCAAGAATGCAGTCACTCTAAACTTGTCTCTCCCTGTCAGCATAACATCCTCCGCGGAGTCTAGTTCATCGTGGTGACGCTTGCGCTTCCTAATACGCTGCGTGTCGGCGTAGTATGCATCATTACTCGTCACATCACAGGGATCACACTTAGCCATAGCTTTTGCTTCAAAGTCATCGAACTGGGATCTCAGGTCTTTAGCAAATTGTAAAAGAGACTCTAGCAGTGTGACAGCTGTGTTGAGGGAGAGCCCAGATTTTTGCAGCTGGATACTGCTACTCTGAAACCTTTCCAATACTGTATCCCAAACTTCAAGAAGAATCACTGTTTCAAGTTTTTTCAAACCTTTGAGAAGACCACTTGCTTCAGCTCTTGTTTCAGCTGGCTGATTCTGATCTGAGAATAACTCTTCCAGAACAATGATGTTTTCTTTGTGTGCTCTACTGAGAGCAGCTACAGCATCTGCTCGTGCTGACCAACGAGTGTCTGAAAGTATTTTATCAACTTTCAACTTCTTATCTTTATTAGTCTCTGTACCTCACGGTGTCTCCTCCAACGATAAGTAGATGCAACAAGAAAGGAGTACATATTTTGTACCAGAGCAAACAATGACACTGCAGCAGGACAGCTTTCTGCAGCACACTTAGCCACCAAGTTTAAGGAATGAGCCATACATGGTATGTACTCAGCTTCACTACACTCATTCTTGATTATCTGTTGGGTCCCCAGATATTTACCAGACATGTTGCTGGCATTGTCATAGGACTGTCCTCGGAAGTCGATAACTGGACTGTTCTTCTCTTTAAGAAAATCAAGAACAGTTGTAGCAATATCTCTGCCAGTGTGGCTTAGCATGGGAATAAACTGCAAAAACCTTTCAACTGGACCTGTAGTAGGCAGTACATAGCGGATTGTAAAAGTAAGTTGATCCGTGTGTGAAATATCAGGTGTGGAGTCAACAGAAATTGAGAAGTACTTTGCTGTTTTTACTTCATCTGTTATTGAGGACATAACCTTTTCTGCCATTATTCCAATGACTTCCTCAGAAATGACATGGGACAAGTAGGAAGTATGACCACTACCTTTGTTTGCGTGTTTCTTGATATGTGCTGCCAAGAAACTGTCGTATGTGCTCAGCAGCTCTAGAATCCCAAGATAGTTTCCATTGTGTACTGATCCAATTACTTCATCTTTACCTCGAATGGCTAGCCCGCGTTCGCAAAGTAGCTTTAAAACATCTACACACCTCCTCAATACTGCTTGCCAGTACTCGCATTCACTTTCATATTGTTGTACTAGATTAGAGTCAATACGGGCACCCGCAGTCTTTCGATATATCATTTCGACCATACTTTTCCTGTGCTATCTGACCTACTGTGAGATTCTATGACATACCTAGCGTTCTTCCAACCATTGAAGCCAGTTGTGAATGAGCTTTCCACCTTTGACATAAGCTTTCAAGCAAAACAATACACTTTACCAGTTGTTTTAGAGTAACAGAGCCATTTAAGATTAATTTCTTGGCCAGATAATGAATGAGTTCGAGTGAATAATGTCTTTGTACAATGACGGGTTCTGTTTAGCTCTTTCACAGCTGACTCTTTGAAGTCACCATCACAGTGTCGACATTCTGCGCTTCCCTTTTTCAACCAATAGTCACACACATTTTCAGTAATTATTTTAGGCCATAATCCAAGATCCGTTTCAAATCCTTGTTCAGTACCGGTATTCATAACTTTCACTTCCTCTTGTGTCTCCTCACTGTCACTGTGTTCAGGTTCAATTGCGCTAACTACACTAGGTTCAGTACTAGTTGTGGCTTCTCCAGTTGTTTCAGGCGTAATTGGTGTCTCTACTGATTCAGATTCAGTTTGACCGGATTCAGTTTGAGTTTGTGATTTTGCAGATTCAGATACTGTTGGATATGTCAACCATTGAGTTATTTTTGGTAGTTTTTTTACTCTTTGGTTTACGTCTGCCTTTTCTTGTCGTTTAACAGAGCCAGCTTTATACTTCCTCCCTTGATCACGATCACGACTTGTTGATTTCTCCATTGTGCCTCAGTGCAGCCTCACTGCCTTATCCTGAAACATAAAAACATAAAAAACAAACTATTTACACTTGACCCTCGGTTTAGTATTAATTAATACAGTTTAATTAATTAATTAAATACAGACACTAAACAGTTGTTCGGGTGAAAAAGTCGCTTTATGGGAAAAGTCGCCAGCCCCCACCAGTGGCGACTTTTTCCTTAAATATGTATAAAATGTATTTATTATGAAATCTAAGCTAAACTGACCTAACCTAGCCTAAGTACGTTTCATATAAAAAAATTAATTACATTAATTTAACATTTTTCAACTTATTTATGTTATTATAAAGCTGACTAAAACTCCCCCATCCCCATTTATTGACTGGCGACTTTTTCGAGATACGACTTTTACCATTACTTACCACTAAACACACTCACATGTGCACTCCACAGCGGCCTGAATAGAACTAAACTCCCGCCAGCAAAGAGAGTGATACCATAATTATCACTAATCATTAATCAATTGTATTATTTATAGTGGAATCCAACATTATAATTATATGTGACGGCGCGGGGCCCTCACAGGCGCGGGGCCGTAGGCCATGGCCTACTCGGCCCCCCCCTAAATCCGCCACTGCCTGGCAGACCTAATGAGCCTACAAGACAAACAAATAAAAGGTATGCGGCAAATACGACTAAACCTACTAATTCGAACGCTAAACAGGAGGAAAAGCCTTCCAAGCCATGTACTGGGTGTGGAAAACACCATTGGAAGAAGGATTGTCCTTTAAAAGAAGCAGTTTGCCGAAACTGTAGTAAAATAGGCCACATGGTTAAAGTTTGTTTTTCAAAGAAAGCAAGGGGTGAAAATTCTAATTAAAACATTTCTAGTGTTAATCCTCAAAATGGAAATACTTCGAACATTGGAGTGGAGTACCTATTTTATGAGCAGCAAAGTGGTGATAATACAGGTCCATATATTGTAGATGTAGGCCGAAATGGAATTACAGTTCCTCTAGAACTAGATACAGGTGCTGCCCGAACTGTCATGTCTAAAACAGTTTTTGACAAAACTTTCAAAAATGCACCTAAACTACATGCATCTAAAACAATACTAAAAAAATATGGGGACATACAAATACATATTTGTGGAGAAGCATCCATGACAGTTACACTCAACAAGAAAACTTTGTTTCATCCCTTAACTCTTTTAGTGGTGGATGAGCAAAGGCCTACTCTACTAGGCCGTGATTGGATTGATGCTTTGAAATTGCCTATTGACAAAATTTTGCCAAAGGGTCGGGCAGATGTGCATACACTCGCATATCCGTCTGACAGACTCATTGTTAATGGAGTTTTCTTGTCTTTTTGGGCCTGAAGTAGGCAAAAAGAGCATCAGGTCTGTATAGAGGTAGACCCTAATGTAACTCCAAAATTTTGTAAGGCTCGTTCAATTGCACCTGCACTGTGGGAGAAGGTAGATTTAGAAATTGATAGGCTGCTCAAAAATAAAATTATTGAACCAGTCACACACGCTAAGTGGGCTACTCCGGTAGTTCCTGTACGAAAACCTGACAAGTCAGTGCGGTTATGTGGGGATTACCGTTTAACAGCAAATAGAGCAGTTCTAGATTGCTACCCTATACCCAAGCCTGATGAATTATTTAGTTCTCTTGCTGGGGGTAAATATTTCACAAAACTAGATATGTACCAAGCTTATGCTCAACTAAGTTTAGATGAAAATTCTAAAGAGCTAACTATCATAAATACGCACCGAGGCCTATATAGGTACAATAGGCTATGCGATGGAATAGCATCGGCTCCGGGTACTTTTCAGAGAACAATGGACCAAGTTCTAGGTCACATTCCGGGTCTACTTTGTTTTCTAGATGATGTCCTCATTTCAGGTTCATCTAAAAAAGAACACCTAACTAGATTAACCAGTTCTAAAAAGACTCCGGGATGCCGGACTTACGCTAAAGAAAGAAAAGTGTTCTTGGGTTACTAATGAGGTTTCATATTTGGGGTTCCGCATAGATGCCTCAGGCATTCATCCAACGGTGGATAAACTAGAAGCAATAAAAAATGCACCACCTCCACAAAACATCACACAGTTACAAGCTTATTTAGGTTTCTTAAACTTTTATAGGAAATTTTTGCCTGATGCATCAACTTTCCTTGAACCCCTAAATAAGTTATTACGATCTGGGGAACAGTGGAGATGGGAGAAAACCCAAAAGGAAGCATTTGAGGCTTCCAAGGACGTACTACTAAAGTCCACTCTCCTAGTGCATTATGATCTTAAACTTCCTCTCGTAGTTTCAGCAGATAGCAGTTCTTATGGAATTAGGGCAGTGTTATCTCACCACATTGATGGTGTAGATAGGCCTATCTGTTTTGCTTCTAGAACACTAACTGAGACTGAAAGGCGATATGCACAACTTGAACGTGAAACCTTAGCCTTAGTATTTGCAGTAAAAAAAATTCATTTCTGTCTATGGGGTCATGAATTCAAACTAATTACTGACCATAAGCCACTTTTAGGTTTATTTTCACCTAAAAAATATATACCAGTTATGGCCTCAGGTAGGATTCAACGATGGGCACTGATTCTACAAGCTTATAAATTTGACTTAGTACATCGGTCAGGCAAACTTCTAGGTACGGCTGATGATCTAAGTAGGTTGCCTTTAGAAAATCCAAATGAATGCGTACCTATACCTACAGAATGGGTTCACTTGGTGGAGTTTTTGAAATCCACTCCAGTAACTGCAGTACAGATAGAGAGGTGAACAAAATCAGACCCTATTCTGTCTAGGGTCAACCATTACTGCTCAGTTGGTTGGCCTACTAAGGTTGAGAGTGAATTACGGCCTTTTTATCAACGTCTGTCTGGACTCTCAATCCAAAATGGCTGTCTCTTATGGGGCCACAGAGTGATAATTCAGAATGAAGGCAGGTCGAATTTAGTGAAGGAACGTCACGCTGAACAAATGGGTGCAACAAAAATGAAAGAGCTGGCGAGAGCTTATTTCTGGTGGCCCGATTTAGATGGAGAACTCCAATCATTGGTTCGTTCCTGTCAAAACTGCCGAGAGAACAAAGATCTCCCAAGGAAAAGTCCACTTCATCCGTGAGAATGGCCTACTATACCTTGGCATAGGATCCATGTTGACTATGCAGGTCCCATAAATAATGCCCATTTCCTAGTCATTGTGGACGCCTACTCTAAGCGGGTGGAAATTTTTCCAACTACTTCCACGACTTCGGGTGTTACTATTCGCTTACTCCGTTCGTGTTTCGCTCGATGAGGTTTACCCGTAGTTCTGGTTTCCGACAATGGTACTTGTTTTGCCAGTGAGGAATTTCGTTCTTTTGTCCACCTAAATGGCATTAGACATGTCCGGTCTAGTGTTTTTCACCCGTGTACTAACGGTCTCGCGGAAAACATGGTCCGTACTTTTCAAGTCGCCCTTGTGTCATTCTCATGAGGAGGAAATGCAAGTGGTGTTGGATAAATTTTTGTTTAAATATCGACTAACATCTCACACAACGACGGTGGTGTCTCCTTCTAAACTCATGATTGGCCGGGGAATTCGTTCAGTTTTCGATCTGTTACGTCGAAACAAAACATTACAACGAGTTTTACGCCATCCGGAAAAACAGAAGTTGTCTCATGACACTAAAAAAAGGAGTTATAGAAACGCAACCTAATGGTCCAGTTATGATTCGCAACTATGGGGCTGAACCAAAATGGGTTCCTGCAACGGTGCAGGAGAGAACGGGCCCTGTTTCCTTCAAGTGCCAACTAGAAGATGGTCGTCCTATTAAAAGCCATCAGGACCAGATATGGGAACGTGAATTGCAGGATGACCAGAGTCTTCCGGAAGGGAGCCGGAAAATGGTTCAATTCGCCCGCCTATGCAGGTTGTACTTATTCCTACTACATCAACCCTGCTCCGCAGGTCGTCTAGGGTCTCTCACCCCCCTGACAGACTAAACTTGTAGGGGAGGAGTGAGGTGACGTGTGTGTGTGTGTGTGTGTGTGTGTGTGTGTGTGTGTGTGTGTATAGTCTAAAAGTCACTAAAGGGAAAAGTCACTGAAAGAAAGCTGAATGGCAACACAAAGATAGGCAGCTGGAACGCCGTCTGTTCATTGATTTTGGCTGAACCAAAGAGATGTAGTTTTGCATCTGACTAAATCGTTGGTGCTAAGTTTAATTTCGTGATGTTTCTAAAGTGACTAATTTAAGCAGGAAGTTGTCTAATTATTATATCAGTTAGGGGTAATGTCTATAGCTTCTAACTTAGTAAGGTTAGTTAATTTATTAGGACGTTTGTGGGACGCTAGCAGCTATGGTAGGCCCTAAAGAAGATGTAAATCAAAGCACTTGTAAGTACCTTTATTGTTATTTAAATAACTTAATAATTGGCGGGGTCTAATACCCCCCACGTTATTACAGCTTTCAAATGCCTTTCCAAACCACGGCTGTTCTCCTCAATCTTAACAAAAAGAGCTTTAACCTTCATTTCATTGCAATAGCTACCATGTAGCATCCAGCCTAGCTTGCTTTCAATATCTACAGGACTTTGAGATGCGCGGACAATGTTGCCAGTGATGAAGTCCCAATAATAGTCAGCTCCAACCAAAAGACTAATATCTTCTGTTCCTTCAAACCTATTATTGCCCAAATTAATTCCTTTAACTTGCAATTCTTGGACACATGCCATATCTAAACAAGTAGTGACTGGAGCACAAAGTTCCTCAATCTCTACAGCTTGGACCTTGATAGTGGGACTTTGTGGTAACAACCCCTTAACCAGAACTTCTACCTTCTTAACTTTGGTTCGGTTTTGAACTAAACCCCCAAACCCAGAAATTCTTAAATTTTCCCTCTTAATCTCTTTAAACCTCAAATTTCTGGAAATTCTGGTCTTAATAAAGCTACACTCTTACAGTAGCTTCTCCATCATTACCAATTAATAATGCTGCAGCTGTTTGCAATAACCCCCCTTTACTCTTACTCCCTTTCATAGCAGTGGCATGTGCCAGTGATGTCTCTACTTCTGGAGTAGGCCTACTAGGAGTGTTTTCACAATAATGGCTGATGCCGGCCATGACAGTTTTTGCACAAAATTTTGAACTTACAAAACCTTGCTCTGTGACCTTTCAAAAGGCATTTAAAAAATGCTTTGGACTTAGTTACCTAGTCCTTTCTCTCCTCAACAGGTAAAGCCTCAGCCACTTCACATTTATATGACTTGTGGTTGCCTTCACAAAATATGCATGCCTTGATTCCCTTTAATTTATTGTCAGAGGATGCATGTAGAGCTGACACTGTACCTGGGCTATTCCTTTTTGTAGAAAGTTTGGTGCTTTGCCTGCCTTCGTCCCCTTGTTTAACATCCAACTGCGCAAACTCAATTCCCTCTCGTCTTGTTAATTCTGTGCCTAAGAGGCATAACATCTGCTGAAGGGAGATGTACACATGTTCTGTTGAGTGTCCCTTACTTAATTCAAGCAAAATTGAACTAGGCAATTTAGATTCCAGTATAGTGACCAACATTACACCATACCTTTCCATTCATACACCCAAGTTGTCCAGGGACCTAGTTCTAACTTCAAATTCATCATATAACTGCCGTAATTCCTTGACACTATTGGGATTATTAACAGGAGGTATAGTTAAAAGTTCGCGGAGGTGGCTTTTAATTAAAATCTCTGCCATACCAAACCGTTTGCTCAATATATCCCAAGCCACATTATAATTAGCCTCTGTTAATGCTAATCCTGCTATTGTCTTTGCTGCCTCCTCTTCCAAGAGGAACTGCAAATAATTAAACTTCTCCACAGCACTTAACACTTGACTAGAATGAACTGCTGACTGAAAACTGTCTGCCCATCCTTGCCATTCCTGAATACTACCAGAAAATGTTTGGAGTACAAGCTTCGGTAATTGAACTGCAGATCTGTTAACATTAACCTCACAAACACTGTTTGTTGAGGGCTGTGTTTCATTATTAGACGTGATCTCTAACTGTACTGAGCTGCTAAACTCTTTTGTTCTGTGGCACGCTTTAATTATGTCATCAATAATCTCTTCAAAGTAAATTATTTCATTTTCCATTTCATCCTCTTCTATAAGAGCCTCAATTTTAACATTTACTTCGCTTAGAGCAACCTTTTCAGTTTCTAATATGGAAAGCTGCGCAGTCACTAAGCTTAAATCCTCTTGCTCTATGGCAGAATCTATAGTGGCAATGACCTTTGTAGGGCCTTCTCTTTTTTCTAAACTTGTTCAATTCAGCTGCACTCATCTTCAATGCAAACAAGCAACTGGGCTCAATGCCAAAATACTTAACCAAACTGACCAAACTCAAAATTTGCTTTTTTTCAAATAAACTGAATTGCCTAGTTGGGGTACTGACCAACCACCAGTCTGGAATACCAAATTTTCCACCCATGTAACTGGCACACTAAAGTCTGCAACCTCCGCCTACGAACAATAAGCACAAATGTAGGCCCAAAACAACCACAGACTAGCGGCCGAACTTCGCAATTGGGCGACCAAACTTTCTCGGGGGGGGAGGCTGAGTGAAATGCCCAATTTTGGCAATTGAGTCTCGGGGGTTTTGCCCCGATTAGGTGGTTTTTCGTATTAGTGTTATGGTGGATTTAAAATATTTAATTCTCTCTCTCTCCACGATCCAAGGTTAACGATGGGTCCGTACTCACTTTACCCCGTTCGTTCAACTGTTTCGGCATAAATAAAAAGCCAGTAAATAGAAAATAATAGCGTGTAATTTATCTCCGGTCACCTTGCTTCGAAATTTTAATGGCGCTCACCGGCCACGGCTGCCCATCTGCACGTGTTTATAAAGTATATACAGTGAAGCGAGTGTAATAGTGGGGTCATATCTGGTACCCCCGTGACCATGTCTTAGGGACGAAGGTTTGAGGGTGTTTTTCTCGCCTTTGCTACATAAACTAAAAAACAAGCGGGGGTGTCCCTCTGGAAAGTGCGGGCTAACTCTGCCAGAGCACGAAATCCAAGATGGCCGCCATTGGCCATTTTAAAAATCAGATCTGCCATAACTTTTGAAGCAGTTGGGGTACAATCGTGAGTGAGGGGTCTTTTTCTACTATTTTCGGGGTGAGAAATTCGATGGTGTCGTTATTTTTGCGATTCAAGGTCATCTTTACCTTGAAATCCAAGATGGCCACTGTCAGGCCACCATCGGACATAAAAGACCAGAAAAACACCCTCAAACCTTAGTCCCTAAGACATGGTCACGGGGGTGGTAGATATGAGCCCACTATTTAAGTGAGCAATCCCTTTTTTATGTTATTTTGGCATTCAGAGTTATCACTTTTAGTACAAAAAGATTTTAAGAACACAACATATCATGTGTTAATGATATTTATCCAAATTGCATGTAACACTCTTAAGAGTTACATCTTCGGAATATGACTTAAATCTGTTAACTGTCTACTAATACAGTAAATACTTAATACATTACATTACTTAACACAATACAGTACTTAATACATAAATATTTAATACATTAATGCTTAATACAGTACAGTGCTTACGTAAATACGTGAGTTTTCACTATCATTTCTTTCATTCAGAATCGGAATCAGACAGGTCAGATTCTGATGAAGGATGGTCACTCTCTGTGTCAGAGTCAGTGTGGGATGACTCATTGTCACTCTCTGCGTCAGAGTCTGGGTCAGATTGTGTCTCCGAGGGTTCCACAGTCAGTGTTGGTGGGGGGAGTGACACCTGAAGGTCATGTGCTGCCCAGAAGTCATGCAGTAGTAGCACATCAGCGTAGCTGATGCCAATGCCATCCTTATGTAGCGTGTCCACTAATTCCTAGTTCTTTGTGAGCCCATGTGTTGTCATCGTGAGATTGATGCTGCATGTTGTTCTCTTCCCCGTGATGTATTTGGTGAGTAGAGATGCCATCGTAAGTGTGATGGGACTGATGTCGATCCCATCTCTCCCAGGATTCTTCAACCAGGTAAGAAGACGTAACAAGAGTTCTGAGACCACCTCCTCTTCCTCCAGCTCTGCTACGTAGGGTGGCCATACGACTGTTGGGATTAGTGATACTTGCTCTTTTAGGCGGCCCGCAACATTTCGTACCAATTGTTCATCACTGATCCTGATCGACGTTACAGCAGCCTCGATGTAGGATCCCCCTGCTGCTGTGTCAAACACTAGGTCGTTGACATTCTTCTGGGGACGAATATGAAAGCCGATACGCTCACTGAATTCGCGTTTCAGGATCTCCTTCATGTAGCTTGATTTGAAAGATTGTGTAGAGAACCCAAAATTCCCGACGATGTTTTTGTAATCGGCTAGTAGACCTTGAAGTGTACGGATCTCATGCTCCTCAAATCTTACAGTCTGCACGTGCTCAAAATACATGTCCTGGGCTTCACTCAAATGGACATTTTGAAGGTGAGCGTCTCCACTTGCCGCCTTTTTGCTGGAACCGATGTACTTCTTCCAGCAGCTTTTGTAATACCGTATTTCAGTAGCAAATGGATCGGAGGTCGCGTCCACTAGTCGCACAATACGCTCTCTCATACCTTCGTCGTCAAGGTAGGCTGTGTGACGCTTGAATTGGTACCATGCTGAATATGTCGATAATAATAGACATAATTTGGAAAGGTTGCGGTCTTTGTGCTTAGTGTCCTCTGGCTGCATGCACCAAACACACAGCTTTTTCTGGTGGAGAACGCCTGTACTTGATCGACACAGGCGTTTGGGTTTGGATTCCACATCAGCAGGATTTGTATCTGTAAGACTCACATCTATATTGGCATCACTCTCTGCTTTAGTCGCCTTGGTTTTCCGTTTCCTGTTCTGAGCCTGACTGAGTGACCTACCACTGGATATCGATATAAAGCATGACTGGTGCATACACAACCCTTTGGGTCCATTCTCCCAATTTACACTCTCTGATACAATTCCAAACCTATCAAGACCTTTCCACAAAAGGGCCTTCTCTCGTATCCTTCCCCATTTCTCATCACTCATAGAATAAATGGCGTCATGTTTTGTGCATACTTTGCCACATTGTAACACATACTGTTCTGAAGACCCCAGTTGACGTTTACCCGTCATACTAGTATTGATAGTGTCTGCCATCCGAACGAGTTAGGATTATGCATATAATAATTTGTATCACAAACGAATCACTATTCCTAGGATTACAAATAGTTCAGAGTTAGTTCAGAGATAGTTCATAGATGTTCATAGCTGTCTGTTGTTTGTTGTTCATTGTTGTTCAAAACTTCGCCTTCAGTCCTTGAACTTGAGAAGGTCCGTGTGTAGATCAGCACTGGGTGCGACACCACTTGACCGCATTACCTGAAAAAGTAAAATTGTACATGGTCACTAAATTAAACATTAAACAACTTGGATTTCAAGGTAAAGATGACCTTGAATCGCAAAAATAACGACACCATCGAATTTCTCACCCCAAAAATAGTAGAAAAAGACCCCTCATTCACGATTGTAGCTCAACTGCTTCAAAAGTTATGGCAGATCTGATTTTTAAAATGGCCAATGGCGGCCATCTTTGATTTCGTGCTCTGGCGGAGTTAGCCCGCACTTTCCAGATGGGCACCCCGGCTTATTTTTTAGTTTATGTATCAAAGACCAGAAAAATACCCTCAAACCTTGGTCCCTAAGACATGGTCAAGGGGGTGCCAAATATGATAAAGGGAAAGTACTAAAGTAAATAACAATGAAACAAAGAGGTGTACACTACATGATCGAGTAAATGTTACACGTCCAACACCTACAGGTAGGTCTGGAAGGTTTGGGTTTTGAAGGAATCCAATCTGTTTGCAAGGAATGCACGTGTCTCAAGTCTGTTTACTTTATGTGGTGTATTTTATGGTGTGTGTCTGTTGATTAAATCTGTTGAGTGATTCTTCCTTAAAAGAAGAATTGGATGCTTGGAGTTATGTGTATATTTATAGATGTATATGTTAAATATATATTTTGTTGTAGGGTTTTATTTTTGAGTTTTGTGTTAGGTTAACCAATTTGGCTGAGCAAAGAAGCGTTGTCTGTTTTATGCCTATATGTGAAATATGACTTCGAATGGTTGTTAGACCTATATGTGAAATATGACTTCGAATGGTTGTTAGACCTATATGTGAAATATGACTTCGAATGGTTGTTAGACCTATATGTGAAATATGACTTCGAATGGTTGTTAGACCTATATGTGAAATATGACTTCGAATGGTTGTTAGACCTATATGTGAAATATGACTTCGAATGGTTGTTAGACCTATATGTGAAATAGGACTTCGAATGGTTGTTAGACCTATATGTGAAATAGGACTTCGAATGGTTGTTAGACCTATATGTGAAACAGGACTTCGAATGTGTTTGTGTTATGTGGGTGTAGGTTTCAGTTCGTGCAATTGCTTTAGGTCTGTTTGATGTTAAAGTTATGAGTTTAATTTTGTGATGTTTGAGTCTTATGACTAAGTTAAATTGCTGAAATAAATTTTATAACCTACACCACAGGTTAAATTAAAAATTTACAAAGTGTTTTGTTAGGATAGGCCTTGAGTTTAAAGAGTAGGGCCTACTTCGAGAGGTAGGCTTCTAGTATCTAAATTGTAGTTTGAAGTAGGCCTTCCGTGTACGAGTATATTATGCCAACTAATTAAGGTGAATTAAAGTGGGCCTACTAAGTAGGTTGAGGGTGAATCGGGCCTATTTCGTATAGGACCTAAAGTGAATTCAGCCTGTTAAGTGAAGTTTTGTTTTGAGTTTGAAGAGTAGGGGCCTCTAAATAGGCTTAGGGTGAATCGGGCCTACTAAATAGGCCCAGGTTGAAATGGGCCTATTTTGTATAGGACCAAATGTGAGTTAAGCCTATTAAATGAATGAGGCTTTGTTTACAGTTATGATCGGCCTTAGCCTTCGCCGATTGTTGCGTTAGGTACGGTACGGTAAGGTAGAGTTAGGGTTAGGCCTAACCATAGGCGTATGGGATGGCACTTTACTGGGGGGGGGGGGGGGGGGCAGAAAAAAATTGCCCTAAAAATTTTCAGGGTGCCCTGATTTCCGCATGTGAAAAATGTTCTGTATGAAATGGTCCCCAATTAACCCACCCATAAATATCTCCAGTCTAACTGTAGAGTAGGTTAAACCTAGCCTTGTAGGGGTCAGCCTAGAGATTCGGAAATGGTCCAGAGCGGGCAGAGTAAATTGAGGTTCACAGTAGGATTCCTCACCAAATTAGGTTATGGTAATTTACTTAGCCTTTGTTAAGCTATGAGTTGACGCTAGGTCTTAGACCACAATGTAAACATAATTTAATTGACCTAGCTTGTTATATTATCCCCAAACTGTGTTTCAAAAACACAATGGTCACTTACTGAGTGTTATTAGACAGTCCCTCTTCTCTTTGCTCTTGGTTTTGTGAGCGCACTTGCTGGTGGGGATCTTTTATTGTTTTCAAGCCCCTTCGTTCGGCATGTCGTTTTGTGTTGCAAGTTTCTGCAAAGTTTCTCTGTTCCTCTCCCGGCTTTTTCCACCAGCGTCCTTTTAGTTTGTTGGTTGATCGGTAATGTATATACTACCGAGCACGCTCTATCACACAGTATATAAATACTAGTGTGGAGAATAACTCTGGTGAGCAACCAATTGGTTTCATCTACCCAGTTATTGCATAAAAGGAGTTTAATAATTGTTAGATTAACTACCTACCTACTCAGTGGACCATTTTCGTTACCTCCCAACTACCCACATGTATCAGTTTTCCATATACTGGGGGCCCCAGGGGATAAAAATCCTGGTGTCATTGTCACCAATTTTTATGTCTGAGTATAGACTAGCTAACTATTTGACTGTAAACGCCTGTTAATCTGATTAACAGTAACTATCCTCACCTTCTCATGGAGAAGATGTAGCATTTAATTAGAAGAGAAAATATACATCCATAGGATGAAACTGTTCATGATCTTCACCATAAGAAAAGGAAAAGTGGAAGTTAGAAGATGAAATTACAATTCCCCAGCGTCTATTTTTTGCTGTAAGACTAGTCGCGCCTTTCACGCTGTTTGTCGCTGAGGTCTTGTGTCTGTCAATGTTGTAGTAGGATGTGTTACCACTCCTACTATCAAGGGTATAGTTACTGGAAGTTCAGTGTCTCCAGTTGTTACTGTCAGTGGAGAGGGCTCCCCCAGAGTCCATTTTTTTGGGTCCAGACTCTAAAGGTCACAAAAGAGAAATGTCTCTTGTTGTGTCAACCATTGAAGTCCTTAATTTGACCACTCTTGTTACCCCGTCTGCCCCTGGTCTGAGTTCTAAAACTCTAGCCAGAGGCCAGTATTGTCTTGGAGTACTGTCATGTACTAGAACAAGGTCACCTACCTTAATTGTGTCAGACCAATCCTTCTTAGTAATTTGTTTATGTCTCTCCCTTAGACCCATCAAGTATTCAGTTTTCCACTGTTTAATGAAATTAGCTTTAACTCTAGTTAAGCGTTGTAACTTAGTCTGGAGTTCATCATGTTGTTGAGTCCAGTTTGGGTCTTCTGAAGAGTCTATATTGTAGTCCGGCAGGAGACTAACTTGTTCTCCCCGAATCAAATGATTTGGAGTTAATGGTTCTGGGTCATTAATGTTGTCACTGACATAAGTGAGTAGTCTATTGTTGATGATGTTCTCAATCTCAGCCAGGAAAGCGAGCAACTCAAACAAGTGTATCTGTTTTTTACCAATTGCTTTCTTCAAGCAATTCTTTACAGTTTGTATATTCCTCTCCCAGATAGAACCATACCAAGGAAAGGCAACTGGAATATACTTTCACTTTATGTTTGAATTTTGTACATATAATCGTGTGACTTCATTGTGTGGAGAATAACTCTGGTGAGCAACCAATTGGTTTCATCCATCCAGTTACTGATATAAAAGGAGTTTAATAATTGTTAGATTAACTACCTACCTACTCAGTGGGCCAGTTTCGTTACCTCCCAACTACCCACATGTATCAGTTTTCCATACCGCATGAGCACTATGTGTAGCACAAAATAACACAAAGGTTAGACTTAGAGTATGAGTAACATATATTAAAGCCTTTTTGATATAAAAACATTACAATTTACAAAAATGAGATAAAATTTTGCTACCACATTTCTAAATGACAAGCAAAACTGTGGCATTACAGTTGATATAGAATTCAGTAAGTCTTCAACTTACATTTTAATTATTAACTACAAGTATAATAACAAGTAATTAATTCACCTCAAGAAGTAAAAAAAAACAAGGGAATGTCAGGAAAAATCTGCCCTGAAAATTGCAGTATTTGCCCTGAAAGCGCTCAATATTTGCCCTGAAAATGCTCAATTCTCTAGTCCTGGGGGGGTTGCCGCCCCCCAGACCCCCAGCCTCATACGCCTATGGGCATAACGAGCTAAGCCTAGCTTCTGTTTGTGTTAGTGTAAATTTTAGAGGGGTCGGGTCCCCACATATGGGTCACCACATTAAAAAACTATATAGAGTTATGGTTTATTGCCGTCACCCTCATCGGTTAGAAATTTCCAGCAGATATTGATGTAGAGTAGACGACAAAAACCGTACGGCTTTTCGTTAAAAAGTTGTGTTTATGGAGGTTTTCAAAAGACCTTTGTTAAGTAGTGTTTTTTTGGTTAATGTTTAATTTATATACCTTCGATATTTAGCGCTGCCTAATGGTAAAGAAGAAAATCACCATGCCTTATTATTTCGTTGGGCCTCGCTTCTGGTTGTAGGCGCGCGGCTCTCTTTCGATGTATTCTTTTGAGTTATTAGTTTTATATTATGAGGTATTCACGCAGAACTTATAGGAAGATTAAATACTTCTCCCTTGCCTAAAGCATCGCTCGAAACTAGACAGCCCTGAGATGAGGTAATATAAAATTCCTTTTGTCTTCAATTTTCGCTGACTTTACAAAGTCCCCAGACGTCTAATTTTTGTTTTTTCATTATTTCTTCTCTTGAAGTAATTTTCATGCGTCAGCGATGGAAAATTTTGACACGAAATAATACATTTTTCTTGTTGTTATGTGGACCCAATGCCTACATAATGGGTTCTATTGTATGGCAATTATTTCCATTCCCACTAGGCAATGTCGCCAATCCCGAGACAATTTTGTAAGTATTTAATTCAATAAATTAATAATTTGTAGTTAATTAAGAAATAAAGGTACCATATACGATACCATGTTGTAGGTGTGTATAGTTTTTCCATACTTGTTTCGGAGTCACTTCACTCTTTTTAACTGTGTGTGTGTGTGTGTGTGTGTGTGTGTCACTTCTGCTGCTAAATTTCTCGTACTGACTGCTTAATTAATATTTTTAAAATTTATAATATTATAATCATGCAGCTTGGACAGAGGATATTTTTGCAGCTATTCAAAGATGCTGGAAGTTGATGTAATGACTCGACTGTAAATAAAAAACTAATGGAGTCCCATATTCAAAGCATTCAAAGTTAATTAAAGTCGTATACTGTAAATACAGTACATGCAAATTGCTTTAAAGTGTGCTGCGGTACTCTGTAACAATGTAAATATGTTAGGCTAATGATAATATGCTAGGCCTATTTAATCTTTGGTCAGACTAACACAAATTATGTACGTACGTACACGATATGATCAACAGATATATACATATAATGATCTGCAGATGAAATGTATATGGTGACTCTGCTTTGGGGTAACTGAGTCAATAGTCAGGGAGCGACTGAGTAGCTGCTCGTTGACTCAGTCAGATTACTCAGATTTCTGGGCAAGTTGAAAATGTCGTAAGTCGTGTGATTGTGGTGTTTATCAGCGTTCAGCAATTAACTGAGTAAGACTAAAAATTGAGGTCTGGCGAACATTGTCATCAAGTGATCAAATACTGTACAATAGTTATAGTTTTAGGTTTTTACTCGTGCAAATTTCAATCGATACTCTTTATTTGGTACTTACGTATTAACGGTGGGCCACCACATATTGATGATTGGTTAGGCTAAGTTGTAATATTTTCGTTAGTTGAACATTTCTAATACATCATATTTTTTAAATAGCAATATTTTTTAAAATATTTTTTTTATACAATTTTCTGAAAAAAATTAATTTTTTTAGCCTTATTCATGATGAAAATTTGGCCTCCAGAAACAATTGTTTCAAATGTATAACATGTATTAATCACTGTAAATATTTGTAATATAAATCATTGTAAATATTTTAAAAAATATTGCTATTTAAAAAATATGATGTATTAAAAGTTTTCAACTAACGAAAATATTACAACTTAACCTAACCAATCATTAATATGTGGTGGCCCCCGATTAATACGTAAGTACCCTTTATTTTTCTTTCTAGTGTATAAAATCTTACATCTGAAATCTGTGGCCTAAAAAATATAAAATAAAAGAAGCCAACATGAACATCGAGCCCAAGAATAGCAAACATTTTGCTTCAGGTAGGAGTAGGCCAAATTCGAAGTTGCCTTTCTTATAAATTATAAATGCTGTAACCTAACGAGCCTTTCATACCAAAATATATACTTTACTAAAAAGTTGTATTTATAATTTAAAATTTCAGCCGGGTGTGTAAGCGTTGTCCGAGTAGACCAGGGCCTACCATGTTATTTAATTTCTTTGTCCAATACACATCTCAACCAATTACTGTACGTCATCAATCTTAAACTGCGGACTAACAAAGCGAATGAACAAAATATAAAATTTTGCGTTCTTTAAGCTTTACAGTATATTTAGTTTACTAATTAACAATGTAAAGTAATAGTAAAGGAACTGATTTACTATCAAAGATTGTATCATATAATTGACTAAAAACTAAAAGAATAGGCCAAATTAGTACAAATACCAATACTCTTGATGATAATAAACTAATAAAAAATATAATCAAAACTCAAAAGAAAAAGGTCAATAAAGAAAGTGAAAGAGATGCAAATAATATACCATCACAGAACAAGAACCAGACTAAATTACAAGCAAAATATTCCAAGGGTTCTTTGTCATTTTTCTATGTAAATGCAAGAAGTATCCGAGATAAAATAAATGAATTCAAGGCATACATAGATATTGAAAATCCTGATGTTATGATTGTCACTGAAACTTGGACAAAATTCAGTATGATACCAAATAGTCTATTTAGTGAAAGAGATAATACCATTACTTATGAAATTGATGGCTATGAACTTTTTTATTATGAACGTAAATATTCAGAGGGTGGCGGAGTATTTATTTATGCCAAGACAAATCTGAATCCAGTTGAAGTTACCTCCGTTGAAGAGGAAATAGTTGAATCTGTATGGATAGATATTGGGCATAAAAATGCTAGGAAAATCAGGATAGGGGGTATTTATAGACCACCTGAGGGATGTTCAGTTGGAGGAATCCCCAAACGTAGAGAAGAAAATAAGGTTAATATTCGTTTTAATGCTTTGTTCGTTTTCGATAGAAGGAGACATTCTATGACAATTTAACATATACATTCGTATTCAGGACACCTTGAAACCTCAGGGAAACTGATAAAAATCAAGGAAATGTAATAATTATTTTTTATGAAAAAAAAAAAAAATTTAGACGTAAAAAGCAGCCATTATAGGCCATTGACCGAGTATTTAGCTCTTAACGCTGTTAAAATTTTAACGA
This sequence comes from Bathynomus jamesi, assembly GCA_023014485.1. Classification (NCBI taxonomy): domain Eukaryota; kingdom Metazoa; phylum Arthropoda; class Malacostraca; order Isopoda; family Cirolanidae; genus Bathynomus; species Bathynomus jamesi. The sequence goes on from JAJOZX010001864.1 coordinate 760,479, forward strand.
ACGTCGCCCTCTCCAGTTTTATGGGGAGACATCTCTTGGCAAAATTAGGAAATATAGGTCAAAACAACCAATTACATCTCGTTTTGGTTTCACGTGACCTTATCCGACCAATCAGAGACGTACATTTTGAATCTCTCATAATACATACTCATTCAAGAATGCTTTAGTCTGGTTTTCATTATGGTTTGCGGAGGTTGCGATTGCCTAAGTTTTTGGTACCTTGGAACGCAGTTCCAAAAAACTACTGTTGTTTGCGGTTCCTCAGAGAGACGCAACAACTCTTGTTCGCCTGATCCAGCAACATATTAGGCCTGGGACTACAATCTATTCCGACGAGTGGCGTGCGTATTCTCAACTTGGAAATCTAGGCTACATTCACCGGACAGTCAACCATTCACAGCGGTTCGTGGAAGACACCGTTCACATTCAAAATATTGAGTGTTGTTGGAAAGACGTGAAGAGCTGGATATTACGGTCTGGCAACAAAACCCAATCAGTTTAGGTTAGGTCAGGTCTGTTTAGGTTAGGTTAGGTCTGTTTAGGTTAGGTTAGGTCTGTTTAGGTTAGGTTAGGTCTGAACCAAAACACATTTTTCTGGTGTTTTTTGGTGTGATTTGCTCAAATCTGAACTTCGTTTCTTTGGGAAATGAGCCGTTTTTGAGAAATTTTCAATTTTAAAATTTCTCAAAAACGGCTCATTTCCCAAAGAAACGAAGTTCAGATTTGAACAAATCACACCACAAAACACCAGGAAAATGTGTTTTGGTTCAGAAAGGAGGAAAAGCACTAAAACGAATAATTACCGAAAATAAGTATGTAGAAAATCAACTTATTGATGAAATAAATAAAGCAATGACAATCAATATTATTATTGTTGGAGATTTCAATTATAGGCATATAGACTGGGAAATATTACAAACACCAGAAAGTAATGAGAGATTCTTAGACTGTATAATTGAGAATGGTTTAACCCAGTTAGTAAAGGAGCCAACCAGGGCCGATGCCATTCTAGATTTAATTCTAACAAATAATCCAGATACCTTCCAGGATATCTTGGTTTCAGAAACACTAGGTTCAGGTGATCATTGTATCCTTCAGTTTAATATTGTTTGTAATTCAAGACCTAGTGAAAATAAAGTAGAAGTTCCAGATTTTAAAAGAGGAAATATAAATGGACTAGTAAATGATCTGTGTCTAATAAATTGGACAGATATTCTACAGCCTGAACAGACAGTAACTAGTATGTGGGAAAAATTTAAAAGTATAATAATGAACATACAAAGGAAGCATATCCCACAGTGTAAAATCAGAACTGGAAAAAATAAAAAACAACCTTGGATAAACTGCAATGTAAAAAGAGCAATCAGGAAAAAACAAGAGCATTTCATAAATTCAAAAGAACTAAAAATGGCACAGACTCCGAAATATATAAAAGTAAAAGAAGCATTTGCAAGAAAGTAATCAGAGATAGCAAACGTGACCTGGAAAAAAGCCTAGCCAAGAATTCAAAAAACAATCCTAAGAAGTTTTTCAGTCACTTCAATTTGAAAAGTAGAGTGAAAAAGAAAATTGGCCCCCTCCATATAGATGATAAAACTATAGATGATGATCTTGAAATAACTGAAGAACTAAACAAATACTTCTCATCATTATTCACAACTGAAAATTTAAATAATATTCCTGATCTTATACTACCAGGACAAGATAGAGAAATAAATGAATTAAGGGTAACAAAACTAGATATCTTAAAAGCAATACGGTAGATAAATTAAAAATGGAAAAATCTTCAGGGCCAGATGAAATGCATCCAATAGTCATAAAAGCTGCCAAAAAGAATATAGCACAGGCACTAGGAATTATTTTTAATAAATCATTGATATGTACTGAAATTCCAGAGGATTGGAAGAAAGCAAATGTGGCTCCAATCTTTAAAAAAGGAAATAGCAACTTGGCAAAAAACTACAGACCCATCAGCCTCACCTCCATTATTTGCAAATTACTCGAAAGTATCATTAGAGGTAAAGTTACTGAGTTCCTTGAAGAGTGCAACCTTATAAATGATAGCCAGCATGGCTTTCGAAATGGAAGGTCCTGTCTAACCAACTTGATTGAATTTTATGATGGAGTCCTATTGCATTTGGACAATAAAGAGCCAGTAGATATAGTATACTTAGATTTTGCAAAGGCATTTGATACTGTTCCTCATGCAAGATTGTTGGTAAAAGTTAGAGCCCATGGTATAAGAGGTCATATAGCTGATTGGATAGAAGAATGTTTTCTCTTTCTCAGCCAGAGTTCATCTAAATGGAAATAAGTCTACTTGGAGACTCGTATTGAGCGGAGTCACACAGGGGTCTGTTCTGGGACCTCTGCTTTTTGTTGTCTATAAAATGATCTAGAGAAAGGCCTATCATGTAAAACCTCAAAATTTGCTGATACAAAATTAGGCCATAATGTTAAGTCAGTAGCAGGAGCAATGACAATACAAAAAGACTTAGATCAACAGCCTGGGCAGATAAGTGGGAGATGAGATTTAATGTTGATAAGTGCAAGGTTATGCATATTGGGCCAAAAAATCCAGAATTTGAATACAATATGAATGGAATTTGGATTAAAAATGATGATAAAGAGAAAGACTTGGATGTCACTGTGACAAATGAACTTAAACCCTCAAATCACTGTATGGTAATCAGAAATAAAGCAAATGCTAGACTCAATCTCATGCAGAGACACATTGAATACAAATCACCCAATATTATAAAGCAACTATACACTTCATATGTGAGACCCCTCCTCGAATACTACATTTAATTTAATAGTCCCTATTTGATACAAGATATTGAAAAACTGGAAAAAGTACAGAAACGAGCAACAAGAATGATCCCATCTCTAAGACAATTGACATATAAGGAAAGACTGGCGTATCTAAGCATGTTCTCATTAAAAAGGAGGAGGTTAAGGGGTGATATGATAGAGGTGTATAAAATGATAAAAGGGTTGGATAAGATAGATTTTCAGTCTCTCTTCATTAAAGATCACAATAATCAGACGAGAGGTCATAGTATGAAATTATTTAAGCCAAGATGTAGAACAAATTTAAGAAAACATAGTTTTACAGAGTAATTAAGTTTTGGAACAGTCTGACAGAAGAAGTGGTGACTTCAGATACGCTTGATTCTTTCAAAAGAAGGTTGGATAGTTTGATGTCTGCAAGGGACATCTGGTGATGGTGTTTAAGCCCATTTTTATTGCATGAATGGTACTAGTTTATTTCATATATATTATGTGCATTTGGGTGATAGATCCCACAGCTCAACACAGGTGTTGTGGGATATAGAGAGGCAGCATCTTGGGTTAGGGGATACTCTCTGTCCTTACAGACCCTATTTAAAGAGATTCCTCTGCTGAGCGGTGCCCCCCATAGTACTGTGAGGTATTGAAAAACTCATGATCTTCACTTGCCTCACAAACACCTTTAAATGCGAGACCCAAAATGGGTGCACACACATTTCTACATTACTGTACAGTCTTTACAGCCACACCTACACTTTTCCTCTTAAGTATATATATTGTAATGTATACGGATGTAAATTGTGACTTGGTCCGCAATTGATATGGACCGTGACTTATTTTTGGTTGGTATGGTACTGGTATTGATGGGTACCATAATGAAATTGACTGGATTCTTTGGATCTGATATATTTGCATGTCAGTTATAAATAGATATAGTGTGTAACATATTTGTGGATAGTAGCCTATTATGACTTTGATCCTCTGGATCCTTAATTAGTTTTGTAAAAATTGGTTATTGCCAATGTACAGGCAGTTTTTACATAGTGGAGCCACCTCGATGGGCTGAAGTGGCCCCTAGTGTGCCCACTATAAAAATTTCTTATGTTCTTATGTATCCTCGTTTTTTACAGTCCTAAATTCTAACTAATAATGTGATGGTCCTAAATTATGTAGAACCAAATTGGTAATAATCTATTTAAGCTCCAGTCTCTCCGATTTTCATAAATTACACCAGTACACATTTGAAAACTTGTCGATCGATTTTTACAAACTAGTTGGTGATTCTATATAATTTGAGTGCGCTGATCTAAAAAATATAGTTAGTTTTTCCCTATCACGTATGGTTTTCGTAATACAGGGTGTCATAAATCCCCCATTTATCCCCAAATGTGAACCATCTTATTGAGACCAACATTGGATTGCGTATGCTAAACCATAAATTTTGTTGTTATAGACTACAGTAACGCTTACATAATAATGTTATAATAATGTTATAATGTTATAATAATGTTTCAGACCAACAAAGACCCTAGGATCCACTCATGGCTGGTCTACCTAACTGTGTTCGTAATCGTGTATTGTGTATGTCCTCCGTGGTGGCGGAGGGGACCTACAATTTTACGTGGGTTCCGAACCACAAGAATATAAGAAATTTATGTAAAAACTGCCGGTAAATTGGCAACGACAAATTTTTACGAAACTAAATAATTATCAATTTAAAACCAATTAATTATCGATTTAAAACTAAAGATAGAATCTCTGGATCCAGAGGATCTAGTCATAATAGACTACTATCCACAAATATGTTACACTCTATATCTATTTATAACGGACATGCAAATATATCAGATCCAAAGAATCCAGTCAATTTCATTACGGTATCCATCAAGTCACGGTCCATATCGATTGCGGACCAAGTCAAAATTTACAATCATATACATTACAATATATACACTTACGAGAAAAAGTGTAGGTGTGGCTGTAAAGACTGTACAGTAATGTAGAAATGTGTGTGCACCCATTTTGGGTCTCCCATTTAAAGGGTGTTTGTGGGGCAAGTGAAGATCATGAGTTTTTCAATACCTCACAGTACTATGGGGGGCACCGCTCGGCGGAGGAATCTCTTTAAATGGGGTGTGTAAGGACAGAGAGTATCCCCTAACCCAAGACGCTGCCTCCCTATATCCCACAACACTTGTGTTGAGCTATGGGATCTATCCCACAAAGCCTTAATTTTACTACCTTAAACTATACCCTTTCTATCAACATATGCGTCTAATCGATTTTTAAACATGTTTATAGACGTGCTACTAATTACTTCTACCGGCAAACTATTCCAGCTATTTACTATTCTATGCGTAAAAAAGTTTTTCGCAACTGCTGTCTCGAACCTTCTACTTGTCAACTTACACCCGTTATTTCTAGTCCTATTATATTGAGATATTTCGAAAAAGCTATCTCTATCTACGTTATCGAACCCATTCATAATTTTGAAAACCTGGATTAGATCACCCCTTAACCTCCTAGTCTCGAGTGTTGTCAATTTTAACTCCTTAAGCCTATCCTCGTACGACTTTGACCTAAGCGACGGAATCATCTTAGTTGCTCGTCTTTGAACTCTTTCGATTTTGTCTATATCTTTGCGCATATGCGGATTCCAAAATTGGATCGCGTACTCCAAATGGGGTCTAACTAATGATTTATAAAGTGGAACTATAATATCGCTCGATTTCTACTCAAAATTTCGAGCTATAAAACCTAACACTTTGTTCGCCTTATTGACCGCTGCTGTACTTTGTTTCGCTACTTTTAAATCACCCGTGACTATAACTCCTAAATCTTTTTCCTGCTCTACGCTTGTTAAATCTTTCCCTGACATACTATACGCAAAATTACCGTTACGCGAACCTATATGCAAAATTTTGCACTTATCAACGTTAAATCTCATTTGCCATGTGACTGACCAATCAACGATTTTATTCAGATCTTCCTGAATTTTACCTCTATCTTCGTCATTAATCGCCCTACCACCCAGCTTCGTGTCATCCGCAAACTTTGAAACTGTACTGACTAGGCCGACATCTAAATCATGAATATATATAAGAAAAAGCAAGGGGCCCAATACAGAACCCTGAGGAACGCCACTCGCTACATTAGCCCAACACGACTCCGCTCCATCAACGACCACCCTCTGTTTCCTGCCTCGCAACCACTCTTCTAGCCAATTTATTACTACACCCTGATTCCATGAGCCTTAGTTTTTTCAATGAGTCTTTTGTGCGGCACGGTGTCAAACGCTTTTTGAAAATCTAAATACACTACATCAACCGCCCGATGTCTATCGTAAACGTCAACCACGCTTTGGAAAAATTCTAAAAGATTAGTTAAGCAAGATTTGTTTCGCCTAAATCCGTGCTGCGTATTTCTAACTAGCTTATGGAATTCTAAGTGTTCGACTATACGATCCCTAATTATTGATTCCAGTAGCTTACCTACAACAGACGTTAAACTGATTGGTCTATAATTTCCCGCCGCACCTTTATCGCCTTTCTTAAAGATAGGTGTTACGTTTGCTAACTTGAAATTATCTGGTACGCACCCCTCAGAAATAGACGCATTAAAAATCTTTGTTAGCGGCACAACAATGCTATCTTTTAATTCTTTTAGTTGTGTGGGATATATGGAATCCGGCCCCGGTGATTTACGCGTTTTCATTTTATCAATATAGCGCGTTACCTCCCCTTCACTAACCACTATATTATCCAAAATATTACCATTATCAAACGGTATTATGTCCGTGACCGTAGGGATATTTGTTACATCTTCTATAGTAAAAACTGACGTAAAAAATTCGTTTAGCAAGGTAGCCATTTCCTTGTTTTCAGAAACTAGATCTCCGTGTAGATTTTTCAAAGGCCCCAAGACGCTTTTTACTGGATTTCTATTATTGACGTATTGAAAGAATCGCTTGGGGTTTTCTTTACCGTCACGAGCTATGGAGATTTCAAATTCGCGCTTGGACTTTTTATTACACTTTTCGCTTCACGCCTTAGAGATATGTAGTTGTTTCGTAACCAGAAATTGTCTTTATCGCACTTATGTAGCCTATAAGCCCTATCTCTACTCTTTATAATGTCTCCTACTCTAGAAGTAAACCACAAGGGCTTGTTGTTTACTTTCGCACGCTTAATTTTGTACGGTACACATTCCTCATTTATAGTCCTAAATACTGTTTCGAACGATTCCCACATTAGTTTTGCGTTGGAGTTCCCCATCACGTTTTCCCAATTGACGTGTGACAATTTATTTCGAAATTTACTAAAGTCTGCGTGCTGGAAGTTAGGAATTTTTGTCGAGTTAGCAGGTTTCGAGTGACTTACTGAGAGGACAAACTCTACCATATTGTGATCGCTATTGCCCAACGGTTGTATTATTTGAAGATCAGTAATTAGCCTATCATCCGTAGTTATTACTAAATCTAAAATACTGTCCAACCTCGTAGGTTCCCCAACCTTTTGAATAAGAAAGCTATCCTCGAGAAAATTAACTAAACGATTACCTTCCTCGTCTCCCTGCATTGTATCGTAATTTACGTTAGCGCAATTAAAGTCACCCATAAGTAAAGCCTGCTCACTACCGATTATTCGCTTTAGTTCACGATATAACGCTTCGTCCGTATCAGCTGTTTGATTAGGGGGCCTATATATAACCGCAACAAGAAGTTTGAAATCGTTCAATTTAAGTTCTGCTATAGTCGAATCTATCGGTTCTGGAATTGTGTGCTTTACTTCTATAACGTTCGCTATATTATCTTTGATATACAACATAACACCGCCTCCTCGCCTACCTATTCTGTTTTTAACAAAAAGTCTATAACCTTTAATTTGATACTCCCCTACAAAGTCACGAGTTTCAGTGCTTAGCCACGATTCATTTATCGCAATTATATCATAGTCTTTACAAGCAATTAAAGAAAAAAATTCGTTTATTTTATTTCGTAGGCTACGAGCATTTAAGGATAGAACCTTCAAATTGTTTGTAATTGCGACAACTTCGCGAGCGCAGTGGAAATTTATGGAATTTACGCTGGGACCGTTCGAGTTACGGCAGCCTGAAAAGAAGAGACAGTATTATGAAATAGTCTTCCTAAACGCGCAGCTCCTACGTCATTAAGATGAAGTCCATCTCCGAGGAACAAGTCCCTCCTGCCGCAGAAACTTCCAAAAATTCTCAAAATGCACTCCTTCCTGTTGGCAAAGAGACTTTAGGTTATTGTTAATATAGGTCGCCTTGCTGTAGAAATCGTTACGATGGATAATTCGAGGAAGTATACCTGTTAAAACAATCTTATTAGTTTTTTCCTTTAATCGCTCTAGTAAGTCCCTGTACCTAGCCAGCAGTTCTTCCGATCTAGAATTTAAAACGTTATTAGTACCGACATGAATAACATACGTTGTGTCCTCGGAGGTACCATCTGTAAATTGGTCAACACTATTAGTTATATCCTCCACCCTTGCACCAGGGTAGCAGTAACGGCGCCTACGACGAGGGTTTCTCCCACAGAATTCCTCGAGCTGTCCTCGAACAATGGAATCGCCAACGAGTCGTATTTCCGGTTCATCATCATCTTCAAAACCTAAAACAGAAAACTTATTGTTTGTTATTACTGGTAGACATGTCTTAGGTTTTCTCAATGGGGCTCCATTACGCACTCGAACGAAGGGTTGGGAACTAGGAGAAGAGAGAGGGCTATTAATACTATTTATATTATTAATAGAAACTGAGGCAGGAGGGGTCGCAACTGGAGTCTCAAGGGATTCTAATTTTGCCATCAGGAGCATCACCCTTTCTTCAAGGCTTACTCTGACCTCCTTCTCACGTTCTAACTCGTTCCTCAGCACTTTTAAGTTTGAGCACCACCTGCAAACTAACTGTTCATTATTATTAGCCATTGTAAAGGCGTAAGCGGCAAATTTCCCTTCATAGCGACTGCAAGTACTTGACGGGGGTGCCGTGCTTTTAATTAGTTAAAACAACAACAAAAAAAAAAAAAAAATACGAGCGTTTGGAAATTAATAAATTACAATGTAGGTCTACCGCGTTTTTGAAACGCAGAAACAGGTTCTTGTAACACAAATTTATACTAAATGCATATAGAATTAAGCTACCGCCAAAAGATCTGTAAAAGAAGAGTATTTATAACACTTATCTGTCCGCGATTTGACCCGACTTTTTTCCCTTTTCTTCACACGGTGCGGGACAACACACTACCTGACCTCTCGAAGGAAGGAAAAATGAACCTAATGTCAGCAAGTTTTTTGATAGATTTGAAAAACAACACGGCAAGCCACGTTTGATCAAATAATATAGTATTGAATAACGACAATAAATGAAATATATTCGTTAATGAATGATTAGTAGCACGAAGTAATTTAGTTATGAATGCACCGAACACTATTTTTTTTTAAAACACTTCAACGAAAACCACTTATTCAATTGATAACAGGACACTCGATAAAACACGTCTGTAGGGTAAATATATATAACAACCAGTCCCGTTCCCAGCAAAATACGCTCTCCCCTCCCATCAATGGGTGGTTAACATTTGGGGACAGATGAGGTATTACAACACCCCTTGTAGCACGAAATCTTTAGGTGATAGAGTAAAACCTAATTAAAGCAGAATTAAATAGCTCCTAGCTCTTGGACAAGCATATTGCTTGTTTATGAAAGAATAAAAAAAAACTGAAAAACAAAATATATTTACCTTATTTACTTGCAAACATTTCAGGACTTATTCCAAAGACTTAAGACTACGAAGGTAGATCTGACTAATGATGACTAAACCGGTGCTTCTTTGATGTTTTCTTATGCTGTGCGTTAGGCTGATCTCGTTGCAGACACCAGCAGTAATCCGCCATCATATTTGTATGCCATCTTCCTTGATATCTTCTTTTCATGGTTTTGATGTCCTGGTGAAATTGTTCCCCTTGCTCCTCACTGACATCTCCGATATTTTCGGGAAAATGGTCAAGATGCAAAAATAAGAAGTGAACTTTCAGGCTCATGTTGCAGCCTAAGGCGCAAAACTTTTTAAGTATATTTTCCACCAGTCTTTCATAATTTTGGCTTTTGTAGTTTCCCAAGAAGTTTTCAACAACATCTTTGAAACCAAGCCATGCTTCCTTTTCTTTATTGGTCATTGTGTTCAGGAAATGATCGTCTGTCAATAACTTTCTAATCTGAGGACCTATAAAAACACCTTCCTTTATTTTCTTGTACCTAATCTTTGGATATTTTGAACAAATGTACTTGAAACACTCACCTTCTCTATTCAATGCTTTGACATACGTACTGCTTCATCAAGCCTAACTTAATGTGCAAGGGTGGTAGGAGGATTTTATTTGGTTCAACTAGATGTTCATGTAAAATGTTCTTTGATCCTGGGGTAAGCTTCTTTCTAGGAGGCCAAGTTTTCCTCTTCCAGTGCTGGTCACGTGCTCGACTATCCCATTCGCAGATGAAACCTGGCATCTTAGTGTATCCTGATTGCTGCCCACACAATATCCATCTGTGATTTTGATACTGAATTTTTTCCAGAAGCAGTTTCATGTTATCATAGGTCTCTTTTAAATGAGTAGAATGGGTACTGGGATTGATGCATATTTGTTACCGTTGTGCAGTAACACTCCTTTTAGACTGGTTTTAGAGGAATCTATAAACAACCTCCAGTCACTGGTTTGGTATTCGATGCCTAGCTTGCACACTAATCCTGTGATGTCCTTGCAAAATACCAAGGGACCATCTTCTTCGAGAAAAGGCACGAAGTCTTTCTCACGATTTCTGTACCAAGCGAAGTATGTGTCGGATGCCAATAAATTGTTCTCTTGCAATCTAGACCCCAAAAGTTCTGCAGAGTCCTTAGGCAGATTCAAATCCCTGACTAAGTCATTTAGTTCGGCTTGGGTTAATGGTTTAGGAAGATCTCAGTCAGCTGTTGGCTGTTCATAAACATTACACTGGTATGCATATTAGTGATGTAGCGGATGTCATTTTTTTCACATCCGCGGATGCGGATGAGGATGTTTGATTTCAACATCGGATGCGGATGCGGATGCGGATGTCTACATTTTCGTTATTTTTTAGGATATATTCGAGATTTGTTGTGTTGCAACGTATATAATAAGTTATTATAGAGAGAGCTGTAGCTATAATGTAGTATAATTGATTAATTGTACAATAATTGCTGTACTTTTCCCTGAACATATAAAATAATAGCAAGCATCTAACTAATATAGAAATCAATTAGTGAATTCGTCTGCAAATAAATTCGTTATATTTTGTTGAGTTTCAGCCACAATTAGAAACCATAATTGTGTTACCCGACCTCTTTCCCCAACCTCCACCCTTATAGAAAGAGAGATTTAATTAGCTTGATAACTATTTATATTAAGTTTAAAGTTTTATTAGGCATATTTATAAATGAGTAATTAAAATAAAGTAAACTAAGATGTTCATCGTTTAATATTCAAACTTAATTATAGGAAGGTTATGCTTAAGGAACATTAATTTTTCTGCCTTTTCTGCTGCCAGTCTGTTTCTCTTTTCATCATATATTAATCCAGCACTGCTAAATAATCTCTCGCTTGGTACGCTTGTTGGAGGACGTGCTAAATGTTTCCTTGCAAGTTTACTCAAGTATGGATAGATATTCTGCGTATTTTTCCACCAACTAATAGGATTGTCACATGCAGCCAGGCGTTTTTCTTGGTGATAGCTCTCGATCATTTTTACTACATCTTTTGACATCGCGTAGGTCTCGTCATCGCTGCTTGACTCAAGAAACTGAGAGAGAGATTCTGTGATAGATTTGCTTGTTGAAGGTGTTGGTTCTGTCACTGAAACTTTTATTCTTTTGGTGGGTGGCGAAGCGACAGATTCAAGAGATTGAAGCTCTTAAACTGCTTTGCCAAGTGATGATTTAACTCGTTCTAATGTACTAGGTGAAAATAACTTAGCTTTGTAACATGGATCTAAGTAGGTTGCAAGAGAGTAACTTCATACAAGAACAGCCTCTCGTCTTGTTGCTTGCATCACTTTTGCGCACAATGAACTAGTTCTATTATAGTAGAATTTGATAATTTCCGCTTATTAATGACGTTTTATCTCAACGGTCCACATCCGCACGACATCCGCAGTCCAAAGTGCGGATGCAGATGCGGATGCGAGAAAATGTGCGGATGTATGCGGATGCGGATGTGACCTACATCACTAATGCATATGAAATTTTTTTGTCTGCTGTGAGGGTTTTTTCAACTCATATTATATAATTTGACCATGCTGAATTCGAAAATGACATTGGTTTTCCTCAATCAGGTCAGGTTTTTTCTCTATTGGCCATTTATTATAAGTCCAATTTTATCCCCAAATTTATTGATTTTTTTAGCTTAAACACTGTAGATAAGAGTAATATTATAAGAACACTCGTGAAAAATGAAAACATTGTGTGAATAAATACTTTTATTCATACAGTGAATATGGAAAAAAGTTTATTGAGGAAGGAATAAAGTTTTTTTGGCTTTCCGTCTGTTTTTCTTCGGGCACATCTCGCTTCAAACACCAGCAATAGTCCGCCAGCATATTGATATCCCAGTTTCCCTGGTACCTCTCTTCCATTATTTTGATATCTTGGTGAAATCGTTCACCCTGTTCCTCACTATAATCCCCGCAATTTTCAGGAAAATAGTCCAAGTGGGACCTCAAAAAGTGCATTTTTATGGACATGCGCGACCCATGAGCTTTGAAAGCTTCCATCAAGTTTTCGACAATGGACTCGTATTCTGGACTTCTACGCTTGCCAAGAAAATCAGTGACAACTGATTTGAATGCCTGCCAGGCATTCTTCTCAGTTGGAGTCATTGCGTTTTTGAACTGAGTATCCTTGATCAAAGTTCGAATTTGAGGACCATCAAAAACCCCAGCATTTAGTTTAGCATCAGATATATGAGGAAATTTACTCTCGAGATATCGGAATGCTGAACCCTCCTTATTCATTGATTTGATGAAATTTTTCATCAAGCCCAGCTTAATATGAAGTGGTGGGAGCAAAATTTTTGTTGGTGGTACAAGGGGCACTGAAACGACATTATGCAACCCAGGTTCAAAATTCTCTCTGGATGCCCATTCACGCTGTGCATAGTGCTTCTCATCCGCTCGGCTATCCCATTTGCAGAGGAAACATGGTATTTCGTGTATCCCCCTTGCATTCCCAATACAAATGCCACAATCTGAAAAAAAATGAAAATATTTAAAGAATTTAGAGAATTGTTCTATCAGATAAAAAATCTATGCATTGGACTGTATCACTTCTGTGGGGAAGTTAAGTGTTCTTATATGCTCTCAAATAACCTTTGGAAAAACAACATAGTCAATAGCAATAGTTTACTTATGATATTAGTATTACCTTCAAATCTCCACAGATCCTCCAGTTATGTTGGTTGTATACGAGAGCATCCAGTAAAATGTTCATGTTATCGTAGCTCTCAGTAAGTTGTACGGAATGTGCTACAGGGACTGATGCAACCCTATTCCCAATGTTGAGAAGTACTGCTTTCAATAGAGGTAGGGGTTAGAGGGGGGTCTGAGGGTCATGTGCTCAGATTTGAGTGATCATAGGCTCAAATGACAGCTTTTCATGCCAATAACATGATTCAAGCAAAAAAAATTGGTTTTGGCTTATATACAAAAATTGCACTCAAATTTACTCGAAAACCACCATTTTTTAGTATGTTTGCAATTTTATAGCTAAACTGCTTCAAAACTAAGTCTTATAACATAAAAACTTATTTAATAACATTATTGAAAGTTCTGCTGCTCTTCACATGAGATATTAACCTTTGTACATTTCTATATTTCAGATAATTTACATATTTATTCTATCTTTTTTGTTTAGAATACAGAAATTGGTGATTGTTTTACTTTTAGCACTTTTTGTGAAATAATGTGATAAAAGTTTGGAAAAGCAACGCTTTAAAATCAGCCGATCAGTAGCAACCATGCCTAGCAATGGCACAAAAGCTAGTGTTCATTTTTGGTGACAAGCTACCTGCTTCACCTAATTCACTGCTAAATCATTGAGAAACGATTTGTGCCTGTATAAAGCATGGCAGGGCCCAGTGCAAAGCAGCACTAAAAGAATCACGAAAGTGTTACTGGATCGAGAAAAAAGCTGGAACAACGCTCAAAAAACAAAGCTAAAGGCTCGAATCGAGCTCAAAATGGCTAAAAAGAGAAATGCCAGTGACCACACAGAAAAGCTTCTCAGAAACTGCAAAACTTGGTCAGGGCCATGTACAACACCTGAAGAGTTAATGCAAACTCTTCAGATGAGGCCAAGTCAAGCAGAATTTATAGTGAAAACTGAGATGGCATACTATTCACACACCCACAAGAGTGACAAACTGCAGCGCCCAGAATTATATTGTCAAAACAGTATATCTCACGATGAAAAACTTGAGAACCTCCTCATATTGCTGAGTGAAGATGACTCAAATGCCAATGAGGTATCAACTGCTACAGTTGCAAACTTGGCATCTAACTGCCAAACGCTGGAACTTATTTCAAAGTCTTCATCCACCACCCCTGCCACCAACAAAATCATGTGCTTGGAGGTGAATCAGCTATGTGCTGTCATTTGGCAGGATGAAGAGAAAAATGGAGAGTACAACTGGTTCATTGCAGACAAGTCAAACTTTGGACCACTTATGCTGTGAGAAGAAGGGCATGAACAAGTGGTGGCAGTACCCAGCACAAGAAGACGTTCAGACAGTTCAGCACGAACAAATTCTTGATGTCGTTGTTGAAGGTGAATGGAAGTTTGATTCCCGTATCAACCGATTCGCCTTGACTAACATTAATGATATTGTGACAGCTTTCAAGCATGCAGTGTAAAAAATGAAATAGAAAATCAGTCATAAGAACGGTGTGCTTTTAATTTGCATTTTCTGTCGATAAATGATTGGAAAACCACAAAATGTCTGGATTTTGAGCTCGAACAGGCCAATTTTTCTCCAAAATCACTCGAGCGTGACTAAAATTCTAGCATAAATTTATCAAAAATATAATACAAATGACAATTCTATTTGCTACCAAAGATATATATCAAGAACTCTAATCATTCCCAAGCACACAGTGAGTATTTCCCAAAATCATAATTTTGACCCCCCTAACGCTGTTTTGACGCTAAAAATCAGTAAATTGTGGTGCAATTTTTGTGTACACAATTTTCAGCAAAAAACCTTTTCAAAACTTCATATGCATGTATTTTCACACAAAATGAGGCTATGATCACTTGTTTTTGACAACATGCCATTTTACCCCCTACCTCTACTTTCAAACTTCGTTTAGACGAGTCTATAAATAGCCTCCATTTTGATGCGTTATATGGCAGGCCCAAGGATTCGATTAGCCCCTCAACATTGCAGCAGTACACTAAGGAAGAGGTATTTTCGTGCACTGCAAAAAACTTGCGGAATTCTTCCTCTCGTTTCCTATACCAGGAGAATGTTGTTCCCGGAGCCAGCAAGTTGTCCTCTCGAAGTTGAGCCCAAGATCTCGGCAGCTAATTTGGAAAGTCCTAAATCCCTGGTAAGATCATTAAGTTTGGCCTGGTTGAGAGGCCTCGGCTCATTTGAAGCGGTATTTTGAGTATATACGACTGGGACTGGTCATTGGCATTGGTCATTGATTCATCATCAGAATCATCGAAGTCCAGGGTTTGAGGTGGGTCGGGTATTGGAATTCCAGGACGATGGGGTACAGATCTCATAGCAGAAGGAATGTCAGGGTATACAAAATGTGTTTATTCTTGTTAACTCCTGAAAATAGAAACACAGAAACGGATATAAAACTTGCATATGAAATAGAAGAAGCATTCAGACAGTGGCGGCTCGTGAGGGAAGGCTGCGGTCTGTAAGATATGAAATAGGTCGATGGAGTCTGTATATTTTCTTTCTTTTTCATTCATATTGTCCCTTCGGGGATAATATGAGTGAAAAAGAAAGAAAATATACAATCATTGTATATGTAAATGTAACTTGTATAACAATATGTATGTGTAAATGTATTTTCTATAACAATATGTATATGTAAATGTATGATTACCATTATGGTGAATATTATGCTATATATGGTGAATATTACATTATGGTGAATATTATGTCAAGTTTCATACGAGGATTTCAAAATATTTAAGAAAAATAAATTTATAAGCCCACCTTGGAGGTTTGTCATGCAGAAATAGCAATCTGTCATGTGATCCTTTCCTTCTCTCCAAATCATGGGAATTCCAAAAGGCAAAGATTTCGCTCTGCCTTTGCTCCATCTTCTCAAATTTTCAATGCACGTCTTGCAGCACATATGAGGGGTGAAATTTTTGTCCTGGTCCCCTAGCTTAATTCCAAAGTATGCTCTATACATTGTCTTCACAAATTTAGTGATTTGGGACTGGTTATTTGGCATGGTAACCATCCCACATATGTAGCAGAATCTATTGGGATCATTTTTACACACACTATTCATTATGAAATATTTTATCTATATGCCTGAAAAGTAAAAAAGGATATTATACAAGTGATGATAGATGTTACTGTTCCAATTTCGCTTTGACAAAATCACGAAAAATTCTATTTTACTTATGAGGCCATAGCCGGATAACCTGAGCTGATTAAGAAAAACGGATTGCAGATTCGAAATCAGCAGGAAAAACTCTATACGAATCATTTACAAAACCCTTGACAGCAAAATTGATGCATACCAGTGTTATTGTCTGGATTTGGAGCTGAATCAGAATCTGAATTGTATTGATCCAGACTCTCGGGTGGGCGGGGAATAGGAACTTCTGGACCATGGGGTACCAGCCTTATTGCAGATGGAAGACTTGAGTATTGAAGGCTCTCTTTATTCTTTGCATTATAACCTTTAACATTGCAAGAACAGAAGTAGCAGTCGTCGGTATGGTTTCTAGGCTCACACCATACCATAGGGATCCCAAATAGCAAACTTTTCTTTTAACATTTGCTCCAATTCCTTAGTGCCGCAACACACGTAAGACAAACCTTGTGTGGAGCCTAACTTTTGTCTTGATCTCCTAATTTAATTCAAAATAAGCATGATAAGCTCTCTTATTGAAGGTCGTTACATTTGTCCTTTGTTTTACAACATACCGACCACAAATATAACAAAATATGTCTGGACTATGGGTACATCCTCTAGAAGCCATTATTAAAATTTTAAAGACGTAGTGTTAGAATTATCTATCTGAAAAATATGAAAAAATGAAATTAATTAAAGATAAAAAAGGTAAAAAATTACAAAACGCCCCAAAATTGTTTTGCTAATAACTTTAAAACTGTGGGTGATAGAAAAAAACTGGTAGCATTTTTTAATTCAGCGCAGCGAACTGCTTCAGAATCACAACTCAAAATAAAGAAATTGATTTTCATGCAGACTGGTGTTATACATCGGTAGCTTCGTTTCTTCATTAGCAATGCGATTTAGACAGTCTCTAGTAAGGGAAATGGTACTTAGTATTATCGGGACTACCAAACTGTTAATTATGTACTTTTGCTCTCGTCATTTTCATTTAAACTAACGAAAATATCACAACTTAACCTAACCAGTCATCAAGGGCATTCAGTTGACCTAACAGGTTAATATTGGTTATTTCACCTAAATATCTTCTGATCTTTTCGTATTAGGCACTCTGTCACATTTCGGGCAAGTTAAAGATGAGAGAATAACGCCATAATTGATAAAAACATCCGGTTAGGTCAATTGAATGCCCGGTTAGGTCAACTGTATGCCCTTTATCTACAAATCTACAGAAGCTAAGGCTAACAAAGACCCTAAGATCCACTCTAAGGTTAGCCCGAGAGAAAGGAAAGAGTAGGGGGATAAGAGAAGAAAATAAGGGTATAAGTAAGTAGCAACACCTATCACTCATGGGTCAATATTCATTCAGAAAGAGAGAAAAGACTCCATCATTATCCGCTGGCCACTGCCAACAAGTCAGAAAAATAGTTGGAGAGAATAGAAAAGGTGTGAAAGATGAAAACAAGTAAAATAAGAATGCTTACAAACCATGCAAACACTGTCTTAACTCAGTCATACCATGCAAACTACAGACATGCAAGTCAGGAGAGGATAAGAAAAAAAAAAAAAGTAGGTAAAGTTAAACAAAAAGTGGGTTAGTTTACTCCACGAGCTACATCTACGTTCGTGTGAGTCTAATTTTTTTAAATTTTTTTATTCCTGGCATCACACGCTGGCATGTCACAAGCTGGCATTAGTCGTCAAGACTCTTCCTCGACCACTACCCCCAGAGCTCCTGTTACTAATATTTTTTATTTTAAACAACGTTAATATTTTTAAAATGCCAATCTAGACGGTTCTTAAACATATTAACGCTGGTAGAGTTCACGACGGGCGCGGGAAGATTATTCCATTTATCAATTACTTTGAACTTAAAGAAGTTTTTAGCGATATTAGTAATAAAATGTCTGCCACGCAACTTAAATCCATTATTACGAGTATTGCTATTATCGAAAGTGAACAGTTTGTCAGAATTTACGTTATCGATGTTATTAACGATTTTGAAAACTTCAATAAGCTCCCCCCTTAATATCCTAGTTTCGAGTGAATGCAAGTCTAACTCTTTAATCCTATCTTCATAAGGCTTGTTGCGCAATGACGGAATCAGTTTCGTGGTACAACGCTGAACCCTTTCTAACCTATCAATATCCTCACGCAAATACGGGCACCAAAACTGAACGGCATATTCTAAATGAGGCCTGACTAGTGACTTGTAAAGGGGCAATATAATATCCTTCGATTTAAATTTGAAATTACGCGCTATTAAGCCTAACATCCTATTAGCTTTTGCGAAAGACTCCAGGCACTGGTTCCTAACCTTTAAATCCTTAGATACGCATGGGTCATTCCATGTCAACTCAGCCACAAAATGGCACTTTTTGCACTCACCCCTTTCAATTTTGCTCATACTTGGCACAATAGCAGATATACATGCCAAACTTAAATTCCCAAATTATTAGAGCTGACTGACCTTTGGTTACTGAGATACAAGGTCACAAAGTTGTGACATTTTGACCTTTTTGCGTTAAATGACTATTTTCAAAACGGCGTAACTAAACACTATTAAAGCTAGAGCATTGATTTTGGTCTCATTTTAAAGCTCTTTAGTAGCCCTTGTTTATTGTCTCTTGTTAAATATCTCTAC